>CM065591.1:222457795-223042795 GCA_033119425.1 Bufotes viridis | reverse complement strand
CCTTCCATCAGGGGCACTTTGTCCAGAATGTAGATGCAGCACTAACTTCCAACGATCTTGTAGATACCTCCTTTTTCTGCTGTCAAGGACTAGTCGGTTCTGTAGAGTCATCGCCAAAAAAAGAGCTCAGTTGTTCCCCCATTTTCTTTGCAGAATCACAGGTGTAATTCACAAATCTCTGTTGATGACAATAGAGATGTTAATCCAATCTACATTTTTTTTTATTACTACTCATCATGGTAATGACTCAAATCCTACAGCTATCTGACTTGTAGTTTTAAATTCGTCAGAAACTCTTCTACAGACTCCTATGGCATCTATGTATACATATGAGTCAAAGGATGTTGGGAGTGACCTCCTTAGTCGTGATCGGACATTGTGTTGCTTACTGATTTGATCCCACTCAGGAGGTGAGAATCGAACAAATGGCTTTAGTACTTGATAAGGGTACATTGGCCACATAATTCCATCTGCATCCTGGGTCGGGGTTTCAAATCTCTACACGATCACCAGATATCTGTGTTTTCATAATTTTGGTTGATAAACTAACTGTCAGGAACTATCAGAGTCACTACTCGTCCCATTCAGCTGAATTATGTAAGAACAATATCCTGGAGGGAAAACACCAAAAAGCTTTCCTGTATAAAATCCTGTCTCTAAGGCCAGTTTGTCTTCATATTTTTAAACTGGCCAAATATTTAATGCTAATTATAGGTAAGGACGTAGGAGCCACAGATGCAAATGAACTTTGAAATTTTTTCCCTTACCAACATTCCAAATTTGCCTAGGGGATCTTTGTCACTTACATATGCTCCTAAAACATATATCCCAAATCCTGTTGGATAGGATTTCTAATGGACAGGAACAGAGGATTACACTCATTATGTTTACAACTGTTTGGTGGTGTTCCCTTCATCCTTTGCGACAAACCTTTACCTTCATTGACTCCAAAGGAGGTAGTTCCCATTGATTTATATTCCCAACACTTCAGACTACTGTTCCATTCTGTTAATCTCCAATATCCACAGTTGGTATAGTCATATCTAAACACAATTACCATAGACTGGGTCAGTTCCAGTCACACAGATGTACTTATCAGACCAAAGCCAAGTGTCCTATCTGTCATCTGTCATACAGTCCACTACACTGCAAAAGTCAACTTAGTTGTTCCTGACTCATCGTGTTAATATAACACTGTTCGAATTTGATTTGACTGTGATTTACAACATGACATGCAAAAACATTATGGCTCTTAAAGTCCTGGCACTTGATTGCAACATGACACGTAGATCCAATCAGGCTCTCCTTCCAATTCGACAGCAGTGGCAGTGGTCATCAGGACTTGATGTAGATCTTCAAATCGTAGCTTTAGGACTTTTCACACGTCTCTCGTTTTATCACTACCCAATCTGCTGATTGTAAAGAATGAATTGCCTCTATGCAGTCTGGATTCTACAAGACAACTAAAACTTGGAAATACACATTAGACAATGAATTTGTGCAACAGACAACATAATTTGGAAAACTACTATGCTGCATCTGGAGCTGTCGGGGAAAATAGAGACCTAATCTAGGGGCATTCCCAAAGAGTACTTCATAAGGACTTAGGCCTATCTTCTGGTTAGGGGTGTACCGGATGGAGAAAAGCCCCAGGGGTAGGTACTCTCACCTCAGTCAGTATCTTTTAGCTGTAGCCTTTGCTACAGGCTAAATCTCTGAATATCCTGGAAAGAGATCAATATAGACACAGACATATTCACATTTTTCCACCTTTGTTCTGAATATAGTCAATCCACAGGCTCTGAAATGGGTAAGATGACCTTGGCATATGCCTTCCTGGAACTCCCATAGTTCTTCCATCATTATTACAGCATTCACCTTCAACTAACTTAGTGGCAGCATTGTTGAACCCAGGAGCCATCCACCACAGAACCCAATCACACCACCTCGCTTGATATGCTCATGTTCTATATCCATCCTCTTTAGGTAGAGTGCCCTCAGAATGAAGAGTTTCTTACCAACTTTCCAGAGTCCATTCTCAATCATCCTTTGATGTTTCCTCTGTAACCTGTATCTGAAAAAGACAAACTTTTGGAAGTCTACTGACCCTAAGCAATCCTTTATCACACAGACTTCCACTTAGCGTAGACTTCAGGTAATAGTTTAGCCTTTACCTTCTCAGGCAAGCATTAGGGCATCAGACATCTTTCATACACTCAGAATTCGGTATTGATGGGCTTACCCATGGATCAAACAAAATCCCTGCTTCACCAGATTAGACCATAATAATGAGTGATACCGAAGGGATATCTAGATTAATATTGATGTTAGCAGTCTTACCCTCAGCCATCTTACAAACCTCAGCGAGTGTCTTCAGCTCTGTCTCCTGCATTGCTGGAGGGAGTGTTTTTTTCTTGACAACATCAGATTAAGTTGGAACAGCATATCCTGTCCGAGATTATCCATCTTCCAAGAAGCTAAAATTATCTACCAGAAACGCAAAAATTTGGTTATTTATTGGTGACAATCATGTGATTTTTTTTTTTTTATAGATAGGAAGGCACTACTACTCCCTCGGATCTAAATTTGTGCACCTTTAAGGCGGTGAAACAGTTGGTGAGAGGAGTAGGAACTGCATAACTATCTACTCCTACACATGTGATACTACCCTTGGACATGAGAGATCATGGAAAATGTTTGCTATGAGGCAATGGAAGCAGATCTTAAGGATTGTATAGATAATTGGGATCCAGCATTCGATTCTGGATTGTTAATTCCCTATGTGCGTTGCACTTGAAGGGCTGAACATTTGTAGCTCCCATGGGCGAGGAAGTGGGCAAGTACGTACAAAGTCTTCCTTCCCCCTTGTTGTGGGGAGGACTGATAGGCAGCCACACCCACCTTGGGCCTTTGTTCAATTCAGTTTCAACAAAATGGAGGGCTATAGTGAACTTCCCTCAGGCCTAGCTAATGCTAGACCTTTCCAGATGATCCTTAAGACCATCCACAAAGGCAGCACTTAAGATTTTCTCATGCATATTTAAGGTATACTCAAAGTCCAAAACCATCAAAGTTTTCTGGAGTCTAGTGAAAACTTTCTCCACACACTCTGCCCTGTCCTGATGAATATTCAGACAATGTGACAGGCTAATCACCTAAATGCTTCCTCCCCCATTCCGTGAGCTTCACTATGTATTGCTCACCGGACAACAAATAAGTATCTTCTCCCTCACAAAATCCCATTTGAGAAAAAGAATCACCAGCTTTACACTGGACTAAATCTTCCAAATCCCACTACCAACTTGAGAAAACTCTCTATAATTTAACTAATTCTCTACAAAACAGCATAGGTAACTCCTCTAAATTGGGAATTCTACTCATCGGTAAAATTTGTTACTACTGGGGATACTGGGGGCAGAAGATTTCATACATCATAAAATGATGCTAGAAATCTCACATTTTCCTATGATTGAAATCTACTCATGTCTGACTAAGGACTTAGATTGGGTGCGACCTTAGATTGACTGGATTGGTCAGGGACATTTCCAGTTGCCATCATAGGGACAATCTCTGCAGACACATTTTAAACTAGTGGAACATACAATTAGGAAAGGTTCTTTGCAGAGATCATTAAATCTAATCTAATACTGGGACCTATAATATGAATTGTGCCCTGTCTTTGAGATCTACAGATAACACAGTATTACTAGTTTTAGCATTTTTGTGCCTGCAAACACACTCCCACCGCCCATAATGGGGGCAGGGGTAGGTTTCCAGAGGAGAGAGTTTTGGGGGATGGGGAAGGGATACAAGGAGTAGAAGGCATGGTGGGAGGTGTTTGCTTTGGAATGTGCTCTTTTCCAACATTCCAACATAGAGTGCAGAGGAATGGCTGAAAGAAGGAACAATAGGAGTTTTTGTGGAACTACAAGGCACAGAACCACTAGTGGAGGTTACAGCAGATGTGATGGGGGAAGAGATGCCACATGGCAGACTTCTTTGTTCTCTATAGGATTCAAAATACTCCATCTTGCAATAGAAATGCTGCTTATTTCCTTTCTCCAACTTACTTCAACCTCTATCAATTACTTTTCACCATAACTCAGCTTGCACCAGCCTATTATCCTTTAATCAACTTCTCTTTTCCTTCAATACACTTTCCACAATCCTTCATTTAGTCTACCAGTTTCTTGCATGAATGATTTTTAACTTCCTAACTGAAACTTTCCCTTCTTATGCAGTTTCGATGTGCAGCCTACATATTTCCAGATAATAACGGATATCTCTACTACACAGTATCACAAAATGCTTTCAACTTTTTAACTGAAACATTTTCCTCTCTTTCTTGCATTTGCTAAGCCGCTGTTAACATCTCCTCATTATATCCTGTAACCTTAGAATTGCCCTGTTTTTGTGGTAACACAGTTCAATTGGCATCTGATTACTATCTAATCACTACCGAACCCACTGGCACTATTTGTGGTTGCATAAAGCTCAAATGGTATCTGATTACTACCGAACCCACAATTGTGGGTACACATAGCTCAAACAGTATCTAATCACTACCGAACCCACTGGCACTATTTGTGGTTGCACAAAGCTCAAACGGTATCTGACTACTACCGAACCCACAATTGTAGTTACACAAAGCCCAAACGGTATCTAATCATCACCGAACCCACTATTCCTTTGGTGAAGACCCCTGGTCCTATTCACGTCTGCAGGGATACAAAATCTTAATAACTTCAAATTGCTTATTTTTCTTCCTAATAGTGACACACAGTCCTAAAGATATGCAGCCGTTATCAACCCTTCGGGACTCAAATAGTCTTAAAAATATCCAAGCGATACTTATCCTATAGAACGCACTGTTTTAAAGATATTCGGCTGCTATCTATCCTGATTAGGGTACACACATTACTATGCAATTGGTGTTATTCCTACTCATGCCCGTAATCAGCATTTATCCCTAAGACTCTCGTCACAGATATCCGACTCAGCTTTCTATCAATTCCCGCTTAGTTTCAGCACGTCCTACCACACAAAGAAGGAATATTCAAATGGGTTCTTTCGTTCTAAAGGACAGATTAGCCATAATCATGAACCCTTAGCAGTAAATATCACCAATCCAACACTTAGCAGCCACAAATCAGAAATTTTAGAGGAGATTTGTAAGAAATAAAGCTTTCTTACTTTGCTTGCAAATGATCTCGTCTAATGGTTCTGTTTCAGTCCTTTTCCTTGGTTGAACTGATGCTATTCAGGCTGAATCTGCCCACCCAGGGACTCTAAAAATGTTATCGCAATTCATGCGATTCTCATCTTCTTTGTGTTGTGCCAAATCAATTAGAAGTATAAGTATGCACTTGCCACACTTCTTTCATAATGAGACCAGACACACAAGTTTGTTTCATTGAAAACATCTCCCATCCTGTTGAAAGATTTATAAAGCAAAAAGGGCTTTATATAAAAAGAAAGGATCAAAGAAAAAATATCGTTATTGATCCTGCTGAGGAGAGTTGGACATAAATTAACAGCTCTGAACTCGTTTATCAAGAATCTTAATTATTGTGTGCAATTAGTAAAGAACAAGGTACCATTGTCTATGCAAAAATGCAAATTAATTTATTATACAAAAGTGCTGGATACAAATCAATAATGATGCAAAGACAAATATTAAAACAAATGTAAGATGTAATACAAAAATGCTAAATACAAAGTAATAATATAAAACCAATACAAGTGTTACAAGATGGTGCTGACACACCACAATCAACACCAAGACCAGCGTATCACCTATCTGTACTTCAATCAGCAAAAATACAATACAAATACTTTGCTTACAATTTAGAAGATACGCTCCAATAAATTTATTGCACAGATAAATTTAAAAAACGTTAGAGATGTTAACCCTTTTCTTTGTCACCTGTGATCATTTTTGGTATATGGTAGTATAATATGTAATACCTACAAACTACTGGCTTGATATAAGACTAGGGAACAAAGTATTTTAATCAGAAAACTTTATCAATAGGACATTTCATTCAATGGTGCGCATTTCATTGAAAGGTGAGTCCCATTGATGTAATACACACTATGCATCCGCCATAAGCGGGGATGCGGCTATATATATCAAGCAAAGTAGTTTATCAATACCACACCTGTACAACAAAGTATACGTTACCAAGAATGTAGATGATGCAGAAGGGAATCCAGCTCTCAAAGGGTTTACAGTAATCCAGGATAAAATCCAAAGGTTTGCTTCTCCTGGCCATGTGTTCCCTCGTGTCTTTGTTCTTTTTAGTTTTTTTCTTTTGATGGGAAAAAAACTTGCCTACCATCTGTATGGGTAATTATTCCCAACCTTATCAAAAGAATACGCCCTTTCAGATAACAGTCTGCCAATCAAATCGGAGAGTGTGCACTTATGGTAATAACCTATGAAATCATATATTACCCAAAATGCTTTGCTGCGGCTGGTGTAAGGATGCCCACTTACGGCTAGGTGGCACTATTGCACGAGCTATATTAGCACCATCCTATAAAGAGTTCATTTGTATAAGTCTGACATCATTTTGTGTTATATACATTTTACCTCTGCAACTTAAATCAGAGAGGAGAGATACATCCTGACACCTGAACCAATTAAAACGTATATTTCCCGAAACTAGTATTACAGTTCTGATGCCATAAATCTACCATGTAGATAATAAATGTATGGGTTTTGTGTTTCACAGGTGCTTATCTCTTAGAATAACACTGCCTCTATGAACGAGATTTCATTAACACTGTTTGGCTATATCCTCTCACATGCTTTTCCTCTGATACTTCTCCGCCCACAACCATTACATCATCATCCACAGAACAGTACTCCTCCTTTCCTATTATCATGGTGTAGCATGGAGCCTTATGTGTATTTCACCTTCCCATCAGCCTCCTGGATGATATCCCAGTGATTCACAAGAGCAATCACACACCATAGAAATAAAGACTGTGCTAGCCATCTGACTATTCATATACGTCTCCAGACCCTGCATATGAGCTGACTGCATATTCCTCATTAGTATTGGGGTAGTCAGGCTGTGCACTGCTGCTCTGTGTTAACAGCCACTATATATATATATATATATATATATATATATATATATATATATAGTAAGTATGGTAGTCATGTATTTGACCCTGTTCTCACATTCACCTGTTAACCCATTCTTAGTGCATTCAGCAGTGTGCTGCTATTTATTTGGTTTGCTGTATAGTTGTCCGAGTAGCTTGCACCTGCATTTAAATTACCTCTAGGAGGTGCTTTCATTTTTTGGGTATGTATATATAGATGAGGAATAGGCATCCTCTATGGAGCTTAGCACTCCCGCTTACCCGCCCACCTGCGTGGTGCTTTTAATCAGTTCTATCACAACATCATAGTGGAGCTGGACACTCCGTGTTAGCGTAGGTCATCGTCTGATTAGAAGCCACCTTGCCGCTTGGTAGACAGGCCCGACATATTTTTGATCAACTATATGCGCTAAGAGCTTCTACCCCATGTTATAGTAAGTATGGTAGTCATGTATTTGACCCTGTTCACACATTCACCTGTTAACCCATTCTTAGTGCATTTAGCAGTGTGCTGCTATTTATTTGGTTTGCTGTATAGTTGTCTGTGTAGTTTGCACCTGATTTAAATTACCTCTAGGAGGTGTTGTTTCATTTTTTGGGTATATGTATATATATATATATATATATATATATATATATATATATAAAGTCAAAAAGAGGCAGCACTCAAGGATAAATCAAATAAAAAATGTGGTTTATTCACCCATGTGGTCAGGCGACGTTTCAGCTCTAAGAGCCTTTCTCAAGCAAATAGCAAGGACAACATAAGGGGTATATATACCCACAATGCTTAGTGAAACATGTGATCATGCAAAAATTAACCCATGATGTGTCAAAACAGATTACAACAATTAATGCAATACAATAAGTGTACATGATTGTCAATACATTAAATACGTGATACATAGTAACATGATTAATTAAAAAAATCATATATTACATGGTGATATCCATCATTTATATTAAATCCCCATACATGATAGTGCTGCAATGGTTAAACAAATAAGGTGTCATATGTAAATTGTGCTAAGGAGGAGTATCAGAGGATGCCGCACTGACCAGATATATCGCAACCCACATGTATCATAGGTATCCATATTAGTGTGCGTTCCACAGCGATGTGCATGTCCGAACCCACTACGGGGTAGTTACATCACTACGATGCACTAGAAGCCACTTCTATATCATAATAACGAACTCACATTATATTCAACATTAAGACCCAACGACAGTTGTCTAACATGCTATCTAACGATGATTTCAACAAATATCGCACTGGCTTTGGTGAGCATTTGCAACAATTTCAAGCTGACATTGAGGAGGGCAAACGCATTAAATGGAATCGTGATATGGAAGACTACAAGAAGGGGAATATATATGTATGGCAATCTGATGATAAGTTTAATTCCACTAGCAAGGAGACCAAAAGAAAGAAAAAACAAGTATCATCCTCCAAGAATATCACTTTTTTAGGGGATATATCAGTGGGAGAGGACGCTGCACCAGGCGTGGTGGACACAAACACAGAAGATCACAGAAGATTGCGCAACACCAAACCACAATATCCTATGGGCAAAACCCAAATGAACAAAAGGAAATGACAATGATTAACCTTACTTTAAAAGAGCTTACTTCCAGTCAAGTGAGTGTCCTGTCTAAAGGTCTTTCGTTCTGTCCTAATGCTGATATCAGCTGGTTTGAATTAGATTTTGATTTGTCTATGTTTTTTCGAGCTATTAAATTGAAAATTTGGTTCAATGAGAAGGCACAGGTTGTACAGCTTCGTGCAAGTAAATTCTCCCTGAGGTTGCCCAATCTTTCTGCTGGTAGTAGTTTTACCCCTGTTCTACAGGCTCCTGCAGTGGAGGTATATATGGCTGCTGTGAAATCTAAGATCAATGCTCTGAAATGTGGGTATAATAAGGGAGAATTCAAACATCCCAATATAACCTCGCATTGGTTGAACTCAAGCACGACCGTAGCCTCACGGTTAAGCCTGCTGATGTAGGTGAAGATGTAGTCGTGATTGATACACATAAGTATATCGCTGAGATATGCAGACAATTGAATGACACTGAGGTATACAAAGTGATCGATGCAAACCCTAAATTTGGTATAGCAGAGAGAATTCGAGTGATACTATCTGATGCGATTATGGCTGGTATTTATAGACGCAGAGCTGAAGGATTTTCTTTTTGTTGCACATCCGGTCACTCCAGTTATATACGTATTGCCCAAGATCCATAAGACTTTGGTCGACCCTCCTTGTCGTCCTATAGTCTCTGGCTCTAACTCTATATTCAGCCATATTGCAGTGTTCTTGGATAAGATACTTCGTAGCTTTTCAGTCGGAGCCCAGTCTTATATATTGTAAACAGCTGATTTTTTAAACAAACTCAGGGATATTACTATACCGGATTCTGAGTCAGTTATTCTAGCATCATATGATGTATTGTCGCTATATACGTCAATCGATCACAGGAAAGGCCTCTCTGCCATTTCACGTATGTTACAGTGTTCTTCCTTCACATCAGAAGCTTGTCAATTTATCTTGTCATTACTTGAGATTGTTCTCAGATATTATTTCTTGTTTCAAGACAAGTATTATGTTCAGCTACAGGGCGTGGCTATGGGGTCCCATGTGGCCCCAACTTACGCCAATATATATATGCGCACATTTGAGGAAGATGTCGTCTATGTTTTTCCACCACTTCAGCCATGTCCTGGCGTGGTGGCGTTACATAGACAACGTCTTTCTCATCTGGAATGGGACGGTCCCGCAGTTGTTGGATTTTTATGCCTTTTTGAATGGAGTAGACCAGGGATGCTCAACCTGCGGCCCTCCAGCTGTTGTAAAACTACAACTCCCACCACACCCTGCTGCAGGCTGATAGCTATAGGATGTCCAGGAATGCTGGGAATTGTAGTTTTGCAACAGCTGGAGGGCCGCAGGTTGGGCATCCCTGGAGTAGACAACTCATTACAATTCACACTGGTGCATTCGGTGAATGAGGTGCAGTTCTTGGATACAACGGTGATCCTGCATTAGGGCAAGTTGAGCACGCAATTGCATACCAAGCCCATAGATAGAAATTCTTTTTTGACTTATAGCAGCAATCACCCAAGGGTGATGGTGAAATCCTTACCATATTGCCAGTTTTTAGAGCCCGTCGTATTGTTTTAGACCTGGAGGTACTTAACCACTTAAGCCCCCCTAGCTTAAACACCCTTAATGACCAGGCCACTTTTTACAATTCCGCACTACACTACTTTCACCGTTTATTGCTCCGTCATACAACTTACCACCCAAATGAATTTTACCTCCTTTTCTTCTCACTAATAGAGCTTTCATTTGGTGGTATTTCATTGCTGCTGACATTTTTACTTTTTTTGCTATTAATCAAAAATTACAAAAATTTTTGCAAAAAAATGACATTTTTCACTTTCTGTTGTAAAATTTTTCAAAAAAAACTACATTTCTATATAAATTTTTCTCTAAATTTATTGTTCTACATGTCTTTGATAAAAAAATCCAATAAGTGTATATTTATTGGTTTGGGTAAAAGTTATAGCGTTTACAAACTATGGTGCAAAAAGTGAATTTCGGCATTTTGAAGCAGCTCTGACTTTCTGAGCACCTGTCATGTTTCTTCAGGTGCTAGAATGCCAGGATAGTATAAATATCCCCCAAATTACACCATTTTAGAAAGAAGACACCCCAAAGATTTCGCGGAGGGGCTTGGTGAGTTCATGTATCATTTCATTTTTTTTCACAAGTTAGCGGAAAATGACACTTTCTGAGAAAAAAAAAAAAAAAAAAAAGTTTCGATTTCTGATAACTTCTGGCAAAAAAAAAAAAAAAATCTCAGACGGACTCACTATGCCCCTCAGTGAATACCTTGGGGTGTCTACTTTCCGAAATGGAGTCATTTGTGGGGTGTGTTTACTGTTCTGGCATTTTGGGCGGGGCTAAATTGTGAGCCGCCATGTAAAACCTAAAGGTACTCGTTGGAATTTGGGCCTTTGCGCACCCAGGCTGCAAAAGCGGCACTTATGAGGTAACGCCGTACTCAGGAGAAGTAGGGCAATGTGTTTTGGGGTGTATTTTTACATATACCCATGTTGGGTGAGAGAAATATCTCTGTAAATTGTCAACTTTGTATAAATTTTTTTAAAAGTTGTCGCTTACAGAGATATTTTTCACACAAAGTATGGGTATATATAAAAATACACCCCAAAACACATTGCCCTACTTCTTCTGAGTACGACGATACCACATGTGTGCCACTTTTTGCAGCCTGGGTGCAAAGGGCCCTAAACCAAAGAGTACCTTTAGGATTTCACAGGGCATTTTTACGCATTTGGATTCCAGACTTCTTCTCACCCTTTAGGGGCTCCTAAAATGCCAGGACAGTATAAATACCCCACATGTGACCCCATTTTGGAAAGACACCCCAAGGTATTCTGTGAGGGGTATGGTGAGTTCATGTAAAATTTTATTTTTGTCACAAGTTAGTGGAATATGAGACTTTGTAAAAACAAAATTAAAAAAAAAAAAAAAATTTCCGCTGACTTGTGCCAAAAAATAAAAATTCTGTGGACTCACCATGCCCCTCACGGAATACCTTGGGGTGTCTTCTTTCCAAAATGGGGTCACATGTGGGGTATTTATACTCACCTGGCATTTTAGGGGCCCCTAAAGTGTGAGAATCCAAATGCATAAAAATGGCCTGTGAAATCCTAAAGGTACTCATTGGTTTTAGGGCCCTTTGCGCATCTTGGCTGCAAAAGTGTCACTCATGTGGTATCGCCGTACTCAGGAGAAGTAGGGCAATGTGTTTTGGGGTGTATTTTTACATATACCCATGCTGGGTGAGAGAAATATCTCTGTATATTGACAACTTTGAATAAAAATGTAAAAAGTTGTCGTTTACAGCGATATTTCTCACACCCAGTATGGGTATATGTAAAAATACACCCCAAAACACATTGCCCTACTTCTCCTGAGTACGGCGATACCACATGAGTGACACTTTTTTGCAGCCAAGATGCGCAAAGGGGCCCTAAACCAATGAGTACCTTTAGGATTTCACAGGCCATTTTTACGCATTTGGATTCTCACGCTTTAGGACCCCTAAAATGCCAGGGCAGTAAAATACCCCACATGTGACCCCATTGTGGAAAGAAGACACCCAAGGTATTCTGTGAGGGGCATGGCGAGTTCACAGAAAAAAATTTGGTACAAGTTAGCGGAAATTGTTTTTTTTTTTTTTTTACAGTCTCATATTCCACTAACTTGTGACAAAAATAAAAATTTCCATGAACTCGCCATACCCCTCACGGAATACCTTGGGGTGTCTTCTTTCTAAAATGGGGTCACATGTGGGGTTTTGTACTGCCCTGGCATTTGAGGGTCTCCGCAGTCATTACACGTATGGCCAGCATTAGGAGTTTCTGCGATTCTCCTTATATTGAGCATACGGGTAATGAGATTTTTTCCGTTCAGCCTCTGCGCTGAAAAAAATAAAAATGAACGGCACAGATTTTTCATTCGCATCGATCAATGTGGATGAAAAATCTCTGCCAAAATCAGTGACTGCGGTGCGGTGGGCTGGGCGCTAGCTACCTAACAAGTAGCTAACTAACTGGCGGTGATAAGGGACCCTTATGCCCCATTCACACGTCCGCAATTCTGTTTGCGGAGCGGAATTGCGGACCCATTCATTTCTATGGGGACAGACTTTGTCCCGCTCGGATCCGGAATTACGGATCCGCGCTCCGAGTCTGCACTTCCGTTCCGCAAAAATATAGAACATGTCCTATTCTTGTCCGCAATTGCGGACAAGAAAAGCATTTTCTATATAGTTCTGGCAATGTGCGGATCTGCAAAATGCGGAAAGCACATTGCCGGTGTCCGTGTTTTGAGGATCCGCGGATCGGATCCGCGGATCCGTGAATCCACGGATCCGTGAATCCACGGATCCGCAAAGCACATATGGAAGTCTGAATGGAGCCTTACAAGGGGTGTGATCAATGACAGGGGGTGATCAGGGGTCTAGATGGGGTGATCAAGGGTTAATAGGTGAGGGGGGTAGGGGGTTAGTGTAGTGTTTGGTGCAACTTTTACTGTGTTACCTGGTCCTCTGGTGGTCGATCCCAGAAAATGGGACCACCAGAGGACCAGGTAGCAGCTATATCAGACGCTGTTCATAAAACAGCGTCTGATATAGCTGTTTGATGCGATTTATATCGCATCTACAGCCTGCCAGCGATTGATCATCGCTGGCAGGCTGTAGTCCAACTCTCGAGACGCGCTTCACTGTGAACGCGCGCGCATTCACAGGAACTCTCGCGTCTCGCGAGATGACGCCCCGGCGCGTCCAAACAGAAGATCCCGGCCGCCCGCAGGATGCAATCCTGCGTACGGTGGTCGGGGACTGGTTAATGACACCCTGGACAGCATGGTCACAAAATTTTCTGTACGTGGGTATTCATATAAATTGTTATTAAAACATAAAGATAGGGTTCTTCGTCCCACTGAGTACAAATGTCCCCGTAGTAGCACCCAGAGGATTCCTTTTATTTCCACTTTTACAGAATTAAGTACTGACATAGCTAAAATCATTTGAAGACATTGAAATGTCCTAAGTGGGTGCCATACAACAGTTCCTGAATTTGCATCTCCTCCTATTATGTCATATTGTAGATCTAAAAATTTACGGGATCAGCTAGTGAAAGTTGATATTGGACCAAGTAACACATTGGTGCAGAGGACAATCGGTCCGGCTGGACTTGGTTGTTTCCCCTGTCTCAATTGTGTGAATTGCTGACACATTATTAAAGGCAGATATTTTGTACACCCACAGACGGTTACACAATATCCAATTTGCTTTCATTTGACTTGTGACTCAAGTTTTGTTATATATGTACTCAGCTGTCCATGTAAATTACTGTACGTGGGCTTAACGTCCACGGACCTCAAAACTTGACTCAATAATCATTCATAGATTTTCCATTCGGAAAAAATGCTCTGATTTACCTGTACCAAAACATTTTTCAGAATTGAAGCACACAAAAAGGGATCTTATGTGTTCCGTGATTGACCATGTCCCCATCCCAAGGCGGGGTGGTAATAGATTGGCTATGTTGAGGAAAAAAGAGCTAGAGTGGATTTATGTACTCCAGACCCTTAAGCCGTTGGGTCTTAATGTTGAATATAATGTGAGTTTGTTACTATGATATAGAAGTGGCTTGCCCTCTTTCCCCTCTTGAACCATGCCAGCAATATTCTCCTGTGTGTTATGGTCGTAACTTTGGATGATTTCTCTTGTAGTAATTTTTATTTTTTTATTTTTACAGATTGCACATCTGGATGAGTACATCGGAGGGAGATTGGATAATACACTGTACCGGAACTTCAGCGGCCGCTAATCTTTTTAGCATTATATTTTTGTTATATCTCTTATACAATATAATAAATGTCCGTACCACAGGGGCAAGAGTTGGACATGTCTCTGGTGATAGTGTATGTGTGGTAAATTGAGGAGATCCCTCAGGGGCACATTGGGGTATGCAGGAATATGATGGTTGGTTATGGTGTTTGTCCACTACTACCTTCTTGATTTTTCTGCAATAGAGGACTATACTGCGCACAGATCACGTGTGGGTATTTTTTCTCTTAACTCGTCTGGTTTATAGCCCTACGATATGCTTGTTGTGATTGATTGGCTAATACAGGGATGGGATGGACTTAGGTGACACTATGGCATTACGCTGTGGGTCCTGTGGTCCTTGACCCTCTCAAATATGGCCGAGCGTAGTGTGAGACCATCCTGTGCAGTCTCTGGATTTGCATCGTAGTGATGTAACTAGCCCGTAGTGGGTTCGGACATGCGCATCGCTGTGGACCGCACGCTAATATGGATACCTATGATACATTAGGGTCGCGATATATCTGGTCAGTGCGACATCCTCTCTTTCCTCTGATACTCCTCCTTAGTAGAGTTGAGCGAACACCTGGATGTTCGGGTTCGAGAGGTTCGGCCGAACTTCCGGAAAATGTCCGGGTTCGTGATCCGAACTCAACCCGAACTTCATCCCAAACCCGAACCCCATAGAAGTCAATGGGGACCCGAACTTTTGGGCACTAAAGAGGCTGTAAAAGACTCCCGGAAAGGGCTAGAGGGCTGCAAAAGGCAGCAAAATGTAGGTAAATCCCCTGCAAACAAATGTAGATAGGGAAATGATGACTTAACATAAAATAAATAAAAATTAACCAATATTAATTGGAGTTAGGTCCCATAGCACAGAATCAGGCTTCAAATCACCCACCAATGGAGAAGGTCGCTTACTATTATTTCGACCCCAGCATCCAGACAAAGGGGAGAGGTCCCACAGCAGAGAATCTGGCATCATATCAACCACCACAGGGGAAGGCCACTTTCAGTGACTTAGGCCTTAGCACCCAGACAGAGGAGACATGTCAGATAACACAAGCATTACATTTATACCATCCAGCACAGGAGAAGGCCACTTTCAGTTACTTTGACCCCTGCACCCAGAAAGAAGAGAGAGGCCCCACAGCACATATTCAGGCATCATATCACCTACCACAGGAGTAGGCCACCATTTAGTTAATTTGACCCCTGCACCCATGTCAGATGGTACAAGCATCAGTTTTACATCACCCAGCACAAGAGAAGGCCACTTTGAGAGACTTTGACCCCTGCACCCAGACGGAGGAGAGAGGTTTCATAGCAGAGAATCAGGCATTTAGATCACCCACCACAGGAGTAGGCCACCATTTAATGGGACCCCGGCAACCATGTCAGATGGTACAAGCATCAGTTTTACATCACCCAGCACAAGAGAAGGCGACTTTGAGAGACTTTGACCCCTGCACCCAGACGGAGGAGAGAGATTTCACAGCAGAGAATCAGGCATTTAGATCACCCACCACAGGAGTAGGCCACCATTTAATGGGACCCCGGCAACCATGTCAGATGGCACAAGTATAACATTTATATCACCCAGCACAGGAGAAGGCGACTTTGAGAGACTTTGACCCTGCACCCAGACGGAGGAGAGAGGTTTTCACAGCAGAGAATCAGGCATTTAGATCACCCACCACAGGAGTAGGCCATCATTTAATGGGACCCCGGCAACCATGTCAGATGGTACAAGCATCAGTTTTACATCACCCAGCACAAGAGAAGGCCACTTTTAGAGACTTTGACCCCTGCACCCAGACGGAGGAGAGAGGTTTCACAGCACCCAGACGGAGGAGAGGTTTCACAGCAGAGAATCAGGCATTTAGATCACCCACCACAGGAGTAGGCCACCATTTAATGGGACCCCGGCAACCATGTCAGATGGCACAAGTATAACATTTATATCACCCAGCACAGGAGAAGGCGACTTTGAGAGACTTTGACCCCTGCACCCAGACGGAGGAGAGAGGTTTTCACAGCAGAGAATAAGGCATTTAGATTACCCACCACAGGAGTAGGCCACCATTTAATGGGACCCCGGCAACCATGTCAGATGGCACAAGTATAACATTTATATCACCCAGCACAGGAGAAAGCGACTTCGAGAGACTTTGACCCCTGCACCCAGACGGAGGAGAGAGGTTTTCACAGCAGAGAATCAGGCATTTAGATCACCCACCACAGGAGTAGGCCACCATTTAATGGGACCCCGGCAACCATGTCAGATGGCACAAGTATAACATTTATATCACCCAGCACATGACAAGGCCACTTTCAGTGAGTTAGGCCTTAGCAACGAGACAGAGGAGACAGGTCAGATAGCGCAAGCATCAGTTTTACAGATCACCCACCACAGGAGTAGGCCACCTTTAGTTAATTTGACCCCTGCACCCAGAAAGAGGAGAGAGGTCCCACAGCACATAATCAGGCATCATATCAACCACCTCAGGAGAAGGCCACCATTTAGTGACTTAGGCCTTAGCACCGACACAGAGGAGACAGGTCAGATAGCACAAGCATCAGTTTTACATCAACCACCACAGGAGAAGGGCACTTTTAGAGACTTTGACCCCTGCAGCCACACGGAGGAGAGAGGTCCCACAGCAGAGAATCAGGCATCATGTCAACCACCACAGGAGTAGGCCACCTTTTGTTTCTTTGACCCCTGCACCCAGAAAGAGAGAGAGGTCCCACAGCAGAGAATCAGGCATTTCGATCACCCACCACAGGAGAAGGCCGCTTTCAGTGACTTTGGCCCCCTGCACCCACACAAAGGAGACATGTCAGACAGCACAAGTATAACATTCATATCACCCAGCACAGGAGAAGGACACTTTCATGTACTTTGGCCCGGCACCCAGACAGAGGGAAGGTTCATTCAACTCTGGGTTGCACCCCAAGATCCTAGTTAATTTCAAAAATTGATTTTCAATGAAGAAGTGGCTAGGAGTACAAGACAACATGGTTTAAGGCAGTTATTAAGGACTACTCTGCACAAGGGAGGGTCAGGTCTTGTGGGATCCATGCCTGGTTCATTTTTATAAACGTCAGCTTGTCCACGTTGGCTGCGGACAGGCGGCTGCGTTTGTCAGTAATGGCGCCCCCTGCCGTGCTGAATACACGTTCAGATAAAACGCTGGCCGCCGGGCAGGACAGCACCTCCAAGGCATAACATGCTAATTCTGGCCACGTGGACAATTTGGAAACCCAGAAGTTGAATGGGGCCGAACCATCCGTCAGTACGTGGAGTTGTGTGCAGACGTACTGTTCAACCATGTTAGTGAAATGTTGCCTCCTGCTAACACGTTCCGTATCAGGTGGTGGGGCAGTTAGCTGTGGCGTGGAGACAAAACTTTTCCACATTTCTGCCATGCTAACCCTGCCCTCAGAGGAGCTGGCCGTGACACTGCTGCGTGGGCGACCTCTAGCTCCTCCTCTGCCTTGGCCTTCCACCTGTTCCCCTGTGACAGTTGGGAATGCTCTCAGGAGCGCGTCTACCAGCGTGCGCTTGTACTCGCGCATCTTCCTATCACGCTCCAGTGCAGGAAGTAAAGTGGGCACATTGTCTTTGTACCGTGGATCCAGCAGGGTGGCCACCCAGTAGTCAGCACACGTTAAAATGTGGGCAACTCTGCTGTCGTTGCGCAGGCACTGCAGCATGTAGTCGCTCATGTGTGCCAGGCTCCCCAGAGGTAAGGACAAGCTGTCCTCTGTGGGAGGCGTATCGTCATCATCCTCTGTATCCCCCAGCCACGCACCAGGGATGTGCCTGCGCTGTGCTGGGTGCCACCCCGCTGTGAACCTGCTTCATCCTCATCCTCCTCCACCTCCTCCTCATCCTCCTCGTCCTCCAGTAGTGGTCCCTGGCTGGCCACATTTGTACCTGCCCTCTGCTGTTGCAAAAACCTCCCTCTGAGCCACTTCTAACAGACTGGCCTGAAAGTGCTAAAAATGAACCCTCATCCTCCTCCTCCTCCTGGGCCACCTCCTCTTCCATCATCGCCCTAAGCGTTTTCTCTAGGAGACATAGAATTGGTATTGTCACGCTGATAACAGTGGCATCGCCACTGGCCATGTTGGTGGCGTACTCGAAACAGCGCAACAGGGCACACAGGTCTCGCATGGAGGCCCAATCATTGGTGGTGAAGTGGTGCTGTTCCGCAGTGCGACTGACCCGTGCGTGCTGCAGCTGAAACTCCACTATGGCCTGCTGCTGCTCGCACAGTCTCTCCAGCATGTGCAAGGTGGAGTTCCACCGGGTAGGCACGTCGCATATTAGGCGGTGGCGGGAAGGCCGAAGTTCCGCTGTAGCGCTGACAGGCGAGCAGCGGCAGGATGTGAACGCTGGAAGCGTGCACAGACAGCCCGCACTTTATGCAGCAGCTCTGACATGTCTGGGTAGTTGTGAATGAACTTTTGCACCACCAAATTCAGCACATGCGCCAGGCAAGGGATGTGCGTCAAACCGGCTAGTCCCAGAGCTGCGACGAGATTTCGCCCATTATCGCACACCACCAGGCCGGGCTTGAGGCCCACCGGCAGCAACCACTGGTCGGTCTGTTGTTCAATACCCCGCCACAACTCCTGCGCGGTGTGGGGCCTGTCCCCCAAACATATGATTTTCAATGAAGAAGTGGCTAGGAGTACAAGACAACATGGTTTAAGGCAGTTATTAAGGACTACTCTGCACAAGGGAGGGTCAGGTCTTGTGGGATCCATGCCTGGTTCATTTTTATAAACGTCAGCTTGTCCACGTTGGCTGCGGACAGGCGGCTGCGTTTGTCAGTAATGACGCCCCTGCCATGCTGAATACACGTTCAGATAAAACGCTGGCCGCCGGGCAGGACAGCACCTCCAAGGCATAACATGCTAATTCTGGCCACGTGGACAATTTGGAAACCCAGAAGTTGAATGGGGCCGAACCATCCGTCAGTACGTGGAGTTGTGTGCAGACGTACTGTTCAACCATGTTAGTGAAATGTTGCCTCCTGCTAACACGTTCCGTATCAGGTGGTGGGGCAGTTAGCTGTGGCGTGGAGACAAAACTTTTCCACATTTCTGCCATGCTAACCCTGCCCTTAGAGGAGCTGGCCGTGACACTGCTGCGTGGGCGACCTCTAGCTCCTCCTCTGCCTTGGCCTTCCACCTGTTCCCCTGTGACAGTTGGGAATGCTCTCAGGAGCGTGTCTACCAGCGTGCGCTTGTACTCGCGCATCTTCCTATCACACTCCAGTGCAGGAAGTAAAGTGGGCACATTGTCTTTGTACCGTGGATCCAGCAGGGTGGCCACCCAGTAGTCAGCACACGTTAAAATGTGGGCAACTCTGCTGTCGTTGCGCAGGCACTGCAGCATGTAGTCGCTCATGTGTGCCAGGCTCCCCAGAGGTAAGGACAAGCTGTCCTCTGTGGGAGGCGTATCGTCATCATCCTCTGTATCCCCCCAGCCACGCACCAGGGATGTGCCTGCGCTGTGCTGGGTGCCACCCCGCTGTGAACCTGCTTCATCCTCATCCTCCTCCACCTCCTCCTCATCCTCCTCGTCCTCCAGTAGTGGTCCCTGGCTGGCCACATTTGTACCTGCCCACTGCTGTTGCAAAAAACCTCCCTCTGAGCCACTTCTAACAGACTGGCCTGAAAGTGCTAAAAATGAACCCTCATCCTCCTCCTCCTGGGCCACCTCCTCTTCCATCATCGCCCTAAGCGTTTTCTCTAGGAGACATAGAATTGGTATTGTCACGCTGATAACAGTGGCATCGCCACTGGCCATGTTGGTGGCGTACTCGAAACAGCGCAACAGGGCACACAGGTCTCGCATGGAGGCCCAATCATTGGTGGTAAAGTGGTTCTGTTCCGCAGTGCGACTGACCCGTGCGTGCTGCAGCTGAAACTCCACTATGGCCTGCTGCTGCTCGCACAGTCTCTCCAGCATGTGCAAGGTGGAGTTCCACCGGGGAGGCACGTCGCATATTAGGCGGTGAGCGGGAAGGCCGAAGTTCCGCTGTAGCGCTGACAGGCGAGCAGCGGCAGGATGTGAACGCTGGAAGCGTGCACAGACAGCCCGCACTTTATGCAGCAGCTCTGACATGTCTGGGTAGTTGTGAATGAACTTTTGCACCACCAAATTCAGCACATGCGCCAGGCAAGGGATGTGCGTCAAACCGGCTAGTCCCAGAGCTGCGACGAGATTTCGCCCATTATCGCACACCACCAGGCCAGGCTTGAGGCCCACCGGCAGCAACCACTGGTCGGTCTGTTGTTCAATACCCCGCCACAACTCCTGCGCGGTGTGGGGCCTGTCCCCCAAACATATGAGTTTCAGAATGGCCTGCTGACGTTACCCCGGGCTGTGCTGGAAGTTGGTGGTGAAGGTGTGTGGCTGACTGGATGAGCTGGTGGAAGCAGTGGAGGAGGAAGCCGAGTAGGAGGAGGAGGCTACAGGAGGCAGAGAATGATGCCCTGCGATCCTAGGCGGCGGAAGGACGTGAGCCAAGGAACTCTCCGTCTGGGGCCCAGCCGCCACTACATTCACCCAGTGTGCAGTTAGTGAGATATAGCGTCCCTGGCCGTGCTTACTGGTCCACGTATCTGTGGTTAGGTGGACCTTGCCACAAATGGAGTTGCACAGTGCACACTTGATTTTATCGGACACTTGCATGTGCAGGGAAGGCACGGCTGTCTTGGAGAAGTAGTGGCGGCTGGGAACCACATACTGGGGGACAGCCATGGCCATCAGCTGTTTGAAGCTGTCTGTGTCCACCAGCCGGAATGACAGCATTTCAAAGGCCAGTAGTTTAGAAATGTTGGCATTCAGGCCAAGGGCTCGAGGGTGACTAGGTGGGAATTTGCGCTTCCTCTCAAAGGTTTGAGAGATGGAGAGCTGAACGCTGCTGTGTGAAATAGTGGAGACGCTAGGTGACGGTGGCGGTGGTGGTGTCGGTGGCACATCCTCTGTTTGCTGCTCGGCAGGTGGCAACATTCCTCTCGAGGCGGAAGCCGAGGCAGCAGCGGTAGAGGGAGCAGGGGGAGCCTGAGCGGGTTCCTTGTTTTTAAGGTGGTTACTCCACTGCAGTTCATGCTTTGCATGTAGATGCCTGATCATGCAGGTGGTGCTCAGGTTAAGAACGTTAATGCCTCGCCTCAGGGTCTGATGGCACAGCGTGCAAATCACTCTGGTCTTGTTGTCAGCACATTGTTTGAAGAAGTGCCATGCCAGGGAACTCCTTGAAGATGCCTTTGGGGTGCTGGGTCCCTGTTGGCGCTGGCCAATAGCAGGCGAACTCTCTGGGCGGCGGTTGTTCTGCTTTTGCCCCCTGTTCCCTCTTTGGCTTCGCTGTTGTCTCGGTCTCACCACTGCCACTTCCTCTGAACTATTTAAGTCAGCGGCACGACCTTCAGTCCATGTGGGGTCTAAGACCTCATCGTCCTCTGCATCGTCTTCCACCCAGTCTTCCTCCCTGACCTCCTCCTGTTCAGTCTGCACACTGCAATAAGACGCGGCAGTGGGCACCAGTGTTTCGTCATCATCAGAGACTCGGTCACTCTGCTGTGGTGGTATTCCCATGTCCTCATCATCTGGATACATAAGTGGTTGTGCGCCAGTGCATGGAATGTCTTCCACCGCTGGGGAAGGGCTAGGTGGACGCCCCTGGGAAACCGTGCGAGCAGAGTCTTCAAACAGAATAAGAGACTGCTGCATAACTTGAGGCTCAGCCAGTTTCCCTGATATGCATGGGGGTGATGTGACAGACTGATGGGCTTGGTTTTCATGTGCCACCTGTGCGCTTTCTGCAGAAGACTGGGTGGGAGATAATGTTGTGAACATGCTGGATCCACTGTCGGCAACCCAATTGACTAGCGCCTGTACCTGCTCAGGCCTTACCATCCTTAGAACGGCATTGGGCCCCACCAAATATCGCTGTAAATTCTGCCGGCTACTTGAGGGAGTTGGTTCACTACTTTGTGCGCCTGAGGCCGAACGGCCACGCCCTCTGCCAGCAACAGAGGCTCCACGGACACCACCACGACCGCGTCCTCGTCCCTTAATAGAATGTTTCCTCATTGTTGCGATTCAACTCGCACCACAATAAAATATATTATTTTTTAGCCCCAAAATTCCCACACTGGAAGATATAATTCCTTTTTCCGGTATTAATTACAAGAAAACTGCTGCAAATTGGACACCAGAATTTTTAAAATGCTAGTTTGTGTACATAAATTCCCACACTGGAAGATATAATTCCTTTTCCGGTATTAATTACAAGAAAACTGCTGCAAATTGGACACCAGAATTTTTAAAATGCTAGTTTTGGTACATAGATTCCCACACTGGGAGATATAATTCCTTTTACAGGAGTAAAACGTGCGGCCTACTGTTTCTGGTCTAACTAACACCAGATTGATGAAATTGGCCTTTTTTCACCAAAATTACAACACTGGACAATGTAATGCCTTTTTCCGGTATTAATTCCTTTTACAGGAGTAAAACGTGAGGCCTACTGTTTCTGGTGTACCTAACACCAGATTGATTAAATTGGCCTTTTTTCACCAAAATTACAACACTGGACAATGTAATGCCTTTTGCAGTATTAATTACAAGAGGACTGCTGGTATTTCAGAACACCGGAATTTTTAAAATGCTAGTTTTGCTAGATAAATTTCCCACACTGGGAGAAATATTGCCTAAGCCTTTTACAGTATTAATTACAACAGGAGTGCTTCTTCTGGTCTAACACCAGAATAATTTTATTATTACGGTGAAAGCTTTTTTAATTTATATTTCTGGCACATAAAAAAAAATATTTCTGGCTGACAGTATTGGACTTGGCTGTAGTGGCACTGGCTAGCCTAGCTGGAACAGCACATTCATGGGATTTGCTATCCAAGTGGGTTACTTTCAGTTTCACCACTGATATATTAAATATCTTTGCAGTTAGTATGGGTGACACAAGCACAGCCAAACCCCTGATGTAGTATATCTATGAAAAAATCGACTATTACATGAGATTAATAGACGTTGTGGCAGCTTTTGCTGTAGCACCACAAGTCCCAAAATGGCCGCCGCCTATCAGCCCAGTAACATGTGCCAGAAAACGGTCTGCCCAGCCAGAAAAAAAATTGACTTTGACTGAGCAGCTGAATCGCTGTTGTTCTGATTCACAGGTGTAGATTTTTCACTTCTTTGGAGCTTTGGTTTAGACTTTGTGGCAGCTTGTGCTGGCGCACCACAAGTCCCAAAATGGCCACCGCCGGTCAGCCCAGTTACATGTGCCAGTAAAAATCGCTCTGGCCAGTCTAAACAAAATAGTGACTTTCAGTGAACAGCTCAGCTGAGTTGTTCTGATGCACAGGTGTAGAAATGTAGATCATTCACTTCTTTATCACTGCCTATCTCGCCCTGACAGAAGCTGCGTCCTCTCCCTACACTAATCAGAGCAGTGTGACGTGCGGCGCTATGTGACTCCAGCTTAAATAGAGGCTGGGTCACATGCTGCACTTGGCCAATCACAGCCATGCCATTAGTAGACATGGCTGTGATGGGCTCTTAGGGCAAGAAGTAAAACACTAGCTGATTGGCTGCTGTGCAGCCCTTCAGAAAGCAGGAAGTAATCGACGAACACCGGACCCGAACTTTTTTGAAAATGTACGGGTTCGGGTCCGTGACACGGACACCCCAAAATTCGGTACGAACCCGAACGATGCTCGAACTGTTCGCTCAACACTACTCCTTAGCACAATTTACATATGACTTGTCATTTGTTTAACCATTGCGGCACTATCATGTATGGGGATTTAATATAAATAATCACCATGTAATATATGAATTTTTTGAATTAATCATGTTACTATGTATCACGTATTTAATGTATTGACAATCATGTACACTTTTTGGATTTATTGTATTGCATTAATTGTTGTAATCTGTTTTGACACATCATGGGTCAATTTTTGCATGATCACATGTTTCACTAAGCATTGTGGGTATATATACCCCTTATGTTGTCCTTGTTATTTGCTTGAGAAAGGCTCTTAGAGCCGAAACGTCGCCTGACTACATAGGTGAATAAACCACATTTTTTATTTGATTTATCCTGGAGTGCTGCCTATTTTTGACTTGTATTATCACGGACTGGCTGTTCCTGTGGGCGTGCACCCATCCTCATTACTGAGCAGTGCTGCCTATTTTTGACAATTTATATATATATATATATATATATATATGCAATACATTGCTCAATCACCGCTGCTCTCTGTTATCGGCCACTATATATATATATATATATATATATATATATATATATATAGAATACATTGCCCAGTTGCCGCTGCTCTCTGTTATCAGACACTATATTGTATATATAATACATCGCTCAGTCTTCTGTTCTCTGTTATCAGCCACTGTATATATAATACATAGCTCATTCTCTGCTGCTCTCTGTTATCAGTCACTATATACAATACATCGCTCATTCTCTGCTGCTCTCTGTTATCAGCCACTATATATATAATACATTGTTCAGTCACGCTGCTCTCTGTTATCAGCAACTATATAGTAGAATGCCCCTTTCACAGTAATTTTGACCGTTGTGCCTCTGCTCATAGTAGAATGCCCCTTAGTGGCCCCTTCATATTATAATGGTCCCTAAGTACCCCCATCATAGTACAATGCTCCCTTAGTGCCCCCCTCAGAGTAGTTTTACCACTTAGTGCACCCATTATCCATTATAGTAGAGGGCACACTTCACAGTAGTCCCCCCTCCCCCTGCATAGTACTGTACCATCATCATAGCAGAATGTCCACTTCACAATAGCTTTACCCCCTTAGTGTCCCCTTCATAGTAGAGTGCTCCCTTCCGAGTAGTTTTGTTTGTACAGTGCCCCCTTTATAATATAATGTCCTCATAGTGCCTCCTTTACATTGCATAAACCATTTAGTGGTCCCACTTCACATAAGAATACCCACCTAGTGTCCCCGCCTTCACATAAGAATACCCCCTTAGTGGTCCCCTTGCAGACAGCACTCTACCTATCTTTCTCTGCACTAGCCATGTCACACTAGCTGACTAGCCTGCCAGCATCTGAAGTGGTGCCTGTGAAATAAAGAAGCTTCCTTACTTTGCAGGCATCTCTAGCTGGAGAAGAAAGCAGGGTAGTCAGCCCTACTGCAGAGAGCTCTCCTGCCAGCACTGTATGAAGAAGCTGGAATAGGGGGCGGAGCACTTCTCTTGCTGGCTGGAGAAGGACAGGCAGGGGGAGGGCAATGAACGTATCTCAGGAAAATTTTAATTTTTGTATTTTAGAAAATTAACATACACACCATTGGAGGCAAAATAAGAATAAAAATTGAAATCTTGGAATAACCCTTTTTTGGAGATCTTATATTAAGGGGGCATAATGCAGTGGAGCTGTTCACTGTTAAACGGAAGGGTCACTGTGCAGGTCAATGTTAAGGAGCGGGCCGCTGTTTAGGGCCCTGTGGGGGTCACTGTTAAGGAGGCAGGCCGCTGTGGAGGTCACTGTTAAGCCGGCAGGCCGCTGTGGGGGGTGGGTCACTGTTAAGGAGGTGATCTGCTGTGTAGGTCAATTTTAAGGGGGTGTGGCCCTATGAAGGTCACTATTAAGGGGTAGATCGCTGTGGAGGGTCACTATAAATGGTGCCGACCACTGTGGAGGTAACTGTTAAGAGGGTAGTGTACTGTGGAGGTCGATGTTAGGGGGGGTGAGGTGCTGTAAAGGTCACTGTTAAGGGGCGGTTGCTGTGAAGGTCAGTTAAGGGGCGGGGCACTGTAAAGGTTTTTTAAGAGGGCGGGGCATTGTGCCGGGACTGTTAAGAGGCAGGTCACTGTGGAGGTCACTGTTAAGGGGCAGGCCACTGTGTAGGTCAGTGTAAAGGGCATAGGTTTCTGTGGAGGTAGGTCACTGTTAAGGCGGTGGGTTGCTTTCGAGGTCATTTTTAAGGGTGCGGGTTGATGTGAAGGTGACCCTGCAAAAAAAAAAAATAATATATAGAACATGTCCTATTCCTGTCCGTTTTGCAAAAAAGAATAGGCATTCATATCATCGGCCGCAACACAGGACGCGGCTGTGTGCATGAGCCCTTAAAAAGATAGTTCTAAATAAATTTGACGGATCAAAGATAACTTAACTAATGAAGTCAAAATAGTGTAGTTATAAAACAAAGATTGGGAGTGATTTTAACCACTTTCTGACTATACACATGACGCATAGGGAAGTTATGGTGCATTTATACTGCCTGATTTTCAGATTGTTGGGAACGACCATTCCTGCAAAAGCTCGCTCCCGACAATCTGCCAGTCTAAATGTGCCGCCGATTACCCAATGAACGATTCTGTGTGGGTACAAGGGATCAAAATAGTGATCCATCGTCCTCATGCTGTGAAGATCGTTGCTCCTTCACTGAATGAGCAGCTTCCTTCCCGACAACTGGCTGTAACATTGTGCCGTGTAAACCCGCTTTAAGTTCCTGCATTCAGCCTTAGGCCCCTTTCAGACAAGTGAGTGTCACGCTGTGGCCTCACAGCGCAGTACCCATGCTGAACTCTCAGCACTGTTGGGGTCGCATAGCATTACATTTGTTTATGATGTTATGTAACCCTTACAGTTCTGGAATGTATTGGATAACACTGACCGCATTATGCCAGTATTATCCAATACATTCTAGACCTCTAAGGGTTACAGGGTCACATAGCATCATAAATCAATATAATGCTATGCGACCCCAGCAGAGTTCAGGACGGGTGCTGCGCTGCGAGTCCATAGCGTGACACTCTCTTGTCCGAAAGGGGCCTTACATGTACAGCTCACTGATTGGGCAGGCACAGGAGCTGTAGTTGCTCGATCAGTACAACGGCCTCGCTCTTACTGCTGATGGTAGCTATAGTAGCAGGAAGCCTCATAGACAACTGTAATGTATTGCATTGAAACAGCGATGTCCCACATAGTCCAACATAGTGGGACTACATTTAAAAAAAATAAAAAAAGTGTTTTATAAAAGCTAAAAAATAAAACTTTTAAGTGTGTAAATAGCACATTTCCTCTCATCAAGCCATTTACAATTGTAGAAAAAAATACACATATTAGGTTTTGCCACGTCTGTAACGACTGGCTCTATAAAATTAACACAGCATTTACCCCATCAAGTGAACAACATTAAAAAATAAAATAAAACTGTCATAATGTACCCCAATGTGGTACTAATAAAAGCGACAACTCATCCTAGAAAAAAAAAGATCCCCCACACAAGACCATTTCCAGAAAAATGTAAAAAAAATTATAGCTCCCCGAAACGGAGACACAAAAACATTATTTAAAAATGCTTTAACTAAAAGTAGCCAAACTTAAAAAAAACTGTGTGTGTGTGTGTATATATATATATATATATATATATATATATATTTACATGCACAGTATCTCACAAAGGGGAGTACACCCCTCACATTTTATTATATCTTTTCGTGTGCCCTCAAAATAACTCAACACACAGCCATTATTTTTAAACTGCTGGCAACAAAAGTGTGTACATCTCTAAATGAAAATGGCCAAAGGGGTTGTCCGAGTTATTTTTTTTGTTCTTTGTATAGTTCTAACTAATCAAATGTAACAGCCATTTGGGGGCTGTGGGAGAGAGAGATGTTATTTACATGGAACTGCATTTTGATGGCGGCTGTGGGAGAGAGTGACACTACTTTCATGGGACTGAATGTTGGAGGGGCAGGGTGATGTTATTAACATGGGACTGTATGTTGAAGGCGGCTGTGGGAGGGGGATTATGTTATTTACATGGGACTTTATGTTGGAGGCGGCTGTGGGAGGGAGGGATGTTATTTACATGGGACTGTATGTTGAAGGCGGCTGTGGGAGGGAGTGATGTTATTTTTATGGACTGTATGTTAGAGGCGGCTGTGGGAGGGAGGGATGTTATTTACATGGGACTGTATGTTGGAGGCGGCTTTGGGAGGGAGTGATGTTATTTATATGGACTGTATGTTAGAGGTGGCTGTGGGAGGGAGTGATGTTATTTACATGGGATTGAATGTAGAGGGGGCAATGTTGTTTACATGGGACTGTATGTTAAAGGTGGCTGGTGGGAGGGAATGATGTTATTTACATGAGACTGAATGTTGAGGGGTGATGTTTACATGGGATTGCATGTTGGAGGCGGTTGGGGAGGGGGTGATATTTACTTGGGACTGCATGTTGAAGGCGACTGGGGAGAGGTGATGTTAATTAAATGGGACTGTATATTGGTGGGGGATATAGATAGAGAGGGCTGTTATTTACATGGGACTGTATATTAGAGGGGGCTGGAGAGATTGTGTGATGTTATTTACATGGGACTCTATGGCGGAGGTGGGGAAATAGTGTTATTTACATGGGACTGTATGTTGGAGAGGCTGAAGGGAGGGGAGTGATGTTATTTACATAGGACTGCATTTTGGAGGGGGCAGGAGAGATGGTGTGGTTATTTTCATGGGACTGTATGGTGGAGGGAGGAATATAACTATGACATTATAGGCATTCTTATTACTACTGGGGGCTCTATAGGAGGGACTTATAGATCTGCCTTATTTCTACTAAGCGCACTATAGTGGGCCTTCTTACTACTGAGGGGTCTGTAGATATCTTTATTACCACTGGGGGAACAATAGGGGGCCTTATTTCTACGAATAAGGAGAACTCTTGGAGAGCGTTATCATGGTTGGAGGCACTGTAGGGGGCAGTATTACTAATGAGAAGGGACTATTGGTGGGACTATGAGGAGCACTATTACTATGGTGGCACAAATTTTTCTTCAGGATAGTATTTGGGGTATTGGGGAGCACAGGGAGCAGTTGGATAACACTGTGGGGACTCAAGGTTAAGGAAGCTAAGATGTCTGTGTTTCACACTCTGCAGAGACGAGTCTCGGCTGAAAGAAGTTGTACTGACCAAATGGAGAAGGTGATGACAGAGAAGATCTACATCGGAGGAGATGTCACTTGGATGTGACAGGTATGTGCTGCTGTATAGCAAGTACAGCAAAATGCGGTGTGTGTGGGGAGTGGGTCGACTTAGAGAACTGGGCCATATTCATTAGGGCTTGGGCCCCGGCTCTTTTGAGACCATAGCAACACCCCTGGTAACAGATTTACCATGCACTTACTTTATCTGCAGTTGCAGATTTCACTGAAGGTCAAATGGCCTGTGATGTCAGCCTCTCTACCTGCTCTGATGATGTTTCGTGCACAAGCCTGAGAGAGCAGATATGTGTCTGTACACAAGACATCACAATGGTGGCCACACCCCCCTGCAATGGCTGAGCTGCTGCTGTCTGGTCTCTCCCTGGATTCTTCAGAAAAAACTTTAACCGCTTCAGCAGCTCAGACTCGGGGCTGAAGGCTTTACTGAGTAGCTGCAGGCAGCGAGGATACAAATGTTGGGTACAGGAGCTGACAGACTAGAGGAGTTCTGCAGAGCATTGCACAAGAACAGGTAGGGATAAGATCCTGTGTGTATCTGAAGTGTCATTGTACAGCTGGGACTTGTAGTCCTACACATACAACATGCTGCTGAGTCTCTCAGCAGTTAGACATGTCACTCAGGGCAGCACTTGTATTCTTTCCCTTTGCCCCACTGAGGGCTGCGCCAGCGCGATGTACTGGAGATTGAGGGCAGGAGCTTCATCACTGTCACTGGGCATGCGCCGAGCCAGTGACGTCAGATGCTCGCTCTCTCCTCAGTCATCCTGGGAGGAAGCGCATGCCTAGTGACAATGATGAAGCTCCTGCCCTCAGTCTCCAGTACATCGCGCTGGCGCAGCCCTCAGTGAGTACTGCGCCTGCACGAGAGTTTCGCTTGGCCGTCAGGGAGGGGGAGAAGACGCTGTGGGCGGTTAAGTCTGCTTGTTGGAGGCGGCTTTGGGCACTGTAGGGGGGTGTTACTGGGCTCCAAAAAGGGAAGAAAACTCCCCTCTGGGCACCTTCAGGCTTCATTTGCATAAAGATAAAAAGCGTTTTTTAGCAAAACTACTGCACGAATTACAAAATAGAAAAGACAAGCCGATTCAAGGTACTGTGTTCTGCATGACTGGTTTAAAAGCTGAAATTGTGTAATCAGAGGTGACAGATTCCCTTTAACCGGCTCTGGACCGCCGCATGCAGGATCGCGTGATCTCGGCGGCCCAGTTACTCCTCGTTGACGCGCAGGCGCGCCATCTCGCGAGAGGCGAGTTATACTGCAGCCTGCCAGCGATGATCAATCGCTGGCAGGCTGTAGATGTTAAATAAATTGCATCAAAGAGGTATATCAGACGCTGTTTTGTTAACAGCGTCTGATATACCTGCTACCTGGTCCTCTGGTGGTCCCATTTGCTGGGATCGACCACCAGAGGACCAGGTAGCTATGTAAAGTAGCACCAAGCACCACACTACACCCCCCCCTCCTGTCACTTATTAACCCCTTGTTAACCCCTGATCACTGATCACCCCATATAGACTCCCTGATCACCCCCCTGTAAGGCTCCATTCACATGTCCATATGTGTTTTGCGGATCCGCGGATCCGCAAAACACGGACACCGGCAATGTGCTTTCCGCATTTTGCAGATCCGCACATTGCCAGAAATATATAGAAAATGCCTTTTCTTGTCTGCAATTGCGGACAAGAATAGGAAATGTTCTATATTTTTGCGGAACAGAAGTGCAGACCCGTAAGTTAGCTAATTGTTAGGTAGTTAGCACCCAGCCCACCGCACCGCAGTCACTGATTTTGGCAGAGATTTTATCATCCACATTGATCGATGTGAATGAAAAAATCTGTGCCGTTGATTTATTTATTTATTTTTTAGCCCAGAGGCTGAACGGAAAAAAAAATCTCATTAACCGTATGCTCAATATAAGGAGCATCGCAGAAACTCCTAATGCTGGCCACGTGTAATGATTGCGGAGACCCTCAAATGCCAGAGCAGTACAAGCACCTCACAAGTGACCCCATTTTAGAAAGAAGACACCCCAAGGTATTCCGTGAGGGGTATGGTGAGTTCATGTAAAATTTTATTTTTTGTCACAAGTTAGTGGAATATGAGACTTTGTGAAAAAAAAATATATCAATTTCCGCTAACTTGTGCCAAAAAAAAAAAAAATTCTGTGAACTCGACATGCCCCTCACGGAATACCTAGGGAAATATCTCTGTAAATGACAACTTTTTAAAAAATTTTATACAAAGTTGTCAGTTTACAGAGATTTTTCTCTCACCCAACATGGGTATATATAAAAATACACCCCAAAACACATTGCCCTACTTCTCCTGAGTACGGCGATACCACATGTTTGACACTTTTTTGCAGCCAAGATGCGCAAAGAGGCCGAAATTCCAAAGGTTTTACAGGGCTGCTCACAATTTAGCCCTGCCCAAAATGCCAGAACAGTAAACACACCCCACAAATGATCCCATTTCGGAAAGTAGACACCCCAAGGTATTCACTGAGGGGCATAGTGAGTCCGTGGGAGATTTTTTTTTTTTTTTGCCAGAAGTTAGCAGAAATGGAAACTTTATTATTATTATTTTTTCCTCAGAAAGTGTCATTTTCTGCTAACTTGTGAAAAAAAATTAAATGATACATGAACTCACCATGCCCCTCAGTGAATACTTTGGGGTGTCTTCTTTCTAAAATGGTGTCATTCGGGGGGTATTTATACTATCCTGGCATTCTAGCACCTAAAGAAACATGACAGGTGCTCAGAAAGTCAGAGCTGCTTCAAAATGCCGAAATTCACTTTTTTACACCATAGTTTGTAAACGCTATAACTTTTACCCAAACCAATAAATATACACTTATTGGATTTTTTTTAATCAGACATGTAGAACTATAAATTTAGAGAAAAATGTATATAAAAATGTAGTTTTTTTTAAACATTTTTCAACAGAAAGTGAATTGTCCGATCATGTGACCAATACATGTGGTCACATCATGTGTGAGCCTCCAGGATCTTTTGCTGCATGTTAGTTTTTCACTTGTGCTGCAAGGACCTTTGGAGGCGGGCGTTGATGGTGTCTAGTGAGTCACGTGACCTGAGCCAGCTGACGTCTGGTGGTCACGTGACTCAACACTGTTTTCTGACTTGCGCAGTCCACACTGGAAGACGCTCAGACAAATGAGATGTTCCCACGCTGGTTAGTACTTACAACTTGCCCCCCCTCGCCAATCATTGATGTTAATTATGTTCACATGGGTTTTCACAGATGTATGTGATTAGATAATTATGACACTTTATGAATTTTGTCCGTATTAGGGCTTTTGGACATTTGCATATTATAAATTCATTTTATGTATATTTTCACTGTATTTATTATACTTGCATACTAAAGTTTTGTATGTACACCTATGGACTTTTTATACTGTTTTACATTAATTTCCTTTGTTGATCGATTGATTTGTGGGTGTGTATATATGCTCAAAAACTAAGACAATGGTGATAGAAGGGTACATGTCAAATATTGAATGGAGTGATCAATTGTAAGTACTAAGATATAACTTTTAATAAGGAAGTCTTTAAAATATAGCCCTTTAGAATAATGTAGATTATATCTACATTATATATGTAGATATCTAAATAAAACAAATCATAAATAAATCATGAAATTAAAGGTGGTTAGGAGCAGAAAGTGCATAGCAACACTTTTACAAGATAAGTGATGATCCTACCACTCTGACGACAGGTCCTTGGTTATGGCAAAGAGGAACCTTAGATATGTGTGGGTCACTTCCCTCTGTGGATACCACTTTGCCTTCACCGTTGGGGTACTTTGGATGGCTACTAGCCCTTAATGAGCCCTGTGGATAGATGAAGCCCTGACCTAATAATTGGCAGAGCAGCCTAACCACGGGGCACTCGTCCTTACAAGGGCAACCCCGTCCGGAACCTGTCCCTATGACACACTAGCCCTTAAATGTCCCTATTCTATCCCCAACATGCATGTTTCATATTCAAGCATAATCATCAGGAGGAAAAGAATCAGGATCTAAAGAGACAAATAGAGAAAATACATTTGCCAAAAGGGGTTCATAGTTGATTAGTCCCATATTAAGCAGATAGTGCTATTAAGTTACCTGTATTGATGGTAGGTACCGTTATGGCAGATGAAGGTAGGCAGACAGTAAGATATTCCCGCCTATTCTTATTTCAGGACACGATAGCAGCCCAGGCTTCATATGGCGCTTTTAAATAGCCCGCCTTCATACAATACATGATGATGGCGTGCGCGATGTCTGGCGTAATCACGCGATAGTTGGCGACGCCGGAATCGCATTGCGCATGCGCACCTGATTTGGTCACATGATCAGAGCTAACGTAACTCGATTGACTCAGATGATGTTAGCACATCAGGACGCGCCTGTCCGCGGCGTCGGTTGCCAGGAGACCAGGGTTGCATCCCCAAGACACCGATACCATAACAAACGAGGGGCATTTATAGCGGATAGATAATTGTGCTTCAGAAGGAAGGGGGAAAGGATTTAAATAATCAAAAAACATTTGACATTTAAAGGAGAATGATAATATGGTAACAGAATAAATGTACATAAGAGGTAAACTGATTTAATATATAAGAGAGATGAATCGCCAATTGTGGTGATACATACAGGGGATACCTCCGTTGTCATTATTATCCCTATAGAGGAAAACCAGTGTAACAGATACAGAAGTACTCTGGATCATTTATGAAAATACAAAAATAACGATGGAGACAAGCCCACCATTTTTTATATTTTTTTTTTTATATTTGTATATAGTCCTCTTAGAGGGAAGTTGCAGTGCTGATATAATATCAGGTATACATTTAGATGAAGCAGCCAAAGTTCAGCTGTTCATTCAACCCATTAGGGGAGACTGTCCGTAGGCAAAAGGTCCATCTGGTCTCTCTTTGTACTAAGACTCGGTCCCAGTCTCCCCCACGGACTGTTGGTTTGACTAATTCAATACCCACTGCATTGATACACCGTGGGTTGCCTTGGTGACACTCATGCACATGTTTCGAAATTGCTGTGTCCCTTTTATTGGCTATATCATTTAGGTGTTCACCAACTCTTCGTCGCAGCTCTCTTTTGGTTTTACCAATATATTCAATTTGACACTCACAGGTGATCTTGTAGATCACTCCCCGGCTTCGGCATGTAATGAAGTCCCGTATTGGAAAGAGCGTTGTAAATTATTGCTAAAGAACTGTTTAGAGGGCTTAATTGTGCCACATGCCACACATCCACTACATCTGAAACAGCCATTTGGCTTCCGGTCTAACCATGTGCCAGGAGTTGCTGCCTCAGTGTAGTGGCTGTTCACTAGCACATCCCGTAAACTCTGTCCTTTCCTGAAGGTGATCTGGGGGTAGTCATGTATTGTTTCACGGATGTCTGGGTCCATTAATAGAATAGACCAATCTCTCTTTAAGACATCTCTCACTTGACCAGACATTCCATCAAAAGTGGTGATAAGGCGGATTTTTTGATCCCCCTGTTCTTTTTGTTTCGGGGTGAGTAGTTCCGTGCGCGGGGTTTGTTTGGCCTTTTGATAGGCTCCCTGGAGAACCTTGTCTGGCTAGCCCCTTGTCTGGAATCTTCTCTTTGAGTTTGTAAGACAGGCACAAGACCTATGTTGTCCATGCAGTTTCGGCATAGCCGTAGGTATTGTCCCCCAGGGATTCCTCTCTTTAGAGGGGTGGGGTAACTGCTGGACCAGTGTAACACTGAGTTTGTAGATGTTGGTTTCCTAAAAATTGTCATACCCAGCTCATCCCTCTCTCCTAAAGATTTTTACATCCAGGAATGATAATGAATCCTGATCTACTTCGTAAGTGAATCTCAGTCCTAGATTGTTTTGGTTCAGAGTATCCACAAATTGTGTGAAGGCTGGTTTTATATTATTCCAGATGATGAATATGTCGTCGATATACCTGGCCCATAGTAGAATGGACCCGGTAATCGACGACATGCCCTCACTGAATACTGTGGTAGCTTCCCACCAGCCCAGGAGCAAATTAGCGTACGAAGGCGCACACGAGCAACCCATCGCTGTGCCCCTGAGCTGGTGGTAAATTCGCTTGTTGAAAAGAAAGGAATTATGTTTCAGGAGGTACTGGAGAAGTTTCAATACGAATTTGTTGTGCTCTGTGTATTGTTGCCCCCTCATACTCATAAAGTGTTGGGCTGCCTTTAGGCGGGCCTCATGGGGGATTGAGGAATATAATGCCTCTATGTCAATACTGGCCAGTAGTGTGTGATCATCTATCACAATCCCATCCAGTCTTTTGAGTAGATCCATCGTGTCCCTCGTGTAGGATGGAAGTGAGGTCACGAAGGGCATGAGGATCTCATCTATATAAATCCCAATGTTTTGGAAGATACTCCCGATACCCGACACGATCGGTCTACCCTTAAGGGGTTTTAAGCCCTTATGGATCTTGGGTAGACTGTAGAATGTAGCCATAACCGGGAAGGTTGGAAGTAAAAAGTCAAATTCCTCCTGTGTTATGAGTTTTTGGACCTTTGCATCTATTAAGATGTCTTTTAATTCTGATAGGTATGAATCGGTCGGATTAGAGGACAGAACTACATAATTTGTTCTATCCTGCAGAATCTGAGTACACATAGATTCATAATCCGACCGATTCATTACCACAGTATTTCCTCCTTTATCGGAAGGTTTGATGATAATCATCGGGTCATCTCGCAAAGAGGTAATCGCCTTCTAGGCATTCTTCCCTAGTACAATTCCCTGTTTCGTGTGAATTGGGCATAGCTGACAAGTCCTCGAGGACTAGTTGTAAAAATACCTCCAAACAGGAGATGTCAGTGGATGGGGGCATCTTTTTACTCCTTAGTCGCAAAGATCTAAATGGTCCTTCTATTTTCTTAGTTTCTTCGGTAAGACTATGTAATAACTGGACGTCTGCCAGTAGATCAACTGGGATCCCCAGCTCCTGGCATTTTCATCTCTCATTATATTTGAAGAATTTATGCCAGCGCAGTTTACAAATGAAGAGTTTGAGATCTTTAATCCAGGTGAATTCATCAAATCTACAGGAGGGGACAAAGGAGAGGCCCTTACTAAGAACTGCCATTTCTGTATCTGATAGAGCTCTTTCCGACAGGTTTATTACTTCTTGGCCGCTTGATCTCTGGGGTTGCCACGATTTCTTAAATGGTACGTTACCCCTTGATCTAAAAAACTATTGGTAGGTGTGTTAAAGTAACTCCTGCCTCTACCACCTCTACCTCTGCCTCTCCCTCTCCGTGTATGTCTTTGGTTTACTGGGGGGGGCGTGGGATTCTCTCTCGCTGTCAGATAGGTCTGTTTCAGTTGTAGATAGATCGGATATATTTTCTTTTGGTATGGGTTTTTCTTTTAGCACTAAGTAGGCCTTATTTTCTTTAAACTCCTGAAGGTCTTTATTGAATTGGCGATGTTTCCTTTCTCTTAAAAAGTATTGATATTTTTCAATGGCCGTCTGTAACTGTAGTTCTTTATTACTAAAGTCAGGATCCTGGTTAAAGCCCTTTGTAACTTCTATTTCTGCCTTCAATTTGTTGTTCCGGCGCCGCCAACTATCGCGTGATTACGCCGGACATCGAGCACGCCATCATCACGTATTGTATGAAGGCGGGCTATTTAAAAGCGTCACTTTAAGGCAGCAGGGCTGACATCTGAAGCCTGGGCTGCTCTCATGCCCTGAAATAGGAATAGGTGGGAATATCTTACTGTCTGCCTACCTTCATCTGCCCTAACGGTACCTACCATCAATACAGGTAACTTAATAGCACTATCTGCTTAATATGGGACTAATCAACTATGAACCCCTTTTGGCAAATGTATTTTCTCTATTTGTCTCTTTAGATCCTGATTCTTTTCCTCCTGATGATTATGCTTGAATATGAAACATGCATGTTGGGGATAGAATAGGGACATTTAAGGGCTAGTGTGTCATAGGGACAGGTTCTGGACGGGGTTGCCCTTGTAAGGACGAGTGCCCCGTGGTTAGGCTGCTCTGCCAATTATTAGGTCAGGGCTTCATCTATCCACAGGGCTCATTAAGGGCTAGTAGCCATCCAAAGTACCCCAACGGTGAAGGCAAAGTGGCATTCACAGAGGGAAGTGACCCACACATATCTAAGGTTCCTCTTTGCCATAACCAAGGACCTGACGTCAGAGTGGTAGGATCATCACTTATCTTGTAAAAGTGTTGCTATGCACTTTCTGCTCCTAACCACCTATAATTTCATGATTTATTTATGATTTGTTTAGTTTAAATATAATCTACATTATTCTAAAGGGCTATATTTTAAAGACTTCCTTATTAAAAGTTATATCTTAGTACTTACAATTGATCACTCCATTCAATATTTGCCTAAAAATACTGGTGATCTAAACCACAATATTAGATTTATATCTTTTTCGCTGTAATACTCTGCTTGACACTGGGTTCACACTTGAGCGTATTTGATACGCGCGCTTTACGCATGTTTTTTTGCGCGTTTTACATCGTGTTTTTGGAAATAGGAAATGCGCCTTGTACGTGCGTTCGTGTGATTGACCACTCTGGCGTCAATCACAATACGCGCGACAAAACGCCCCAAAGAAGCTCCTGTACTTCTTTGGGCGTAGGGCGTTTTACAGCGCGTTCGTACGCGCTGTAAAACGCTCAGGTGAGAACCATGCCCATAGGGAAACATGGGTTTTCGCCTGTTGAGCGTTTTACAGCACGTAGGAACGCGCTGTAAAACACTCAGGTGTGAACCCAGCATTAAGGGTACACATCCTCATAACCTAATGCAGCAAATACTAAACGGAAGGACACTAAAACAGAAAATAATAAACAGAACTATATTATTAAGTAATCTGCAGTTAAAACAGAAGGGTCTCTACCCGATCACCCAACTGAAGTGGGATAAAGCACTGGGGTACCACAACAAATGGTCAGGTGTATCTGTGTTTATGAAACCTAAAAAAAATATCCAATATACTGGATTACTGGACCCCATGAAAACCGCTAGGAAAATAAACAATCCCACACTGGTGGGTAGGAGTGTTAGAAGCAGGGTGCTCTGACACCAGGAAAAGGTGGTGCGTGGTAATGATCACAGTAGATGGCAGCGCGCAATGCCACCAACTGTGTATACTCAAATTAAAGGTGCTTGACTGGACGTCAAGGGAAAACAAAATTGCGGTCAAGGTGGCTAAGACCGCAACTCCTCAGTACCAGTCATATATGAAACGGCTCAATGCGTTTCTGTGCACGACAAGTGCACCTCATCAGGAGCAACTAGCACTAAAAAAGGATTAAGCCTGCTAGGTCCAGTTCTCCCGGTGCTGCGATACTGGTCAAGCTCTGCCAGAAAAAAGGTTACTGGCAGAATAGCCAGGAGTACGTGCCTAGCGGTATGCACGGCCACTGGCCGATGACAAAAAAATAGTGCCGGGAGCCTTTAGTGTGAGGCGTGGCAGATAAAGTTAGGGCTCCAACTAACAGCCACAGGACCAGGTAATCCTTGCCTAAGGGCTGACTCGTCTATTATGAGGGAGGCCCACTGTTCACATACGGAGCCCTGCCTGAGCCGTCTGCCTCTAAACCGAGGGACGGCGTGTTGGTTGAACTAGCGTCCGCAACTATGATGGCCACAAAGCGGCCAGCCGCGCGCCAGGATTTAAGGGCAGACTCCCCGCCCCGCTGGACAAGCCTCCCAGCATTCCGACTAATCAGCTCCCAGCAAGGCGGAGTGTGAACTGACTAGCCCGAAGGTGGGGGGACCTGCGTGAGTCCTGGGGTAAGCTCACTAAGTGCTGAACTGTAACAAGAGGAACATAAGGCGGCTTAACTACAAGCGTAGCAACAAAAAGAAACATGAGCTATCAAAGAGGAAGATCATGGAGGGGATGATCCACGGCACAGAGAGATAATTACCAATGGAATCAAATGTATACAGTTGCAATTAGCAATATGATAGAATATAACAATATGTGACTTATGATGGCATAAGGGCAGTTAATGACACTGTATAGAATTATAGTAACAATTACCACACTGCCAACCTAGGTAGATCACAGGTGCCCACAATGTATTGTGCAAAGAATGCAAATGGGTCAAAACGGTGAGGTGACCCACTCACAGAATTGAATATATAAAAGCAAGGTGGTGCTTCACATACAATTCTAATGACTGACAACTCGCATGTAAATAAATACCACCGATGTATAGAATAGTAGCTGATGCAGCCATAGACATACACCCAGTAGTCCAAAGTGGATACACATCCATAGCAGCAAGATCAGCTGTAGAATGATGGGACACGTGCAACTGGGTAGATCGGGTAGACACCCTTCTGTTTTAACTGCAGATTACTTAGAAAATAATAAACAGAACTTTATTGTTTTAGCGTTCTTCCTTTTAGCATTTGGTGTGTATATATGCCCCTATATGTGAGCACCATTTTGTCATCACCGTTTGCTTGAGAAAGATCCCACTGAGTGGATTGAAACGTTGCTGTATGTCTGGTGAATAAACTTTTGTTACTTTTGCTACTTCTGGATGTGCCGTGGAGTTTATCATTTTTGTATGTATAAATATATATATCTATACTTATATATCCTCTCATATGTGGCCAAGATATTCCCCAGTAACAGGTGCCCCCCTCAGCTGAGGAATCCTCGTGCGGGCACATACCAGCCTGCAGGGGGGAGATGCCAATAACTGGACAATTATGCCAGATTAAAATGAGCCGAGCAGCCCCCCCCCTCAGATGCAAGAATTATCGCCAGGAGAAACGAGCATCAGCAAGCGGGCATTAACCCCTTAATGACATGCATCCAAGCAAGGATCATCCCCTGGAGATGAGCATTACCCCTGGAACGGCTAAGTACCCTTTTTCTACCCCCTAGAACCCCAGCATTTATCCACCCCTTATACCCCCTGCATACCTAGCCTACTACCACACATTAACCCCTACAATCCGTGCATTTACCCTTGCATACCCAATCCACTCTATATTACATTAACCCCAACAATCCCTGCAATAACTCCTGCACTGCATTGCCCTGATTCCCCTACCTATCACCAACCCTGGGTTAACTCTTTCCTCTGTTAATCCTTGCAGTGCCACTACCCCCGGATAACCCCTGTAACCTTGTTATATCCCGTAGGGACAGTATATCGACAGGAGGGAGGGTGCTGCTGCTAATTTCTGTGTGTATCCAAGTGTATGTCTAGATAGTTTGTGGGGTGGAATAGTCGATTGTGTTGTGTTAGAGTAGTCAGGTTTTATAGTGTTGTTAATGTATGGCGGTGTGTGTCTATATATACTTATATAACCAGTCATATAAAAATATATATATTTAGAAATAATAATAGACTGTAGACTTGTATTTGTGTAATAAATTCCTTTATTGTTCAATATGCAGTTTATAGTCCTTTTGGTCGTCGCCATCGCACGTAGTTCACAGAAAGGTATAGTAACAGGTAGTTGTATTTATAGTATAAATAGGCGGAGTCATCAATAGACCACTCATGCCTATTTATGAATATTAATTATTGATATTAACCCAAAACATTAATAATTAATATTTTCTTTAACATTGGCGAGCCAGGCCCACTGCTAAGAATTTGTGTCTGTGTTTAGCTTTGGTGAAGTAAATTGCTTACTCTGTGGACTAGTCAGGCAAGAAAGACATAGACCGTGGTTTCTGTGTGTCCAGGGCCTGATAGTTTAGACAGGTAACTTGGTTCTTCAATCACAGCTAAACACAGAGCAATATCTACAACAGAGAACCTTTGATTTTTGTAGTTTAACGATTTATTGTTGCATTACACGAACCTTGAACACATGTGAGCATCCACAGAAGAAGTTGCAAATATTAACCGGAAATATGAATAATTAATATTTCCTTTATATATATATGTATAAAAATTGGTATATCTGCAATCCTACTGACCAGCAGAATAAAGTTAATGTCATATTTCCTGCACAGTGTATGCCGCAATAATAAAACCCAAAAAGCGATGGTAAAATGTCGTATGTACCCCAAAATAGTATTAATGATAATGGCAACTCATCCTGAAATATACAAGCCCTCAAGCAGCTCAGTTGAGAGAGAATTAAAAAAAAAACAAGGTATGGTCGTCATAAAATAGCAGGTACTTCAGTAATCCATCAAAATATGCACTGCAAAAGCCAAAAAGTGGTCTTTGCCTTCTGAACCCTGCAGCATAATCAATAAGCAATTAGTAACATAGTTTATAAAGCTGAAAAAAAAAGACATCTGTCCATCCAGTTCAGCCAAGTTAATCCAGAGGAAGGCAAAAAAAAAAAAAAACCTGTGAGGTAGAAGCCAATTTTCCCCACTTTAGGGGAAAAAATTTCCTCCCCGACTCCAATCAGGCGATCAGAATAGCTCCCTGGATCAACAACCCCTCTCTAGTAGCTATAGCCTGTAATATTATTACACTCCAAAAAAACATCCAGGCCCCTCTTGAACTCTTTTAGTGAACTCATCATCACCACTTCTCAGGCAGAGAGTTCCATAGTCTCACTGCTCTAACCGTGAAGAATCCTCTTCTATGTTTGTGTACAAACCTTCTTTCCTCCAGACACAGAGGATGTCCCCTCGTTAGTCACAGTCCTGGGGATAGATAGATGATGGGCAAGATCTCTGTACTGACCCCTGATATATTTATACATAGTAACATAGTATATAAGACCGAAAAAAAGACATTTGTCCATCCAGTTCGGCCTGTTTCCTACAAGTTGATCCAGAGGAAGGCAAAAAAATAAAAACTGAGGCAGAAGCCAATTTTCCCCACTTACGGGGGAAAAAAAATTCCTTCCTGACTCCAATCAGGCAATCAGAATAACTCCCTGGATCAACGACCCATCTCTAGTAGCTGTAGCCTGTAATATTATTACACTCCAGAAATACATCCAGTCCCCTCTTGAATTCCTTTATTGTACTCACCATCACCACCTCCTCAGGCAGAGAGTTCCATAGCCTCACTGCTCTTACCGTAAAGAATCCTCTTCCATGTTTGTGTACAAACCTTCTTTCCTCCAGACGCAGAGGATTTCCCCTCGTCACAGTCACAGTCCTGGGGATAAATAGATGATGGAACAGATCTCTGTACTGACCCCTGATATATTTATACATAGTTATTAGATCTCCCCTCAGTCGTCTTTTTTCTAAAGTGAATAACCCTAATTTTGATAACCTTTCATGGTACTGTAGTTGCCCCATTCCAGTTATTACTTTAGTTGCCCTCTTCTGAACCCTCTTCAGCTCTGCTATGTCTGCCTAGTTCACAAGCGCCCAGAACTGTACACAGTACTCCACGTGTGGTCTGACTAGCGATTTGTAAAGTGGTAGGACTATGTTCTCATCATGGGCATCTATGCCCCTTTTGATGCAACCCATTATCTGGTTTTTGCAGCTTAATTAGCTGTTTATTAAAATTCCTAGATCCTTTTCAATGTCAGTGTTACCGAGTGTTTTACCATTTAATATGTATGGGTGACTTGCATTATTCCTTCCCATGTGCATAACCTTGCATGTGTCATTGTTAAACTTCATCTGCCACTTCTCTGCCCAAGCCTCCAATCTATCCAGATCCCTCTGTAGCAGAAAACTGTCCTCTTCAGTGTTAATTACTTTACACAGTTTAGTGTAATCTGCAAAAATAGATATTTTACTGTGCAAGCCTTTTACAAGATCATTAATAAATATATTAAAGAGAATAGAACCCAATACTGACCCCTGAGGTACCCCACTAGTGACAGTGACCCAATCTGAGTGTGTACCATTAATAACCACCCTCTGTTTTCTATCACTGAACCAGTTACTCACCCACATACAGACATTTCTCCCAGTCCAAGCATTCTCATTTTATGTTCTAACCTTTTATGTGGTACAGTGTCAAATGCTTTGGAGAAGTCCAGATATACGACATCCATTGATTTGCCGTGGTCAAGTCTAGAACTTACCTCCTTACCTTATTTAATCATAACATAATAGGAAAACTCCAGTCTAACTTGCGGTTCAGTAGGTGAGATTTTATTTGTAAGGCAGTAATTTCACATAGAGTGACGTTTCGGCCACTTATGGCCTTCATCAGACTGTAACAGATAGGATATATAGAAAATATGATATAGTCACCATGTTGTGGATACGTCATGAGAACAATGTTAAATCACCTTAATTGAAATATAATCGAATATAATCAGATATATTGCAGACAAAATAATAATTTTCATGATTAAGTACAATAGAATCTGATTGTCATAGAAAAACGCATCACTATACACTAATAATGGGTCTAAGGATACACAGGACAATTCATTACATGATAGAGTGCAGATAGCATGATTATAGGTAAAACTGATAATCGCAAATCTAGGGATCACATGATTCATAGACATACGGTATGTATAAGATCACAAGGTCCATCAGATCAAGTCCACAGGAAAACAGTTCACCATCACCGTTATTATCAATGTGTCCCTGTAGGTATCAAATTCCTTATATAGATCATATCAAAGGAACACCTGAGCTATGGTAATATGATGATAAAGACCACAGGATCAAGATCGCATAGGTATTTCATACATCCAGAGAGCTTGTGTTCTAGTGACATTGCCATGGTGTCAAGGTAAGGTATGAATGTTAGTATTACAAAGTGGAGGTCCCAGGTAGTATCGATAATGCATCAATGGAGGGTGAAGGGATAAGCTGGAAAAATATTAAGGAAAAAGGGCAGGGAGGCCAAAAGTGCGGTATTTGTGGACAAGGAACTCACCTCAGACTGCGCTGTACATTCGTATGGATGTGGAGGGTTGAAGGCGGTGGGTTTGCAGGCCAATGCCTGCTGTGGAGAAACGGAGGCCTTGCCGAACATTGCGGCGTGCAGGGGATTTGTATCGGCGTCCCGGAAGTGCCGACGGCCTTCCACGCCTCGATTTGAAGTCGGCGCATGCGCACAAGGCGTTAGTTAGAAACCAAGCCTCGTTCTGGTGTCCGGTTTCATTAATTACAAACCAAGCCTCGTTTTGGTATCTGGTCATATGAATTATAAACCAAGCTTCGTTTTGGACATATTCTAGCCTCATACTGGATATCATATGTGTATATAATTACTGATAATGTCACAAATCAACAGTAAATATAGTATACTGTATGCATTAAATTGGTTAGAATGCTACTCACCGCAAGGATGATATAGGAGAATCGTACGGGTATATATATAGAGATTTCTAACTGTATTCTACTCACCATAGGACCAGGAAATAAGGACCGTATGATGTTATAAAAAGGATACTATGTGAATTACGGAATCTATAAGGAATAAAAGTATAGTGGTTATAGATACATGATGTTACATTCAAAGGGTATACAATGCATTACATGTTATAGAATTATATACATTGTCGACATATACCTATGTGTAAAGCACTGATAATATAGGGAGAAAATACGTCATAAATAGGATGAAGGTGGTATAACGAGGGGATTCATGTGAACGTTTGAATTTCATATTCCCTATTAAGGCCTTTGGGTTCTAAGGTATCCAACGTGTGGATCCAAAATGCCTCCCTTTTCTTTAATAGTGCGGAACGGTCCCCACCTCTCCTCTGTGGGCCTACGTGATCTATAACTTGAAACCGAAGTTGAGAGATGTTATGTCCTGCAGATTCAAAATGTGAGGGAACTGGTAGTAATAAATTTTTGCGTCTAATTCTGGACTTATGTTGGCATATTCTATCACGGATCTTCTGGGTAGTCTCTCCTACGTATAATTTGCCGCAGGGACATTTCAGTAAATAGATAACATATGTGGAATCGCAGGTAAAAAAATGACGTATTTGGTAGCCCTTACCTGTGCGTGGATGGAAGAATTGGGATCCTTTAAGTATATGAGAACATTGAAGGCAATGTAAACAGGGAAAGGTGCCTCGTTTTGGTGTCTGTAGGAAGGTTTGTCTAAAGTTGGTGATTGCTGACCCAACATCGGCTTTGACAAGGACATCTCTTAGATTTTTTGGTCGACGTGTGCACGGTAGTATTGGATTGTGGAATTCACTGACCTCTGGGTATGATTTTTGAAGTATGGACCAGTGCCCCCTAATGCTATTGATTATTTTCATCATACATGGATGATAGGTGTGGACAAATGGTATTCTGGTGGATGAGTAGGTCTGGCGTTGTGGTTTAGGTTTGTACATATCTTGTAGAATATTTTTGGGATAACCCCGTTCCTCAAAACGTGTTTGCATCTCTCTCAATCGAATCTTGCGTAAATCGTCATTTCTAACTATACGATGTATGCGTTCTGCTTGGGAGCGTGGTAAGGATTTTTTGGTATGTTGGGAATGAAAACTTGAAAATTGTAACAAGTTATTCCTGTCCGTAGGTTTTCTATATAAGTCAGTAAGGATGGAGCCATCTGTATGTTTGATCACAGTAGTATCGAGGAAGTTAATGGTCGTGGTGTGGTAGTGTATAGTGAACTGTAGTTCTGGATACACTGAATTGAGATATGTGTGGAACTCAAGAAGGGAATCCAACGAGCCACTCCATACGCAAAATATGTCATCAATATAACGTTTCCAGGTAAGAGCATTTGAAAAATTAGTATGGGGGTATATGTAAGTCTCCTCGAATTCAGACATGTAACAATTTGCGTATGGAGGCGCTACGTTGGACCCCATAGCGGTCCCTTGGGTCTGGAGGTAAAAATAGTCTTGGAAAAGGAAAAAATTTTTTTAAGGACCAGTTCTAGTAATTCCATATAGAATTCTATGATGTCAAGATTGGTGATGTGGTGATTAAGAAGCTTACGGACTGCGGTAATACCTTTGTTGTGTTCGATGGAGGTGTAAAGGGATGTAACGTCCCATGTCACTAGATAGGTATCTGGGGATAGGGGAGGTAAATGGTCCAGTAGTGTGAGGAAAGAAGAAGTGTCTAACAGAAAGGATTTGGTTTCTTTTATCATTGGCGTTAACACTTTCTCAAGAAATATAGATAGAGGGGAGAGGATTGAATCGGTTGAGGCAACTATAGGACGGCCTGGTGGGTTGTGTAAGTTCTTATGTATTTTTGGTAGAACGTATATAACCGGGGTTATGGGACTTAATTTAGTGAGGTAAGTAGAGATGGAGTCATCAATTATCCCCATGTGTTTGTAGCGGGATAGTGTGTTGCGGATTTTCTCTGAAACAAGATTAGTAGGATCTCTATCTAGTTTCCGATAGACTGTTTCATCACTGAGTTGTCTGTTTATCTCTGTTATATAATGATGTCTGTCCATTATTACCAATGCCCCTCCCTTATCCGCCGGTTTGATAATTATTTCCTTGTTCCTGCATAGTGTGGTGAGGGCCTGTCTTTCTGTGTTGTCAAGGTTGTGAGGGAATTTGTACTTTCCTAAGTGGAGGTCCTTAATAAATTTGTTCTTATCTTTCTGTATCAATGAGATGAATGTCTCTATGGCTGATTGTGTTCTGGGTGGCATGAAATTACTTTTATTGCGTAAACCGAAGTTGTTTAGTGTTAACGTACTTACAGTAGTGGATGTATCCTTGACAGGATATGGAGGCCTCTCAGCAAAATGTACTCTTAAACGAACATTACGAAAAAGTCTCTGCAAATCTAGGTCTAGTTGGAAAGTATCCAGCTGACCTGATGGGCAATATGATAGTCCTTTTTCTAATAGAGAAAGTTCTGTTGGACTTAATGTGTATGATGAAATGTTGATAACCAAAGATTGTACCTGTGATCTCGTGGTGATGTTTGATGTTCCGCGGGTCCTGGTGCTTGGGGTGATGCCACTTTTTTGACCTCTTCTTCCTCTGCCTCTTTGTCGGTGATCTTCTGATCGATGCTGTGGAGTGATGTCGCTGTCAGAACCTGATTGGCCGGATCCTCTTGAGGAGGAACGTCCTGTTGTCCGTTGGCGGGAGGTGTCAGGCCACCTATAGACACGATTTAACCTGTAGTCCTCGGTGTCCCGGAGGAATTTTTGTCTCTTTGTGGATTCAAGTTCTTTTCGTTGTTGACTCAGCATGGAGGTGATCTTGTCTCTCAGCTGGCTGTATTCTTCTGATGGAACAATAGTTTTTAGTTGTTCTTCAATCGTTACAATTTCAGCTTTAGTCTTCGTAATGGCTTCTGTTAGATATGTCAGTGTTAGTGTCATCAGATCGAACGAACACTTATTCAGTATTTGCTCGAATTTTTCGCAAAACTCTTTATTCTCCTTAAAAAAGGTTGGTTTATTGCGGATCCGTAAACCTCGGGGAATGCGTTTGACCCTTAGGTATTCCGCGATGGTGGCACAGTGTAGCTCATAAGACTGCAAACGTCGTGATTCGCGCTCCAGGTCACGTGATTTAAATTCTGACACTGGTGTCTGCAAAAAATCACCGGAGTATTTCACCTGGGAGAGGATGTCGGTGATCTCCTCGGGTTTGTATGACAGGGTGCCACTGGCCATGGTGTTTCTGGTGCTCACTTCCGTCAGGGACGTCAATAGTAGGAGTAAAAACGTTGTGGCACACAGAGTGTTGTTTCCGCGACTGGAAGTAGGGTTCCCACCCCAGTATTGTAACATAATAGGAAAACTCCAGTCTAACTTGCGGTTCAGTAGGTGAGATTTTATTTGTAAGGCAGTAATTTCACATAGAGTGACGTTTCGGCCACTTATGGCCTTCATCAGACTGTAACAGATAGAATATATAGAAAATATGATATAGTCACCATGTTGTGGATACGTCATGAGAACAATGTTAAATCACCTTAATCGAAATATAATCGAATATAATCAGATATATTGCAGACAAAATAATAATTTTCATGATTAAGTACAATAGAATCTGATTGTCATAGAAAAACGCATCACTATACACTAATAATGGGTCTAAGGATACACAGGACAATTTATTACATGATAGAGTGCAGATAGCATGATTATAGGTAAAACTGATAATCGCAAATCTAGGGATCACATGATTCATAGACATACGGTATGTATAAGATCACAAGGTCCATCAGATCAAGTCCACAGGAAAACAGGCCTCCGTTTCTCCACAGCAGGCATTGGCCTGCAAACCCACCGCCTTCAACCCTCCACATCCATACGAATGTACAGCGCAGTCTGAGGTGAGTTCCTTGTCCACAAATACCGCACTTTTGGCCTCCCTGCCTCCCCCTCTTTTCCTTAATATTTTTCCAGCTTATTCCTTCACCCTCCATTGATGCATTATCGATACTGCCTGGGACCTCCACATTGTAATACTAACATTCATACCTTACCTTGACACCATGGCAACGTCACTAGAACACAAGCTCTCTGGATGTATGAAATACCTATGCGATCTTGATCCTGTGGTCTTTATCATCATATTACCATAGCTCAGGTGTTCCTTTGATATGATCTATATAAGGAATTTGATACCTACAGGGACACATTGATAATAACGGTGATGGTGAACTGTTTTCCTGTGGACTTGATCTGATGGACCTTGTGATCTTATACATACCGTATGTCTATGAATCATGTGATCCCTAGATTTGCGATTATCAGTTTTACCTATAATCATGCTATCTGCACTCTATCATGTAATGAATTGTCCTGTGTATCCTTAGACCCATTATTAGTGTATAGTGATGCGTTTTTCTATGACAATCAGATTCTATTGTACTTAATCATGAAAATTATTATTTTGTCTGCAATATATCTGATTATATTCGATTATATTTCAATTAAGGTGATTTAACATTGTTCTCATGACGTATCCACAACATGGTGACTATATCATATTTTCTATATATCCTATCTGTTACAGTCTGATGAAGGCCATAAGTGGCCGAAACGTCACTCTATGTGAAATTACTGCCTTACAAATAAAATCTCACCTACTGAACCGCAAGTTAGACTGGAGTTTTCCTATTATGTTACAATACTGGGGTGGGAACCCTACTTCCAGTCGCGGAAACAACACTCTGTGTGCCACAACGTTTTTACTCCTACTTATTTAATCATAGACACTGATTAAATAAGTTTGGCATGACCAATCCCTCATGAAGTCATGCTGTTATGGCGTTATTTGCTTATTTTCATTGAGGTACTCCAAGATAGCATCTCTTAGAAAACCTTCAAACAGTTTACCCACGACAGATCTTAAACTTACCGGCCTATAGTTTTCAGGCTTTGTTTTTGGACCCTTTTTGAATACTGGCACCACATTTGCTATGCGCCAATCCTGTGGAACACTCCCTGTCAGTATAGAGTCTGTAAATATCAGAAATAAAGGTCTTGCTATGACATTACTTAATTCTCTTAGGACACGGGTGTGTATGCCATCTGGTCCCAGCTATTTTAATCTTTTTAAGACACCGCTGTACTTCTTCCTTGGTCAGACAGAGCACTTTTAATGGGGAATTTACTTTTACATTCTGCATTTCATCTGACAGTTTATTTTCTTCAGTAAATTCAGTGGAGAAAAAAATATTTAATAGCTTTGCTTTCTCCTCATCGCTCTTTGAAACTCCACCCTCATTACTCTGTAAAGGGCCATGTTCATATTTATGGAATTTCTATACAATTTAAGGGGGGTGGTGTGTCTCAGATGGCACAAGTAGAGCACAGCATATTGAGGGGTGAAATGCTGCATCTTTGCAGGATGTGCAATTTTAATTTTGTATGGTCACCTGCTTACTAATTTCTGCAAAAACCTGTGGCATCAGAATGCTCACCCCACCACTTATTGGGGGTCCTCTGCAAATGTGATGTGCACCCAAAAACCATTCCAGCAAATTCTGCACTTCAAAAGCCCTACCATGTGCTCATACAGCAGTTTACATCCACATTTACAGCATTTTCATACCCAGTATAAACTTGCCTATAAATTTAAGTAGTTTGGTATGAGTCTCAGAAGGCATGAACTGGGCACTGAAATGCCATATCTGTGGAAAAAATAAACATCGTCCACTGCAAATTTCTGCAAAATACGTGTGGTATCAAAAGGCTCACTTCACCGCTTAATTCCTTGAGGGGTGAAGTTTCAAAAATGGGGTTGCTTCTTAGGGGTCTATTTACTATTTCACCCCAGAGCTTCTATAGCTGTCAGAACTAATGGTGTAAATAACCATATTGCGCCTTGAAATGCCATGGTGCTCTTATACTCCTGAGCCTTCTCATACGTCCAGGTAAAAGAATAGGGACACGTAGTGTGATTCTAAATACGGAAACAAGCATAATAGTTTCCATACTAGCACACCAAGGCACAACATATTGGGCACTGAAATGCTCTATCTGTGGAAAAATTGCTATTTTCACTTTTCTCCATCTGCCGTGCATTAACATTTCCAAACACTCTTGGTAAATTCTGTGAGGGGTGTGGTTTAAAAAATGAGGTCATGTCTTGGGAAGTGCTTTTATTTTCTTTTTTTTATTTCACATCAGAGCCTCTGCAGTTGTTGGTCAGCGCTGTATAAATCACCAAACTAGGCCACAAGTGCACATGGTGCTCTCTCTCTTCTGAACCCTGCAGTGTCCCCAAGAAGCAGTTTATCACCACATAAGGGTAATTGTGCTCAGAAAAAAATTATGTAACAACGTTTGGGGTGCTTTTTTTCCTATTACCACTTGTAAAAATGAAAAATCTGGGGCTAAAGCAATATTTTATTGGAAGAAATAAAATATTTCATTTTCGCAGCCCAGTGTTTCTAAATTCTTTTAAACACATGTGGGGTCAAAGCACTCACTTCACCCCTTGATAAATTATTTGAAGGATCACTTCTTGGGTGTTTCCACTGTAGGAATACCTAAGGATCTCTTCAAATGTGACATGCACAGAAAAACCATTCCAGCAAATCCTGCCCTCCCAAAACCTTCTTTTCTATTTTTTTTTTTTTTGCATTTATTTGGAAATATGCAATTACAGGCAATCATAGATTATCCAATGCAATATACGAGAAATGTACAATAGCATTAGACGTATTCATGAGGAGAAACAAAATGTCACCTACGGTGTGCCCATGTAGCAGTTTATAACTAAATATGTGGTGTTGCCGTATTTAGCAGAAAATGGGTAAACAAACTGTAAGGTGATTTTCTCCTGTTACCCCTTGTAAAAATTAACAATTTGGGCCTAACATTTTATAGTAAAAATTTAATTTTTCATTTTCACAGTGAAGCAATTCTAAATTTTATTAAATGCCTAGTGCACCAAAGTGCTCATTACACCCCTTAAAAAATTCCCTGGAGAGGTTACTTTTCAAAATGGGGTCAGTTTTAGGGAGTTTTCACTGTAAAGGGTACCTCAGGGTCTCTTAAAAAATAGGTTTGGGACGTTTTTATTAAAAATTTGAAAAATTGGTACTAAAATTCTAAGCCTTCTAATGTCTTAAAGGGAACGTGTCATCAGAAAATAACCTATTGTTTAAATCACCTTTTTTAATGTTAAAAAATAAATTGGGGAATGTGGCTTGGTCACAAGAGGAGCTCCACCTATGCAAACTTATGTTACCACACCTGCTCCTGCCAGCGACTTTCCTTTTGCCTATGCTGATGTCAGGATTATTTCTATTTTTTTGTACGGGAAACTTTACGGAATGTCCTGAATTTTGGCTTTTGTTTATACCTCCCCCCTTTTCTTTTTGGGTACTTAGTCATCTACTGACATACATAGAGCAGTGGCCGGAATGTCTTACTTTGGTTAACTTGGACTTTATTTGTTTCATGGATCCCAAGATTGATTGGATTTCCTTAGGAGGGGATGCCCCCCTCTGTACCTACTCAGGGATCTGCTCTGGCATGATTCTGCCAGGAATCTGGCTTTGTTGATGCCTGGGGGTTTCTGGGACGGGGGAGAAGAGGTTACTTGTGTGTCAGTAAATCTGGGAATTGCATGTCCAGGATTGACCTGGCCTTAATAAATGAAAAATATCTAGGTTGTATAAAGCAGATGAGATATGAAGCCAGGCCACTCTTGGATCATGTGTCATCTCTTGAGCTTTCTATAGGACATGACAGGGAAAGAATAAGCTCTCCCCCCTTTAGATTAAACCCTCACTAGTTGTCTGTTTTGGACAACCATGAATTAAACAAGAGATGTCCCATTTTTGGGCTGTTAACTATAATTAAATTGGTGTGGGACGCACTTAAGGCCTTTATGAGGGGGGGTATTTGTTAGTAATATTTCTAATTTAAGAAGGGGATATGGGATTAAATAGAGGAGTTTGAAAGAAGACACTATATTCAGGGCAGACCAGTTTTTCAAGAAAAAAAACAGAAGATAATAGAAGGGCCATATAGAGTAAACCAGTTATATTCGGATTTTCTTTTGGAAAAAGCCCAACAGAGGCAATTTTTATGGGGCATAAATACATCTGCAAATTGGGTCGAACAGGAAAACTACGGTACTTGCAAAGGTGATCCACGATCAGTATCCAAAAAAAGAAATAGCCAAGAAGCGTACTGTCGAAGGGGCAATTATAGAGAATCAAGAGCAAATTAAGGAGGTATTCCTTAGGCACTTCTCAGAGATATATCAAGCATGTAAAAACATTTCGGTGGAGATGATGGATTCTCATCTGAATTTCATCATTCTCCCGGTGCTTACGGAAGTGCACAGGGAATCCTTAGAAGCAGACTTTTCTTTGCAGGAGTTAGAGGCTGCAATTTAATCCTGTTCAAGAAACTCTTCTACCGGATCAGACGACTTTCCATATGAGGTTTACCGAAAGTATGGGGAGGTTATTCTTCCTAGTCTTTTGACTATTGAATACTGATGTGAAGCTTCTGTCAAGAATTCTGGCTAGAAGGCTTACTGGAGTTATACTTTCAATAATACATCCGGATCAAAATTGTTTCATTCCAAATAAAAGGTACTCATCATAATTTGCACAGTTTATTTGCGAATATACAGGCCCCTGGGGGGTCTCATGCTCTATCCTGTCTTTAGACGCTACTAAAGCGTTCGACAGGGTGGAGTGGGAATTCCTCTGGAAGGTGCTGGGAAGGATGGGATTTGGTAAGAGGTTTATAAGTATGATCAAGCTACTGTACAGGGACCCCACTGCTAAACTGAATGTTAATGGGAGTATGACATCTTGCTTTAGTTTGACTAGGATCTCATCAGGGTTGCCCACTTTCCCCATTATTATTTGACATTTATATTGAACCCTTGACTGCCAGTGTTAGACAAGAAACTACGATCAAGGGTTTGGGGATATTGGGAGTAGAGGATCGTATTTCCCTGTATGAAGATGATGTGTTATTTTTATAGACCATGCTAACCAAACTCTGCCAAGAATCAATTAAACAGTTAACCCCTTTGGTAAGGTTTCAGGTCTAGACATTCATTTATCGAAATCTACTCTCTTGCCAGTGGATCGTTTTGAATTCCTAAATGAGGGCTCCTTGAAGACATTGAAGGTTGCTGAATCATTTGAATATCTGGGAATGACAATAAACTCAAATATCGAGGATTTTATACAATTGAACTTAATCCCAATGGTTGTTAAATTAAGATCTAAAATTACAACATGGCTCCGACTTCCATTGTCCAGGGCTGATAGTCATCATTAGTTAGAACATCATTAGTTAAGATGGCAGTCTTACCTCAATTCTCCTATATGGATTGAGGATAAGTTCTTTAAACTAATTGAAAGAATCATTAATTATCTAGTTTGGTGAAGAAAGTGGGTAAGGATGAAGTTGGAGTAGCTTTATAAGCCTATGGAGGATGGAGGGTTAAACCTTCCCTACTTCAAAGGTTATTTTGTAGCGATGCAGCTATGGCTGTGCTGTGAATGGGAGAAAAGTCCCCTGTATAGGATGTTAGTTAGACAATCCCCATATGATAATATATTTACCTTGCTGGAATCGGTGCAATTGAGATATGTTGAGCAAGAGTATAGAGTGGTTGGAAAGCTACTTAGTAGATCCTGGGCCACTATTGGAATGGATAAAAGGATCTCTCTCCTTCACTCCCCTTTGGTATAATTACTTTCTACAGCACTTTTTTAAATTATCGGGGGATCAGTTTTCGCAAAAAAAAAAAAACTTATGTATCACAGGTGGTGAGGAGGGAGAGTTCGTTCCGTTCACTTTGTTAGTTGAAAGGGGTCATTTAGGTTGGTTTAGGTATTGTCAGTTACGCTCAGCACTGTTTAGTACAAAAGAAAAATAACAGTTGGAAATAGACAGTTGCATGGTTTTGAATAATGTGTTGGGGAATCCAGGCCAGAAGATCAAGGTTTCCCAATTATATAAACTATTAATTAAGACTCTTCTTAAGAAGGTCTGCTCTCCTGGTCAAACAGTCATCGAGCCGACTGCCCGATGACTGTTTAAGATGAATGGAAAAATATACATGGGAATTTGAGCTATGTATCCCATAATTTTAATCACATACTGGTACAGTTTAATATTGTTCACAGGATATATATGCAGTGCCTTGCAAAAGTATTTACCCCCCTTGACTTTTCGTATTTTGTTACAGCCTTAAGTTCAATGTTTTGTTAATCTGAATTTTATGTGATGGATCAGAACACAATAGTCTAAGTTGGTGAAGTAAAATAAGAAAAATATATAAATAGAACTATTGTTCAGAAATAGAAAACAGAAAACTGTCATGTGCGTATGTATTCACCCCCTTTGTTAGAAAGCCCATAAAAAGCGCTGGCGCAACAAATTACCTTCAGAAGTCACATAATAAGTGAAATTATGTCCACATGTGTGCAATCTAAGTGTCACATCATCTGGCTGCAACACCTAAGCAATAAGCATCACTAACCAAACACTGCCATGAAGACCAAGGAACTCTCCAAACAAGTAAGGGACAAAGTTGTTGAGAAGTATAAGTCAGGTTTAGGTTATAAAAAAAATCCAAATCTTTGATGATCCCCAGGAGCACCATCAAATCTATCATAACCAAATATAAAGAACATGGCACAACAGAAAACCTGCCAAGAGACGGCCACCCACCAAAACTCACGGACCGGGCAAGGAGGGCATTAATCAGAGAGGCAGCACAGAGACCTAAGGTAACCCTGGAGGAGCTGCAGAGTTCCACAGCAGAGACTGGAGTATCTGTAAATAGGACGACATTAAGCCGTACGTTCCATAGAGTTGGGCTTTATGGCAGAGTTGCCAGAAGAAAGCCACTACTTTCAGCTAAAAACAAAAAGGCACATTGTGAGTTTGCGAAAAGGCATGTGGGAGACTCCCAAAATGTATGGAGGAAAGTGCTCTGGTCTGATGAGACTAAAATTGAACTTTTCGACCATCAAAGTAAAACGCTATTTTTGGCACAAACCCAACTCAACACATCACCCAAAGAACACCATGTTTTTCAGCAGCCGGGACTGGGAAACTTGTCAGAGTTGAGGGAAAGATGGATAGTGCTAAATACAGGGATATTCTTGAGCAAAACCTGTGCCACTCTGTGCGTGATTTGAGGCTAGGATGGAGGTTCACCTGCCAGCAGGACAATGACCCCAAACACACTGCTAAAGCAACACTTGAGTGGTTTAAGGGGAAACATGTAAATGTGTTTGGAATGGCCTAGTCAAAGCCCAGATCTCAATCCAATAGAAAATCTGTGGTCAGACTTAAAGATTGCTGTTCACAAGCGCAAACCATCCAACTTGAAGGAGCTGGAGCAGTTTTGCAAGGAGGAATGGGCAAAAATCCCATAAATAAGATGTGGCAAGCTCTCATAGAGACTAATCCAAAGCGACTTTGAGCTGTGATTGCCGTAAAAGGTGGCTCTACAAAGTATTGATTTTAGGGGGGGGGGGTAAATAGTTATACACATTGACTTTTTCTGTTATTTTGTCACAATAAAATCTTCAAAGTTGTGGGCATTAGTGATGTCCCGATGTTCCCGGCGAACATAGCTTGTTCGCGTTCGCCGCGGCGGGCGAACATATGCGATGTTCGGTCCGACCCCTATACATCATCATTGAGCAAACCTTTGACCCTGTACCTCACAGTCAGCAGACACATTCCAACCAATCAGCACCCTCCCTCCCCCACCTTCCCACCTCCTATAAAAACGCCAGCCATTTTAGACTCAGTCTGAAGCTGCAGTGTGTTAGTGAGAGCATGGAGAGTGAAGCTGCTGCTGTGCCGCTGATGAATTCATAGGTAAACCGTAAGCTAGGCCAGAGTTCTGTGTCCACAAACTCTTCTGCTGTAAGGACAGCGTCACAGAACCCCAAAAAGCCCTTTTTAGGGCTGCTACATTAGTATGCTTTTATTTTTTTTTCTCCATATATATATTGCAGTTGCCTGGCCTGCCCATGTGTGAGAGGCTGAAGGCCCACAGACTCTAGTGTGCCCACTGCCAGTGCCCACCACTCATACCGTGTGGCACAGGACTTTGCATAAAAATACTTAAATTACTCTTACAGGTAATATGTTTTCCATGAGCCCATGACAGCACCTGTGAGAGAGATCCTCCCCCATCTGGACAGGAAACAGGAACTTCCCAGATCTTTAAATTGGTCCACCTCCTTCCACCACTCAGTAAATGACAAGATTCCTAGGACCAGCAACACACCTATATATATATATGGTATATAAGCAACAGTAACACAAGAAGAAACCTTTGAGCCAAATATATGCCTGGGCATATCTCATCTTTGGCCGACAAAGGAACAAAAAAACTGACCCTATGTGGCTGTTTTTTTTTTTAAATATTCTTATATCGTTTGGGAGGGAATTATGTAGGTGCTGTCATGGGCTCATGGAAAACATATTACCGGTAAGAGTAATTTAAGTATTTCCATTACGCCCCATGACAGCACCTGTGAGAGATTAGACTAGATGATTATTAGGGAGGGACTACAGCCTGCAGAACCTCTCCCCCAAAGGACATGTCCTGCACATAAGAGAGATCCAATCTGTAGTGTTTGTAAAATGTGGAGGGAGAACTCCATGTTGCTGCCTTACAAATTTGCTCAATAGTAGCGCACCCCCTTTCTGCCCAGGAAGAGGCTACTGCTCTAGTGGAATGAGCTGAAAAGCCCGAAGGCACCTGACACCCTGACTGAGAGTATGCCAGGCCTATCGCTCTCTTAATCCATCTGGCTAGGGTACGGCTTGTGACTTTCAAGCCTCTATTTTGACCCTGAAATTGAACGAAAAGATGCGGGGTCCTCCTAAATTCTTTTGTAACCTCTAAATATGTGCAGACACACCTTCTCACATCTAGATTATGAAAGGACTCTTCCCCCTTATTCCTTGGATTTTGACAAAAGGAGGGGAGAACTATCTCCTGAGATCTATGGAATACAGACACTACTTTGGGTAGGAATGCAGGATCCGGTTTGAACACTATTCTGTCTTCTAGAATTTGAGTATATGGCGGGGAGGAAGACAAAGCAGACAGTTCCCCTATTCGCCAGGCAGATGTAATAGCCACTAAAAGAACAGTCTTATAGGATAGCATCTTTAAAGGGATGTCTGCGAGGGGTTCAAATGGGTCCTTGGTTAGGGCGGATAGAACCAGGTTAAGGTCCCACGGGGCTGTCTTAGGTTTAACTGTAGGACAAAGCCTAGAGGAACCCCTAATAAACCTTTTAACCCACGGATGAGTGGCTAATCTGTAATCAAAGAGAGCACTCAGTGCCGAGACCTGGACCTTGAGGGTACTAGGTTTTAGCTTTTTGTTAAGGCCCACCTGTAAAAAATTCAGAATTAAGGGGATGTTAGGGGAGCTCAAATCTAGGCCTGTCCCTGCAAACTGGAGGAAAGTCTTCCACACTCTCAGATAGATATCGGAGGTCACTTTTTTCCTGCTAGCTAGAAGAGTCCCAATCACTTGTTCAGACAACCCTCTGGCCCTGAAGAATCTCCTCTCAAAATCCAGGCTGTCAGGTGCAGGTTCTTCACCTCTGGATGATGTAGACGGCCCTGGTACAGTAGGTCCTGCCTCTCTGGAAGTATCCAGGGATCCGCTATTGATAGTCTCCTCAACCAGGCAAACCAGACTCTTCTCGGCCAGAACGGTGCTATAAGAATCACTGTTGCCTTCTCCCTCCTGATCTTCTGAATTACTCTCGGCAGTAGGCTGATAGGAGGAAACGCATAAACTAGGTCCTCTCCCCATGGTTGGGAGAAAGCATCTATGCCCAAGGCCTGATCTTCCCTGCTCAGGGAGAAGAATCGCTTGCATTTTTTGTTCCCCTGTGAGGCAAACAGGTCTATTGTGGGAGAACCCCACAGGGCCACGATTTGGTGAAACACTTCTTGGTTCAGACACCAATTTGCCTGGCTGAATCTGTGTCTGCTGAGAAAGTCTGCCTGGTGATTCTCTGAGCCTTTTAGGTGAACTGCTGAGAGAGAGAGAGCTTTCCCCCTTATCCGAAAAAATATCTTGGACGCTAGCTGCATTAGCTGAGCGGATCTTGTGCCCCCCTGTCTGTTGACATATGCCACTACTGTGGCATTGTCGGACAGGATCCTGATATGTCTTGGTGGTAGATAAGGGAGACTTACTTCTAATGCACGCAGGACTGCTCTCCCTGGTGTTTTGGGATTGAGCACTCTGGGTTCCTGACCAAGCGCCTTGGAAAAACCCCAAAATTGAATGGGGCCCCCACCCCCAGGGGCTTGCATCGGTGGTAATTATTAGGGGATCCTCCTTCACCCAATCTACCCCCTGACTCAAATTGGATGTCTTCAGCCACCAGGTTAGTGACTGGGTGACTGACTTTGGCATAATCATCTTGCGATCAAGGGATAGTGACCCCCCATCCCATCTGGACAAGATGTGCATTTGTAGGATTCTGGATCTAAATTGGGCCCACCTCACAGCAGGAATGCAAGCCGTCATCAGGCCCAAAATAGACATTGCTGCTCTTATTGACACTTCCTTGTTTTTGCTGAAGTCCCTGATTCTCTGTTGAAAGATTCTCATTTTCTCTACTGGAAGAAAGGATTTTTGTGTTCGAGAATCTAGCAGGATTCCCAGGAACACACAGCTGGGAGCTGGACTGAGGGACGACTTGTCCCAATTTATTAACCACCCGAGGCTTGTTAGGGTCCCCAGCACTACCTGTATTTGGGACGCTAATGTCTCCTGAGACTGCCCCACCAAGAGAAGGTCGTCCAGGTATGGGATTATAATGATGTCTGATCTTCTTATTTCCGCCATTACCTCTGCTATTAGCTTTGTGAAGAGCCTCGGTGCCTGTGATATTCCGAAAGGGAGCGCTCTGAACTGTAGATGGATAATCCTCCCCTCCGTCCTCACCGCCATTCTGAGGTATTTCTGAGATGACGGATGGATGGGTACATGATAGTAGGCATCCTTTATGTCTATTGAAGCCATCACACAATTGGGGAACAGATGGAGAACCGTAGAGGATATCGATTCCATCCTGAATTTCTGATATGTCAGGTATTGGTTTAGGTCCTTCAGGTTTATTATCAATCGGAATGCACCATTGGGCTTGGGAACCAAGAATAGGGTTGAATAGAAACCCTCCCCTTGCTCGTTTTCTGGTACTGGTACGAGGACTGCCTTGGTCAGAAGATTGTTTATTTCCTCCATAAGAGCCACTTGCTTTGGAGATCGCTGGTTTACAGATGTGATCTTTAGCTTCCTTGGTGGGAATTTTTTGAAGTCTAGGCGGTAACCTTCCTCTATAATAGTCCGTACCCAGGCGCTTGCGGTAATATTTCGCCAGGCAGGAGAAAAGAAAGAAAGACGACCGCCTACCTGGAGCTTGGCGTCATTGCTGAGAGGAACCTGAAGTTTGGGGTCTAGATTTAAACAGCACGCTCTTTGTTTTATCAGACCTCCACTCTCTTCTTTTCCTTTGATCTCCAAAACCCCTCTTTCTTTCGATGTTCCGAAAGGGTTTCCCTTGTTTAGGAAAGGACGGCGTTGGAAATCCTTTTTTCCTATCCGCTGCCTTGTCTAAAATGTCATCCAAGGCTGACCCAAACAAAAAATTTCCTTGGCAAGGAAGGGCACATAGTTTAGACTTAGATGCCACGTCACCTTTCCATCCCTTCAACCATAGGGACCTTCTGGCTGAATTAGACAGAGCGGCCGCTCTAGCAGATAGTCTCAATGCGTTGGCGGAGGCATCCGAGATAAAATCTACCGCCCTGGACATGGTTGGGATAGCTTCCAGAAGCTGTTCCCTAGGGGTCTTGTTCTCAATATGAGACTCTAGTTCCTCCAACCAGACTTTTAATGACCTGGCCACTGAAGTAGTTGCGATGTTAGGTTTGAAGGCTGATGTAGATGCCTCCCAATTTTTCCTTAAGTAGGTGTCTGCCCTTTTGTCCATAGGGTCTTTAAGGGAACCTAAATCCTCAAACGGGAGAGCGGACTTTTTATTTATTTTTGCTACGGGTGCATCTACCCTGGGTACCTCCTGCCAAGCTGATACTTCTTCCTCGTTAAAGGGGTATTTTCTTTTTACCGCTCTAGGGATAAAGAATTTTTTATCAGGCTTTTCCCATTCACGTCTAATCAGGTCTTTAATACAATCCTGAATGGGGAACACCCTAGACTTTTTTGGCTTCAGGCTTCCAAACATAAGCTCTTGCCTAGACCTGGATTCTTTTTCCTCCTCCAGCTCCATAGTGGACCTAACCGCCTTCAGCAGTAGGTCTGTGTCTTCAGCTTTAAATAGCGGTTTCCCGGTCAAATCCTCAGAAGAGGAATCTGAGCTTGCAATGGCGCCCTCTTCCTCAGACTCTGAAGTATTTTCCATTACCGTCTGAGCCTTCCTATGCCTGGATGAACTAGGTAGGGACTTTTTAAGATGTTCCACAGAAGATTGAAGGCAGAGGCAGGCCACCCCGCAGGGGCCGTCGTGGTGCTGTGATTTCCTTTGGCCCTAGAATAATGCCCAGTGTTCAGAGGCCACATACCCTCGTAAAATTCTGAGGACATAGTTGACTGGCTTACACAGGACACCCAATCTTCCTCAGCTTCCGCTCGGAACCTTGACGCACCATCTTCCTCAAGCTCAGCTTCGGTCACCTCTCCAGTTACCACTTACCCGCCCGCCGCCACCAACACTAGCACCACAGCCGCTTCATTTGATCTGTCAGAGGATTTATTTACACATCAGTTGGAAGAAATGAGTGATGCGCAACCATTATTGCCAAAGGATGTAGATAACAGGGATATGTCTCAGTCAGGCAGCATTACACACATGGACGTACGGTGTGATGATGATGATGTACCCACTTCTGCTTCCTTTGCCGAGTTGTCAGATACAAGTGAAGCAGTTGATGATGACGATGCGTCCTTGGATGTCACGTGGGTGCCCGCTTGAAGAGAAGAAGAACAGGGGGAAAGTTCAGATGGGGAGACAGAGAGGAGGAGGAGACGAGTTAGAAGCAGGGGGAGGTCGTCACAAGGAGCTAGTGGCACAGTCAGACAGCATGTATCAGCACCCGGGGTCAGCCAGACAGCACGCCAATCAACGCATGCTGTTGCCACCACCAGAATGCCGTCATTGCAAAGCTCAGCAGTGTGGCATTTTTTTTGTGTGTCTGCCTCTGATAACAGCGATGCCATTTGCAACATGTCATAGGAAGTCCAACTGCTTTGTGAAGGCACATGATCTCACATCACAAACGCCTATGGGATCAACACATGAGTACAAGCAGCACACAAACTCAAAGCCACCATGCTCCTCCTGGTCCCGCATCTTCAGCCACGTCAACCACTGCTGTCCTCCCTGCCCCCTCTCAACCACCCGCCACTCTGCCTCTCACCTTCAGCAGTTCCTGCTCATCTGCCTACAGTCAGGTGTCTGTCAAGGAAATGTTTGAGCGTAAGAAGCCAATGTCACAGAGTCACCCCCTTGCCCGGCTTCTGACTGCTGGCTTGTCGGAACTCTTAGCCTGCCAGCTTTTACCATACAAGCTGGTGGAGACTGAGGCCTTCAAAAAATTTGTAGCTATTGGGACACCGCAGTGGAAGGTACCCGGACGAAATTTTTTGTTTACAAATGGCAATCCCCAACCTGTACTCTATTGTGGAAAAGGAAGTCATGGCATGTCTGGCACACAGTGTTGGGGCAAGGGTCCATCTGACCTATGATACCTGGTCTGCAAAGCACAGTCAGGGCAGGTATATCACATACACTGCGCATTGGGTAAACCTGCTGACGGCTGCCAAGCATGGAATGCGTGGCTCTGCAGCGGAGTTGGTGACACCGCCACGACTTGCAGGCAGGCCTGCTGCCACCTCTCTACTCCTCCTACTCCATCCTCTTCGCTAACCTCGGCTGAGTCCACTTCTGCTGCTGCGTCTTGCTCCACATCATCAACTGCACCCCCCCAGCTCCCCAGGGGCTATGCCACATCCCAGATACGACAGTATCACGCCGTTTTGGGGTTGACTTACCTGAAAGCAGAGAATCACACCGGACCCACACTCCTGTCTGCCCTGAACGCACAGGTGGATCAGTGGCTGACCCTGCACCAACTAGAGATCGGCAAAGTGTTTTGTGACAACGGAAGCAATCTGTTGGCGGCATTGAATTTGGGCAAGTTGACACATGTGCCGTGCATGGCACATATGTTGAATCTGATCGTACAACGCTTTGTGTGTAAGTACCTAGGCTTACAGGACGTCCTCAAGCAGGCCAGGAAGGTGTGTGGCCATTTCAGGCCTACACGGCCATGGCGCACTTTTCCGACATTCAGCGGCGAAACAACATTGGCGCTTGATTTGCCACAGCCCGACGCGTTGGAATTCAACAATCCTTATGTTCGTCCGCCTGCTCCAACAAGAAAAGGCCGTCAATAAGTATTTGTATGACCGGGGTGCTAGGAGATCCTCTGCGGAGCTGGGTATTTTTTTGCCCCATTACTGGATGCTCATGCACAATGCCTGCAGCTCATGCGTCCTTTTGAGGAGGTGACAAACCTAGTCAGTCGCACTGAAGGCACCATCAGCGACCTCATCCCATTTGTTTTCTTCTTGGAGCGTGCCAGGATCAGGCCGTAGATGAGCGTGAAGAGGAAGAGTTGTGGTCACTATCACCACCAGAAACAGCCTTATCATTGCTTTCTGGACCTGCGGCAACGCTGGAAGAGGAGTCTGAGGAAGAGGAGTCAGAGAAGGAATGTGGCTTTGAGGAGGAGAAAGACCAACCACAGCAAGCATCTCAGAGTGCTCGTTGTTGTCACCTATCTGGGACCCGTTGTACGTGGCTGGGGGGGGAAGAACAGACCTTCAATGACATCAGTGAGGACGAGGAACGGGAGATGAGTAGCTCGGCATCCAACCTTGTGCAAATGGAGTCTTTCATGCTGTCATGCCTGTTGAGGGACCCTCGTATAAAAAGGCTGAAGGAGAACGACCTATACTGGGTGGCCACGCCACTAGACCCCCGGTATAAGCAGAAAGTGGCTGAATTGTTACCGAATTACCGTAAGCCGGAAAGGATGCAGCAGTTCCAAAACAAGTTAAAAAGTATGCTTTACACAGCTTATAAGGGTGATGTCAGAGCACAACGGGAATCTAACAGGGGAAGAGGTGAAAGTAATCCTCTTCCTACCACGACCATGCCGGCAAGGACAGGACGCTTTACAGACGTGTTGTTGATGGAGGACATGCGGAGCTTTTTAAGTCCTATGCATCGCCACAGCCTTTCGGGGTCCGCCCTCAGAGAATGACAGGTAGCAGACTACCTCGCCTTAACTGCAGATATCGACACTCTGAGGAGTGATGAACCCCTTGACTACTGGGTGTGCAGGCTTGACCTGTGGCCTGAGCTATCCCAATTTGCGATAGAACTTCTGGCCTGCCCCGCTTCAAGTGTTCTGTCAGAAAGGACCTTCAGCACAGCAGGAGGTATTGTCACTGACAAGAGAAGTCGCCTAGGTCAAAAACGTCTAGATTACCTCACCTTTATTAAGATGAATGAGGAGTGGATACCGAAGGGACTGACAGCGGGGAATACATTTGACTAAAAAAGGCCTGATGAGATGCCTTGGGCTAAAAATGGTCCCCACGCTGCTGTATTTAATCTCTGCATGCCCGGTGACTTGCGTGACTTCTCCGCCACCAACTAGGGTTCAAACCTCAATGTTTTAGTATACTTTCTGCCTGGAAAACAACAATTTTTAGGGCCGCTGCTACAGCAGCTGCTGCAACAATACCTAATTTTTCAGGCATGTGTACATGCCTAACTTTTCTGGCCTCTGGTGCTGCACTGTGGCAGCAAAAACAAAACAAAAAAAAAAAGAACATACATGTGTCAATTCCCCTTCGTGATCGTTACCTTGTTGTGGTTAAGGGGCTTGCGTATCACAATGAAGCGATCACCTCTATGAGTGTGTTGGCAATGTTAGCACACCCCAGATGATAAGGTTGTTGCTTCATTGTAAACAGACCAAAAGCGATCGGCTGGATCATTTTTCATAGAAAAAAACATTAATTTTCTTTGTGATCATCTAAGGTGATCATTAAAGCCTACTAGGCCAACAATGGGCCAACACTGCAGAATCATTGTTTTCTGGCTCACTTAACTGTCACTGAACTACCTCAGCATGACTATAGGCTTTGAAAAACCACCATCGCCTGCAATCTCCCAAACATGCGCACAAGCACAGTCATCACTACACCAAGATTGACGCATAGAGGAATAAAATTTATGTCATAAGTGTGTCAACTAACTGATAAGAATAGTACTACTTAACACACCACTCATATAGGGTGTCACAGTACATTGCGCGGCGCACGCGCAGTGCCCAAGATTGGAAGTAAGAGGACCGACCAATCATCTTTTTCCATCTCCCAGTTCCTAAAATCTATTCACGTCCCCTGATAGGGGACGTAACCGGGATTAAACTGATAGGAATAGTACTACTTAACACATCACTCATATAGGGTGGCAGAGTACATTGCACGCGCAGTGCCCCAAATTTGAAGTAAGAGAACCGACCAAGCTTCTTTTTCCATCTCCCGGTTCCTAAAATCTATTCGATACACGTCCCCTGATAGGGGACGTAACAGGGATTAAACTGATAAGAATAGTAGTAAGTAACACACCACTCATATAGGGTTGCACAGTACATTGCATGGCGCATGCACAGTGCCCCAAATTGGAAGTAACCAACCAAGCTTCTTTTTCCATCTCCCGGATCCTAAAATCTTTTTGATAAACGTCCCCTGATAGGGGTTGTAACAGGGATTAAACTGATAAGAATAGTACTAAGTAACACACCACTCATATAGGGTGGCACAGTACATTGCACGGCGCACGCGCAGTGCCCCAAATTGGAAGTAAGAGGACCAACCAAGCTTCTTTTTCCATCTCCCGGTTCCTAAAATCTATTCGATACACGTCCCCTGATAGGGGACGCAACAGGGATTAAACTGATAAGAATAGTACTACTGATTACTGAACACACCACTCATATAGGGTGGCACAGTACATTGCGCGAGGAAGAGACCTTCAATGACATCAGTGAGGACAAGGAATGGGACATTGGCATCCAACCTTGTGCAAATGGGGAGTTTGTGGTTGTGCAAATGGACTGTTTGCGGTGCGTTAAACGGGGAGTTTGGTCTGTCACAGTTCGGTCTGTCACTGTAAAGCGGGTGTAACCCTTACACTACCTGATCGATATAACATCATACCTGATCGTATACACACACTGGATGTTTTAAAGCACGTTCTTCTAAACAATTTAGGAATTTAGGTGTTTTATGCCCTTTATGGATTAAAACCCGACTCTGCGTCCACTACGTAATTTTCCATGGGAGTTTTGCCATGTATCCCACTCCGGCCACAGTCCAGGTTAGTCCCCTTGAAACAACTTTTCCAGCACTACTTTGGCCAGAAAGAGTCCCTGTGGGTTTTAAAATTCGCCTGCCTATTGAAGTCTATGGCGGTTCGCCCATTCACGAACATTTGGGGAAGTTCGCGTTCGCATGTTCTGTAAATTAAATGATGCAAATCCTCAAACAATCTATGGTAGTTCCAGATTGTGAGGCACCAAAATATGAAAAAAAGTCAATTGGGGTGAATATTTTTGCAAGGCACTGTATCACTCCTTTATGGTTGAATAAATGTGGTTTAAGGGAGAGTTTAAATTGTCCACGGTGTGATTCTCCCGGGGCTGATTATCTACATATGTTTTGGTCCTGTACAGAACTAAAAAAATATTGGGGCTCAATTTATAGGCTTATCACTCAAAAAATGAAGTTGCCGATTCCGTTTACAGCACAGTGTCTGATATTGAATGATCTATCTAAGGTCAACTGCGTTAATTCTAAAAAGATATTGTTGACTAGAAAAATGTTCTTAGCTAGATTATTGATTATCCGAGTGTGGTTTTCATGAAATATTCCAAACTTCAATTCCTGGTTAAACCTGGTGAATAAGATGAAAAGCTATGAAAATATTCTATATAGGGAAATAAATATTTGGAAAAAATGAAGTAAGATTTGGTCATTATGGAAGTTTTAGGGGAAAGACTTCTTACTCTGGCCACGGATGGAAACTGGGACGCATTGCAAGGGAAAGGGAGAAAAGAGGGAAGTGGGAAAGGGTAAAAAAAGGGGAAAAACTAAAAAAGGAAAAGGGGGTAAAGGTTTAATCCAAAAATGATAATCTGTTTTTGATTAGCATGGATGCACTTTATTCATGAACTGATAATATTTAAGGAAAAATTATGTAGATAAATTATATTGTGTCATTTTAATGACTAATCATGTATGTAAATTAATTGCGCTTAAAAAAAATAAAAAATAAGATGGCATCTCTCTCCTAGTGTGGGCTCTCTGGGGATACTGCTGGTGGGTGCAGTGCCGTACACCCTCAATAACTGCTAGTGATCACCTCTTTCTCCTGGCCAGTCAGCGGGGAGCCACTCTTCTGACCCGGAAGGGATGGTAAGACGTGGTACACCCCCATGGGAAATAAGTCCAGAGAGACAGGGTCTGCAGTAAACCTGTGAGCTTCTTTACTGAAGGAATTCCGATGCAAGACAATACAGGCAAGGCTGGCTTCTTCAGTCTCCTCCCCGGCAGAAAAAGGATTTGATGCTGAGGAAAAGCCTGAGCTAGTTGTCCCTCTCTTCAGAAGGCTCGTACCCTGGTCAAAGGCTGGTGATCCAGTGTCTGTGGCAGCATATCCCCGTCTCAGGGTCTTCTTCTGGTCACTCAATAGTCTGGCAGAGTCTCCTCTTCCAAGCACTGTTCCCTAACTGCAGAACACTAGGGGCTCTGACTGCCATCCTTATATACAGTTTCTAGCTAGACTGGAACCTTCTAGTGGGAGGGGTAGAGAGGAGAAACTCAGCACAATAACAAAGTTACCTCCCCCATCTGGCATAGATTTACATTAGAGCAATGGTGCCGAACCATTTCTCATCTGAGGGCCGCACTAGACATGGTATAACGGTATACATTTTGCAGGCCAGAACCAGATAGCTATGCCAGAAAGAAATGCAAACACTGTGAGGGGGCATGTGTAAGCATTACTACTGTGAAGAGGCAAATATCTGGGAATTTCTGTGAAGAGGCATATCTGGACATTTTTACTGTAAAGGGGGCGCATCTGGGCATTTTTACTGTAAAGGGGGCGCATCTGGGCATTTTTACCGTGAAGATGGCACATGTGAGCATTACTACTGGGAAGGGGACACATCTGGGCATTAACCCTGTGAAGGTGACACATGTGGGCATTACCCCTGTGAAGGGGACACATCTGGGCATTTCCCCTGTGAAGGGGACACATCTGGCCATTACCCCTGTGAAGGGGACACATATGGGCATTACCACTGTGACAGGGGCACATGTGAGCATTATTACTGTGAAGGGGACACGTGAGCATTCTTACTGTGAAGGGGCACATGTAAGCATTACTACTGTGAAGAGGGCACATGTGAGCATTATTACTGTGAAGGGGCCACTCTCTCTACTGCCAGCCACAACACAGACCACCGCCTCTCTCTACTGCCAGCCACAATGCAGACGACCGCCACACTCTCTACTGCCAGCCACAACGCAGACCACCGCCATTCTCTCTACTGCCAGCCACAATGCAGACCACCGCCACTCTCTTTACTGCCAGCCACAAAAAAGACCACCGGAACTCTCTTTACTGCCAGCCACAACGCAGACCACCGCCACTCTCTCTACTGCCAACCACAGCGCAGACCACCGCCACTCTCTCTACTGCCAGCCACAAAAAAGACCACCGGCACTCTCTTTACTGCCAGCCACAACGCAGACCACCGCCACTCTCTCTACTGCCAACCACAGCGCAGACCCCCGCCACCAGTGTCATAACCAAGACCAATGAACGCCACTCATGTCCTGGCTTTCCCAAACAACAAGGAGGGGTTCCCTTACCCCTCAAAGCCATGTACTGTCGGACCCCCTGCCACATGGACCCCACTGGCCCTTTAGGATATATACCAACTCTCCTCACTAAGGTACCAGACACACTCACAGGGGGCAGCCCTCCTGAAACCACATTGCTTACACACAGACCACTGTCGCCTGTGCCCACCGTGAAGCAGTAAGGTGGTCAGACCTTCCTTCCTCCGTACAGTCCGGTCACAAGGACCAGCACAGCGCACACATCCAGACACAGACCCCCCAACTCTACAATGCAATAAAGACATTGTTGTATCCATACAGTGGTCGCGTCCTTGCGCCTAGTGTCTATCTGCTCATCACACAATCAACAAGTGGTAGACGAGCTGTTCCCTTACACTTTACAATATACCAAAGTGGCGGACTGGCCCACGCCCATGGTTATTCAGGACACGTTACGGCAGCATCGACTATTGTGACCATAAACCTCCTACTTGTGATCCTTCACAAAAGTGGACCGTTTTGAGCGGAAATCTACCAGGTGAGTAAAACTAACTCAACCTGGATAGATAAGACGAATATATTTTCTTCATCACTACCTATGAGCGCCTTTCTGTTCTTTCATTTGGCCATCAAACTCTACAATGAGCAGAACTTATTACACTTACATTCGTTCCGTGATTTGCCTAGTTTCAGCCCTATTACTGTGCTACTGCAGCTGCCCAGGCGTGTCCCTACGTCTTCTTCAACTGAGTGCAAGCTCCGCCTCTCAGTTTCGCGGGCCGGATGTGGCCATCGTTGCTTTGGAGCTTCAATGACAATCAGTAGCAATGACACAGCAGTTTTTCCAGACAAAAACAAGTTTCCAGACATAACAACATAGCTAAAACCAGACATTTAAAGGGTAATTCTGTCTGGTTTTAGTGGTAAACAAGTCTGGCTTTTTCCCTCCAAGGGGTAACGAACAGTAGACAGATAATGGTGGTGTTATGAATCTCGCTTCACCAGACGTGGATTATCTGTCTACTAAAAACGGATCAGAAGAAGAGCGCCACTCCCTGAAGAAATAGAAGGAAATGTCACAGGTGTAAAATTGGACCTGGGACTTAGGGCCCTTGCAGACGAGCGAACGCACTCTGTGTTATCCGAAGCGAGAATGAGAGCCAAGCTGTACGGTGGACATTAGAGGCACGAAGTAGTAACATGATAAATACTGCTCCGTGCCTCCCTGTGACCTTTTTACTACAAAATCACAGTGAGATAAAGTTGTCCCGGTGATTTTGTAGTAAAAGGGTCACAGGGAGGCAAGGAGCAGTATCTATCATGTTACTGCTTTGTGCCTCTGATGTCCACCACGCAGCTTGGCTCTCATTCTCGCTGCGGATAACATGGAGTGCATCCGCTCGTCTGCAAGGGCCCTTAGAGAGAGAAACATAGAATGTGTCGGCAGATAAGAACCATTTGGCCCATCTAGTCTGCCCAATATGCTGAATACTATGAATAGCCCCAGGCCCTATCTTATATGAAGGATGGCCTTATGCCTATCCCATGCATGCTTAAACTCCTTCACTGTATTTGCAGCTACCACTTCTGCAGGAAGGCTATTCCATGCGTCCACTACTCTCTCAGTAAAGTAATTCTTCCTGATATTACTTTTAAACCTTTGCCCCTCTAATTTAAAACTATGTCCTCTTGTAGCAGTTTTTCTTCTTTTAAATATTCTCTCCTCTTTTACCGTGATTATTCCCTTTATGTATTTAAAAGTTTCTATCATATCCCCTCTGTCTCTTCTTACTTCCAAGCTATACATGTTAAGGTCCTTTAACCTTTCCTGGTAAGTTTTGTCCTGCAATCCATGTACTAGTTTAGTAGCTCTTCTCTGAACGCTCTCCAAAGTTTCAATATCCTTCTGCAGATATGGTCTCCAGTGCTGCACACAATACTCCAAATGAGGTCTCACTAGTGCTCTGTAGAGCGGCACGAGCACCTCCCTCTTTCTACTGTTAATGCCTCTCCCTATACACCCAAGCATTCTGCTGGCATTACCTGCTGCTCTATGACATTGTCTGCCCACCTTTAGGTCGTCTGATATAATGACCCCTAAATCCCTTTCCTCAGATACTGAGGTTAGTACTGTATCACTGATTTTATATTCTGCTCTTGGGTTTTTATGCCCCAGGTGCATTATCTTGCACTTATCGACATTAAATTTTAGTTGCCAGATTTTTTACCATTCCTCTAGTTTTCCTAAATCCTTTTCCATTTGGTGTATCCCTCCAGGAACATCAACCCTGTTACAAATCTTTGTGTCATCAGCAAAAAGACACACCTTACCATTGAGGCCTTCTGCAATTTCTGATAAAGATATTAAACAATATGGGTCCCAGAACAGATCCCTGAGGTACCCCACTGGTAACAATACTATGGTCTGAATATACTCCATTGACTACAATCCTCTGTTTTCGGTCCTTCAGCCACTGCCTAATCCATTAAACAATATGTGAGCTCAAGCTCAGAGACTGCAGTTTATTGATGAGCCTTCTATGTGGGACAGTATCAAAAGCCTTACTAAGCGATGTCTACTGCACCTCCGCCATCTATTATTTTAGTCACCCAATCAAAAAAGTCAATAAGATTAGTTTGACATGATCTCCCTGAAGTAAACCCATGCTGTTTTTTTTATCAATCAACCCATGGGTTTTTAGATGTTCCACAATCCTCTCCTTGAGTATGGTTTCCATTAATTTCCCCACTATTGATGTCAGGCTTACTGGCCTATAGTTGCCCGATTCTTCTCTACTACCTTTCTTGTGAATTGGCACAACGTTTGCTAATTTCCAATCTTCTAGGACGACACCTGTTACCAGTGATTGGTTAAATAAATCTGTTAATGGTTTTGCTAGTACACCTCTAAGCTCTTTTAATAGCTTTGGGTGTATCCCATCAGGCCCCTGTGATTTATTTGTATTAATTTTAGACAGCTGACTTAGAACCTCTTCCTCTGTAAAGACACATGCATCAAAGGATTCATTAGTCTTCCTCCCTAACTGAGGTCCTTCTCCTTCATTTTCCTTTGTAAAAACTGAACAGAAGTATTCATTGAGGCAGTCAGCTAGTTCTTTATCCTCTTCCATATACCTTCCTTCTTTTGTTTTTAATTTGATAATTCCTTTTTTTAATTTCCTTTTTTCATTTATGTAAGAGGATGGTATAGTCTGATAAAGTATAGTGTCAGAATTAGATCATGCGCCGATGATTATATATCAGTATATGTGCACACAATAATGTACTTATTGTCATTTAAGGTTACAAGTACTGATAAATTACCAGTGAGACTATTAAGATTGGCGTTGAGACTGCGAGGTAGAAATAAGACATCAGCCAAAAGATGTCGCAAACAAAAAAAATTCCGTTCGCGAATGGTGAACGCGAACTTCCGCAAATGTTCGCGAACGGGCAAACCGCCATAGACTTCAATAGGCAGGCGAATTTTAAACCCACAGGGACTCTTTCTGGCCACAATAGTGATGGAAAAGTTGTTTCAAGGGGACTAACACCTGGACTGTTGCATGCCGGAGGGGAATCCATAGCAAAACTCCCATGGAAAATTACGTAGTTGACGCAGAGTCGGGTTTTAATCCATAAAGGGCATAAATCACCTAACATTCCTAAATTGTTTGGAATAACGTGCTTTAAAACATCCAGTGTGTGTATACGATCAGGTATGATGTTGTATCGAGGTGACAGACCAAACTCCCCGTTTAACGCACCGCAAACAGTCCATTTGCACAAGGTTGGATACCAAGCTAGCCATGTCCCGTTCCTTGTCCTCACTGACGTCATTGAAGGTCTCTTCCTCCACCCAGCGACGTACAACACTAAGGGTCCCCGAAAGGTGACAACAAGCCCCCTGGGACGCCTGCTGTGGTTGGTCTTCCACCTCCTCAAAGCCACCTTCCTCCTCTGACTCCTCTTCTTCAGACTCCTCTCTCTGCGTTGCCGCAGGTCCAGCAATCGCCGACGACAAGGCTGCTTCTGGTGGTGATGGTGACCACAACTTTTCCTCTTCATGCTCATCTACAGCCTGATCCAGCACTCTTCGCAGGGCACGCTCCCAAAAAAACGCATATGAGATGAGGTCGATGATGTAGCCTTGGGTTTGACTGACCAGGTTTGTCACCTCCGCAAAAGGACACATGAGCCTACAGTCATTGTGCATGAGCGTTCAGTAACGCGGCCAAAAAATACCCAGCTCCGCAGAGGCTGTCCTCTTTTTTTTAAAATTAAAAAAATCTGTCTTACCAGTTTAATCTCTGTTTTGTCTCCTATCAGGGGACATGTATCGAATAGATTTTAGGAACGTGAGATGGAAAAAGATGATTGGTCGGTATTCTTCCTTCCAATTTGGGGCACTGCGCCACCCTATATGAGTGGTGTGTTAAGTAGTACTATTCCTATTCCTCTCACACACGGGCAGGCAACTGCAATATATATATATATATATATATATATATATATATATATATATATAAAAATAAAATAAAAGCAACTGATGTACCAGCCCTAAAAATGGCTTTTTGGGGTGCTGTAAGGAAGCTGTCCATACAGCAGATGAGTCTTTGAGGACTGGAGTGGACACAGAACACTAGTAGCTTATGCATTCCCTAGAATCCCTATATTAGGTCAGCAGCACTCTCCCTTCTGTAACTAACACTGCAGCTTCTGAATGCTGAATGAATCTAAGATGGATGCTGTCCTTGCTTTTTGATAGGAGGTGAGAGGGTCTGGGAGGGAGGGTATTCTGATTGGCTGGAATGTGTCTGCTGACTGAGGTACAGGGTCAAAGTTTGCTCAATGATGATGTAAAGGGGGTGGACCGAACATCGCATATGTTCGCCTGCCGCGGCGAGTGCGAACAAGCGATGTTCGCCGGCGAATAGTTCAGGACATCTCTACAGCCAATATCTATTATAGGGAACCCAGTGTAGTTGTATTTGGTAGTGGTGGAATGGTGAGAGTGCTGTAGACTCACTACAACCATTGAAAACGATATTAATATATTCCCCAAACTCTCTCAGTATTCATTAACCCTTTCCAGTGTCTCACAAATACAGTGCAACAGAATATATATCATAGCATACATATAAAATGCAGTTAAACAGTATTAAACAGTGCAAGTTAATTCTTTCAAGTGAAATAAAGTAAGAAGTTTATAACTTTGCATATGAGAAACAGGGGCAAATGTCCAGACTTCAGAGTACCCCTCCAGGGCACTACACATGCCAAAGCCCAGGCAGACAGGGCAGGGCTTATAGGGTCCCTAAACCCAAGTCCTTATCTGAAGATGTCCCGAAGGAAGTTCTGGCTCGTTTTATGTTCTATCACAGGGATCAGCAACCTTCGGCACTCCAGCTGCTGTGAAAGTACAACTCCTAGCTTACATACTTGCCTGTTCTTGTAACTCCCATAGAGGTGAGAGTAAGATTCTGGGAATTGTAGGTTCAAAACATCTTGAGTGCTGAAGGTTTCTGACTGTGTTCTATCATGTGAAAGAGAGACTGATGGCTGCCTCCCCAACCCCAAGTCCCTCTGCTTTGTCTTTTTCCCCATTATGGTATGTGGATTCCATTGAATATTATGTATTTAATATTATGGAATAAATAAAGGTACTTTCATATTACCACGTTGCCTGGTATTTTATTGCGAGGGTATGCATATAAAAATTCTTTTGTAGGTGTATATTATAGTGATGTGGCCCAAATAGGTCAGGTTTGTAGGTTTGCTTTACAGATATATAGTCAAAACAGAGACCCCCAAAGCCATTACATAATTGTGATCTGCAATATTAATGGTCAGGATTCCACCACTGTCAACTTCTACACCCCTAATTACAATCAAGGAGCGTTTTTGGGCAGTTTACTTAAAAAGTTTGTCTCACTTCAGCAAATAGCCTTTATCATGTAGATAAAGTTAATACAAGGCACTTTCTAATGTACTGTGATTGTCCATTTCGCTATATTAATTTTTCTATCACATTATACAGTGCTCCTATCTGAGCTGAGTCGCATGTAGAGGTTTGTAACTCTGCACCTCAGAACCTCAATGATCTGAGAGCTGCCCTTCAAGAAGAGTGGGATACCATGCCTCAGCAGACAATAAGTCGACTTGTGAACAGCATGAGGCATAGTTATAAAGCTGTAGTTGATGCCCAAGGCCACATGATAAGTTATTGAGACATGGATAGTGGTATACACACCACTGTTGCTGGCTTTGTTTAAAAAAAAATTTTGAGATGAGGAAATCACCACTGCATGCTTCTACTTAAATGCATTACTTTCATGATATAATAGAGTGACCTTTTTACGTTTTCCATAAATTTCACCCGATATGTTGAACACACACTGTAAATGGATTCCTGGTATAAATTATCAGGACCAGGTGGGTTTGGTGTTCGGATCCTTTCCACTGTTTGAATCAGGTTGATTAAGTGTTCCTTGTAAACTATGTGCCCTGGAAAGGAGAGAGTGTAGACAACATAATAACAAGGATAACAATAAGAGCTTTACCTGCTGCAGAGTTTCTAACTCTTTCAATTCCAGATAACATTACTTAAACGGAACGGTTGTGGCCAGCCCCCCAAAATAGTACCAATCAGTCACCTCATCCCACAAAAAATGAGACCCTACCTAAGACAATCGGTCAAAAAATAAGAAAGCTATGGCTCTCAGACTACGGAGACACTCAAACATCATTTTTTGGTTTAAAAAATGCTATTATTGTGTAAAACTTAATTAAACAAGAAAAAGTATACATATTAGGTATTGCCACATCCGTAATGAATATCACATGACCTAACCACTCAGGTGAACGCTGTAACAATAAATTAATAAATAAAAACTGTGGCAAAATTAAAAAATTTTTGGTCACCTTGCCCCATAAAGTGTAATAATGAATGATCAAAAAAATCATATGTACCCAAAAATGGTACCAATAAAACTGGCACCGTATCCCCTAGTTTCCAAAACGGGGTCACTTTTTGGGAGTTTCTACTGTAAGGGTGCATCAGGGGGGCTTCAAATGGGACATGGCATCTAAAAACCAGTCCAGCAAAATCTGCCAAAAACCATATGGCACTCCTCTTCTTCTGCGCCCTGCCGTGTGCCCTTAAATCAGTTTACGACCACATGTGGGGTGTTTCTATAAACCGCAGAATCAGGGTAATACATTTTGAGTTTTGTTTTGCTGTTAACCTTTGATGTGTTAAAGAAAAAAATTGATTAAAATGGAAAATCTGCTAAAAAAGTGAAATTTAGAAATTTAATCTCCATTTTCCTTTAATTCTTGGGGGCATTTATGGGAGCTTTCTACTATGTAATATGCAAAATAAATGTGGAGCCCCAGTTATGGGTCTACAACACAATGAAAGCCAGATATTCCTCAAAGGAAGGAAAACCAAGCAAAGGGGTGTCTCCATTACAGAGATCATCAAATCCACCATATTAAGTGGCCCCTATGTCAAGATCCCGCTTTTTTACAAGCTTTAAGGATGTGACAGGTAAAACCTAAGCTAGGTATCCATTCACAGACAGCTGTTTCAGGGTGTTGCCCCTCATCAGTGTGGAGTAGGATTCTGGCTAACCGGGAGCAATGCCTCGGAGACTACTCAAACACAACAATAGCTGATCTCAGGGAGACCAGCTACAAAAAACACTGCGGAGCCTCACTTAAGAGTCTCAACACAGCAATCCAAAGTGCAAAGTTCCCTGGGAAACAGGAATATGCAAAATAAATGTTTTCTACTATGTAAGCCCTACAAAGTGACTTCAGACCTGAAATGGTCCTTAAAAAGTGGGTTTTGAAAATTTTCTTAAAAATTTCGAGATTTGCTTCTAAACTTCTAAGCGTTCTAACATCCTAAAAAAAAATGACTATGATGAAGTACAATGTGTCATGAGAAAATCTCAGAATGGCTTGGATAAGTAAAAGTGTTCCAAAGTCATTACTACATAAAGTGACATCAGATTTTCAAAAAATTACCTGTGCAAAAGGGCGAAAACTGGCCCGGGGTAGAAGGGGTTAACCCAGTTCTTTATTTCCTTTGATAAAACTCATCTCTTGGGCACTATTGTTATAAAAATGATTTTACCCATTATACTATACACCTTTTGCATGGTCATACTTCTACAATGACGTGCTCTTGGCCTAGAAGTGGAACGAGTGTCACTGATGTTAGTAAGCCTTATATGACAACTACTTTAGACCAACTGAAATATTGGTGGACCTTCTACCGCCCTATAAAATGGGTGGGGATTCAACAACACCCTAGCCAGAGGTTCTTTGCTTTCACTGCTTAATCTAAACACTTGTGCCTGATAAACTCTTCCAACCTTTTATGTAGTATGACATCTTCTACTGTATTTCTGCCTGGTATGATCATATGGAAAACTCAAGCAGGAAAGACACAATGCTCCTGAACCTGCTTTCTCTACACAATGCATGTTGGAAAATCTTCCATAAGGGACCTGTTTAAGTATGGTGTGGTGTATTTATTTCAGGATCTTTCAGAGCATTTTAATTTACCTAGTAGAGATTTTTATAAATATCTTTGTGTCCACCATCTTTTCATGTCTAAAGAAGTCTAAGACACTAACCTTACCCCAGAGGTCTTGCAATTTCTTATGCATAAATCTAAAAAGCAAAAGGGTTCGATAGCTGATGGCGGGGCTGTGGTCGACAGAGTACTTACCTCCATACTAGGAGTGTATTTTTTTTTTTTTTAAATCATCGGGGGATATTGTTTTTAGGAAATTTCCGGCCTAGGTCGCTCTCCCTATCCTTGACTTGCCTTATGTTTCTTGGACCTTAAAGGCATTCCTAGAACACTTAGGTCACTTTCTTCTGACCGCAAGATTATGGATCACTAGGAAGTGGATAACTTATTTATCCTTTACAACAGAGTAACTTTTAGCGCAAGTGAACTCCTCTTACCAATTGGGAAAAGCTATTGCATATAGACTAGGATCCGTTATGTAATTCAAATACTTTTGGCGACTGGGGGCCTTCTGTCCATTTTGCAAGGTTCCTTGATTTGTTTTTACATACTTGCTAATTAGGCTTATCATACCCCTTGAGACTTCATACTTATTGATAGTGGATTTACTTGTTATATCTTTAAGTACTACTAGTACTTGCAAACTTTCTCCCATTTTCCATTGTGTGCACTTACTTGGTTGTGTAAGTCACCTAGTGTATTATTTATCTAATAAAACAGAAATGTAAATAAAAAAAAAGCTCACTTCATACATTAATACTGGACCTTGAATGGCATATTTTCCCAAACAGGGTTATTTATTGGGGGTTTCCACTGTACAGGTACCTCAGGGTCTCTGCAAATGTGATCTGGCACTCAAAAAACATTCAAGTAAGATCTGTGCTCCCAAAGCCAAGAGGCACTCCATCTCCTCTGAGCACTGCCTTTTGCCTATCCAACAGCTTACATCAATATTTACAGTATACCCATACCCAGCAGAACTCACTCATATACCACTAGGTCTAAAACTAGACTGTCTCAATGCGTTATCAACATGTTTGTCAGCAATAGGTACAGTGGATATAAAAAGTCTACACACCCGTTACAATGTCAGGTTTCTGTGCTGTAAAAAAAATAAGACAAAGATAAATAATTTTAGAACTTTTTCCACCTTTAATGTGACCTATAAACTGAAATCTTTTAGGTGGAGGGAAGAAAACTAAAAAAAAAAAAACTAAAATAATGTGGTGTGATGCATAAGTGTGGAGACGCTCTTATAACTGGGGATGTAGCTGTGTTCAGAATTGAGCAATCACATTCAAAATCATGTTAAATAGGAGTCAGCATACACATGCCATCATTTACAGTGCCCCTGATTAACCCCAAATAAAGTTCAGCTGCTCTAGTCGGTCTTTCCTGAAATTTTCTTAGTCGCATCCCACAGCAAAAGCCATGGTCCACAGAGAGCTTCCAAAGCATCAGAGGGATCTCATTGTTAAAAGGTATCAGTCAGGAGAAGCGTACAAAAGAATTTCCAAGGCTTTAGATATACCATGGAACACAGTGAAGACAGTCATCATCAAGTAAAGAAAATATGGCACAACAGTGACATTACCAAGAACTGGACGTCCCTCCAAAATTGATGAAAAGACGAGCAGAAAACTGGTCTGGGAGGCTGCCAAGAGACCTACAGCAACATTAAACCCTTCTACCATGGGCCAGTCTTCACCTTTCTGCCCAGGCCATTTTTTGCAAATCTGACATGTGTCACTTTATGTGATAATAGCTTTGGAACACTTACTTATCCAAGCCATTCTGAGATTGTTTTCTCGTGACACATTGTACATAATGATAGTCATAAATTTGAAAAAATCCCAAATTTACCCAAAATTTTGAAAACTTCCCAAATTTTCGAATGTCAATTTCTTTACTTTTATAATAGTGATACCTCATATAATAGTTATTGCTTTACATATACCATATGTCTACTTCATGTTTGGATCATTTTGAAACTAAAATAAATTTTTTGGGGGATGTTAAAAGGCGTAGAAGTTTAGAAGCAAATTTTGAAATTTTTCAGAAAATTTCCAAAACCCACTTTTTAAGGACCAGTTCAGGTCTGAAGTCACTTTGTGGGGCTTACATAATAAAAACCACCCATAAATGGCCCCATTTTAGAAAGTACACCCCTCAAGGTATTCAAAACTGATTTTACAAACCTTGTTAACCCCTTTAGGTGCTCTACAAGAATTAATGGAAAATGGAGATGAAATTTCAGAATTTCACTTTTTTGGCAGATTTTCAATTTTAATAAATTTTTTTCCAGTAACAAAGCAAGGGTTAACAGCCAAACAAAACTCAATATTTATTACCCTGATTCTGCGGTTTACAGAGACACCCCACATGTGGTCATAAACTGCTGTATGGCCACACGGCAGGGCGCAGAAGGAAAGGAACACCATATGGTTTTTGAAAGGCAGATTTAGCTGAACTGGTTTTTAGATGCCATGTCCCATTTGAAGCCCCCCTGATGCACGCCTATAGTAGAAACTCAAAAAAGTGACCACATTTTGGAAACTATGGGATAAGGTGCCAGTTTTATTGGTACTATTTTGGGGTACATATGATTTATAATTGCTCTATATTACGTTTTTTGTGAGGCAAGGTAACCAAAAATTGGATGTTTTGGCATGTTTATTTTTTACAACATTCATCTGACAGGGTGGATCATGTGCCATTTTTATAGAGCAGGTTCTTATGGATGCAATGATATCAAATATGTCTACTTTGTTTGTTTCACATAATAAAGCATTTTTGAAAAAAAAAAATGTTTTTGTGTCTCCATTTTCTTAATGCCCTATTTTAATTTTTCTGCCAATCGTCTAGTGCAGGGGCTCGTTTTTTGCAGGAAGAGTAGACGTTTTTATTGGTACCATTTTTGGGTACATATGATTTTTTGATAATTCATTATTACACTTATGGGGCAAGGTGACCCAAAAAATTGGTTGTTTGAGGGGTTAAGTCGTGATATTTTTATAGAGCAGATCATTATGGACTAATAATGCAATACCTAATATGTCTACTTTTTCTTATTTTTTAAGTTTTACACAATAATAGCATTTTTTAAACCGAAATAATGATGTTGTAACGGATCAACGGGTGTGGACCCGCTGTGCCACTTACCGGTTTGACTGGCCGGGCAGGCCAGAAAGCCTCGATGCTAGCACCGGGGAACAGGCAATATAGCAGACAGCTGCAGGAATGATGCTGAGCTGAACAAGCGGTATAGCAGAGCTAGTGCTGTGAGAACATCAGAGCTGAGTTAGTCCAGGTGGAGCTGGTGTAACGATCTGCACAGCAGACAGAGGCGTGGTCGACAGTCCGGGTCTTTAACTTGAGAGCAGCGAAGTACAAGAGGATCAAGCAGAGACGAGGTCAGGATACGAATGCAGGAACAGCAGGAGCCTTAGCTGTAGGAAGTACAAAATTGCTCAGGCATTGCAGGAAGGGGGAAGCACCCTTATAAAGGTGGTGCCTGGCCGGGATTGGAGAGAGGGCGGAATCAGGGGTGTGCATTAACCCTTAAGGTACCAGGACACCTGCGGCTCCTACAAGATATAACAGAAGCTGTCGTAGCCTGCGACTGCGCAGGAAAGCGGGTCCGAAGCCTGCAGCGAAGAGGAGGAGCCCCGCGTGCAGCTTGACTGAGGTACGTAGTCGGACGCACTGCACACTGGCGGCTGCCAACTGCCATTGTTACAGTATCCCCCCCTCTCACGCCCCTTCTTTTTGGCCTTGATGCGCTGAAAAAATCTTCTGAGAAGATTCGGAGCATGTACATTCTCCTCCGGCTCCCAGGAACGTTCCTCAGGACCATAATTCTTCCAGTCTACAAGGAAGTACCTCTTACCACCAACAACCTTGGAATCGAGGATGTTCTGTACTTCAAATTCAGGCTCACCGTCAGTAGGCACGGAAGTAGAGGTGGAGGGAGGCCTGGAAAAGGAGTTGAGGACCAACGGTTTCAGAAGAGATACATGAAAAGAATTTGGAATCCGGAGAGAAGGAGGCAACCGGAGTTTATACGAAACACGGTTGATACGCTCAAGGACCTCAAACGGGCCCAGAAACCGTGGAGAAAATTTGTAACAGGGTACCTTCATGCGGATGTTCGGGGAGGAAAGCCAGACTTTGTTGCCAGGAGAGAACTGAGGAGGAGGTCTACGTCTGGTATCCGCATTTTTCTTCATACGAGTAACAGCCTGAGAGATGGAATCCTTAGACTGTCTCCAGATGCTGAGGAAGTCTCTGAATAAAGAATTAGCAGCCGGTACCTCGGAAGATGCGGACAGGGGTAAAGGAGCACGAGGGTGTAGTCCATACACTATGTAGAATTGAGAAGAGCCTGTGGATTCTCCGGAATTCGAGAATTCCACCCAAGGCAGGAGCTGCACCCAATCATCATGCTGAGCAGAGACAAAGTGACGTAGGTAGTTCTCCAAAGTCTGATTAACTCGTTCAACTTGCCCATTAGACTGAGGATGGTATCCAGAAGAGAAGTCCAACTTCACCTCAAGTAGCCCACAGAGCGCTCTCCAGAATTTGGAAGTAAATTGTACCCCTCGATCGGACACAATGTGCAGAGGTAGGCCATGAAGGCGGAAGATGTGTTCGAAGAACAGACAGGCTAGTCGTTTAGCAGAGGGCAATCCAGGAAGTGGAATAAAATGTGCCATCTTGGAGAATCTGTCTACCACTACCCAGATCACAGAACAGCCAGCAGAGGACGGGAGGTCTGTGATAAAGTCCATAGCAACATGCTGCCAGGGAACTTCCGGAATGGGTAACGGTAGTAGCAACCCTGCTGGTTTGGTTTGGGGAACCTTGTTGCGGGCACAGGCAGACACAAATTCCCGGACATCTTTGGTTAGGGTCGGCCACCAGTAGTGACGGGACAGCAACTCAAGGGTCTTACGTACCCCAGGGTCACCAGCATACTTAGAACAATGTCCCCAGAAGAGAATCTTCCTCCTCTTGGCTTGCGGAACAAAAATCTTCCCCGGAGGAATATCTTTTACTCGAACTGGCGCCACTGAAACCAGGCAGGACGGATCGATGATATGTTGAGGTTCCTCAATCTGATCTGCTGGGTCAAAGGAACGGGAAAGCGCATCAGTCCTCACATTTTTGTCTGCCGGTCGAAAATGCAGAAGGAAATTGAATCGGGCAAAGAGTGCCCATCGAGCCTGACGTGGATTAAAACGCTGTGCAGACTGCAGATAAGTCAGATTCTTGTGGTCAGTGTATATAACCACTGGATGCAAAGCCCCCTCCAGAAGGCATCTCCATTCTTCCAAGGCCATCTTGATAGCAAGCAGTTCTCTATCACCGATGGAGTAGTTTCTTTCTGCAGAAGAGAAGAGCTTGGAGAAGAAACCACACGAGACAAATTTCCCTTTGGAGGTCTTCTGTAGCAGGACTGCACCTGCACCAATAGAAGGACTAGGAAGACTAGGAAGAACTGTTTGGAAGTGTCTGGATGACGGAGGACAGGAGAAGCAGAAAAGCAATCTTTGAGTTGTTGGAATGCAGACTCTGCTTCAGGGGTCCATTTCTTTGCATCCGCCCCTTTCTTAGTCGGCGCAGAAATAGGGGCTGTGAGAGAAGAGAAGTTTGGGATGAACTGCCTATAGAAGTTGGCAAATCCCAGAAATCTTTGAATGGCACGGAGACCTTGAGGACGGGGCCAATTCTGGATGGCAGAGATCTTGTCGGGGTCCATTTGCAGACCAGTGCAGGAAACAATGTACCCCAGAAAGGGTAAGGAAGACTCCTCAAAGACACACTTTTTGTGCTTGGCAAACAGACCATTGTCCCTTAGGCGCTGGAGAACCAGGCGCACTTGTCTCCGGTGAGTGGACAAGTCGGTTGAATAAATGAGAATATCGTCGAGATACACTACTACACACTTGTATAACAGTTCCCGGGAGATGTCATTTACAAATTCTTGGAAGACTGCAGGAGCATTGCAAAGGCCGAACGGCATAACCAAATACTCATAGTGGCCATCACGGGTATTGAATGCCGTCTTCCACTCGTCGCCTTCACGGATTCGGATCAGGTTATATGCACCACATAGATCCAATTTAGAAAATATCTGTGCGCCTCGGATACGGTCAAACAATTCAGACATCAGGGGCAGAGGATACTTGTTCTGGACTGTGATCTTGTTCAGTCCACGATAATCTATGCATGGACGGAGTGACCCGTCTTTCTTGGACACGAAGAAGAAACCGGCTCCAGCCGGCGAGGTAGACTTTCGGATAAACTCCCTCTCCAGGTTCTCCTTAATATACTCGGCTATAGCCTGTGTCTCAGGCAGGGATAAATGATAAACCCTTCCACGAGGAGGAGAAGTCCCAGGTAGAAGATCGATCGGGCAGTCATAAGTCCGATGAGGTAGTAAAGTCTATGCCTTCTTCTTACAGAAAACATCTCCAAAGGATGCAAATTGCGGAGGCAGACCAGGCAGGTTCACAGGAACTGGACGAGGAGACATTGGTTGGACCATCGACAGGCAGGAGGTTTGGCACTGAGGCCCCCAGCGGAGAATATCCCCCTTTCGCCAGTCTAAGATGGGAGAATGTTGCTGTAGCCAGGGCACTCCCAGAATCACTGGGTCCGTGGAATCAGGCAGGACATAGAAGGAAATTTCTTCAGAATGTAGCACCCCGACTTGGAGTTTCACAGGAGCAGTGATGAACTGAATAGGTTTGGGTAAGGCTTGTCTATTAACAATCGTTGCCACCAGAGGCTTCGCCAGACGGGTAGTGGAAAGCTGACACTGGGTCACCAGGGCTTGATTAACAAAATTCCCGGCAGCGCCAGAATCCAGGAAGGCAGGTACCGATATACTGGTTTTTCCAGCAGACACCATTTCAGGGATAAGAAGTTTGGGAGAATTGTCTTTTTCGCCTAGGGTCACTTCTCCCAATGAGCCTAGGCGCTGAAGTTTTCCGCCTTCTGGGGGCAGGGACGAACAACATGTTCCTTTCCACCGCAGTAGAGGCACAAGTTATCTGCTCGCCGTCGCTCCTGATCAGTGAGCTTCAGGCGATCCACCTGCATAGGTTCTTTAGACGGAATCGCAGCAGGAGTCTGAACAGTCCTCTGGAAGACAGGTGCGAGTTTAGACGTCTGCTTGAGAAAAACGTTCACGAAACCACACGTCTATGCGTGTGGCCAACGTGATCAAAGCATCCAGAGAGCCAGGGAGGTCCCTTCCCGCTAGTTCGTCTTTGATGCAGTCACACAGACCCTCCCAGAATACGGCTCGTTGAGCTTCATCATTCCAGGACAGTTCTGCGGCCAGTGTACGGAACTGAATTGCGTATTGGCCTACTGTCCTAGCGCCTTGACGCAGACGAAGAAGAGCAGAGGCTGCAGACGAGGCACGGCCAGGTTCCTCAAATACTATACGGAAAATAGTTAAGAAGGTCTGTAGGCTTGCAGTCTCGGGTCCGCTTCGCTTCCATATAGGATTAGCCCAAGCAAGAGCTTCTCCAGAGAGCAGAGATACAATGAAAGCTACTTTTGCTCGGTCAGACTGGAACTTGTCTCCATGTAGCTCAAAGTGGATCAAGCATTGATTCAGGAACCCTCTGCAGGCCTTTGACTCACCGCTGAAACGTGGAGGCAAGGGAAGATGGACAGCAGACGTGCCTTGGTATGCAGATGATGCAACGGAATTAGTAGGAGTTGCTGGGACCTGTAGTGCCACAGGATCAGTAGTGGGTAGAGCGTCCAGACGTGCAGAAATTGTGTTCAGACACTGCAGTAGGACATCTTGGCGTTCACTCTGGCGTTGCAGCTCTCAGTATAAATCTTGTACCCCAGGCTTGGGCTTGCCAGCGGGGTCCATGGCCTGAGCAAACTGTAACGGATCAACCTGTGCCACTTACCGGTTTGACTTTGGGCCAAACTTGGGAGCGGAGTCTTAAGTGTCCCCCTGGTTTTCACCCTTTATTCCGCTCCAGGATGCGGAAGCTGGACTCAGCTGCAGGGGAGACACCAGGTCGCTACCGCAAGAGTGGTCCCGGTTTAGTGGCAGCTGGCCGGGTAGGCCAGAAAGCCCCGATGCTAGCACCGGGGAACAGGCAATATAGCAGACAGCCGCAGGAATGATGCTGAGCTGAACAAGCGGTATAGCAGAGCTAGTGCTGTGAGAACAGCAGAGCTGAGTTAGTCCAGGTGGAGCTGGTGTAACGATCTGCACAGCAGACAAAGGCGTGGTCGACAGTCTGGGTCTTTAACTTGAGAGCAGCGAGGTACAAGAGGATCAAGCAGAGACGAGGTCAGGATACAGGCAGAGGTCATAAGCAGGATATTGAATGCAGGAACAGCAGGAGCCTTAGCTGTAGGAAGTACAAAATTGCTCAGGCATTGCAGGAAGGGGGAAGCACCCTTATAAAGGTGGTGCCTGGCCAGGATTGGAGAGAGGGCGGAATCAGGGGCGTGCATTAACCCTTAAGGTACCAGGACACCTGCGGCTCCTACAAGATATAACAGAAGCTGTCGTAGCCTGTGACAGCGTAGGAAAGCGGGTCCGGAGCCTGCAGCGAAGAGGAGGAGCCCCGCGTGCAGCTTGACTGAGGTATGTAGTCGGACGCACTGCACGCTGGCGGCTGCCAACTGCCATTGTTACAGATGTTTTAGTGTCTTCATAGTCTGAGAGTCTGAGGTAGGGTATCATTTTTTGCGGGTTGAGGTGACGGTTTGATTGCTAGTATTTTGGGGGGTATATGCCTTTTAGATCACTTGGTGTTGCAATTTTTGTGATGTAAGGTGACAAAAATGGCTTTTTATACACAGTTTTAATTTGTTACGGGGTTCACCTAAGGCGCGAGGCTCCGTAAAGGGGGGCTCCAGGTCACAGGAGATGATCGCTGTGCTGTGCGGCAGGGGAGGGAGAGGCGTCTCCCTCCCCTGCTCCTCTGATAGGCTGCCGGCACAAGGCCCGTCATCGCGCCGGCTGAGCAGAGTGCAGAGCGGGACACAGGCCGGAAGAGGCCTGCATCCAGCGCTTCCAGGGAGGTAAGTATTGGGTGGGTGGGGGGACCCTGGACCCTATTGGGGGGGGAGAGCCTGCACATAATTTGGGGGGAGGGGGAAGCCTGGACCCTGCACATGATTTGGGGGGAGGGGGTTAATGTAGCCTGCACATGATTGGGGGGGGGGGGGGTTAATGGAGCCTGCACATGATTTGGGGGGGAGGGGGGTTAATGGAGCCTGCACATGATTTGGGAGGGGGGGAGGGGGGGTTAATGGCCCTCACCTGTGGGGAGATTGGTGTACTTATAACAATTTTATAGACAAATGATACTATTTACAGTCGCGCGGGGGGCGCAAAATGTTTTCTTCTTCCTAGGGGGGGCATGACAGAAAATAATTGAGAAGCACTGACCTAAGGGGTTCGGTCATGTGATATTTTTAGACATCTGGTTGTTACGAACGCGACGATACCCAATAGGTCTACTTTTTTTTATTTTTTATTTCACTTTAACACAATAATAGCAGTTTTGAAGCAAAACAATCATATTTTAATGTCTCCATTGTCTGAGAGTGATAGCTTTGTTATTTTTTGACCGATTGTCTTAGGTAGGGCCTCATTTTTTGCCGGATGAGGTGATGGTTTAATTGGAACTATTTTGGGGGGCATATGTCTTTTTGATCGCTGGCTGTTGCAAGTTTTGTGACGTAAGGTGACAAAGCTTTTTTTTTTTTTTTTTTTTTTACAGTGTTTATCTAAGGGGTTAGGTCATGTGATATTTTTATAGAGCAGGTTCTTACATAACATACGCCTTTTTGATCACTTGGTGTTTATGGGATAGGGTGGATCATATGATATATTTATAGAGCTGGTCATTACGGATGCAGCGATACATAATATGTGTTTGTTTTTTTCAGTTTTTTTTTATTATAAAATCCTTTTTTTTTCCTTATAAACTTATTAATTTTATTAAAAACGCTTTTTTAACTTTTTTTTTCTTTACTTTATTTTTGACTTTCACTTTTGGGGGTCTGATCCCCCCTGCAATGCTTTACAATACTTATGTATCGTAAAGCATTGCCTATTAGTGTACTACACTGAGGGCTCATGCACACGACCATATGTCTTTTTCCGTATTTTGCTATCCACAAAAAATACGGATGATGTCCGTGTGCATTCCGCTTTTTGTGGAACGGAACAGCTGGCCCCTGATAGAAACAGTACTATCCTTGTCAGTCATGCGGACAATAATAGGACATGTTCTATCTTTGAACGGTACGGAAAAACGGAAATACCAAAACGGAAGGCATACAAAGTACCTTCCGTTTTTTTTTGCGGATCCATTGAAATGAATGATTCAGTATATGTACCGCATACCGAACTAAAAAAAAGGGCCAGTATACTGAACGCCAAATACTGTTGTGTGCATGAGTCCTGAGTCCGGATCTCCTGGGCACCCGTAGAAGGCAGGTCCCGATGCCGTACAAGGCATCTGGCTGCCTTCTCACACATCAGGTCCCCGTCGCAGCAGCACGGGGACCCAATGCTCTCCCTCACCCGACACAAACCCCTTCTATGTCGTGGTCAGCGCGGACCGCGGCATTGAAGAGGTCAATCCGCCAGCATCGCTGTAAACAGCGATGCCGGCGGATACAGAAGGGGCCCGGCTACCAGGGACTGCTGGACCCCTGCAGTGATCGGGCGCGCACCGCTCCGGTGCCCACCCGATCACCATGATGTACTATTGTATCCAAATGCAGGAAGGCAGTGCCTTCCATGACGTAAAAGTACGTCATGTGTCGGGAAGGAGTTAAAGAAGCTTCAGGAATATCTGGCAATTACTGGCTGTGTGGTACATGTGACAACAATCTCTTGTATTCTTGATATCTCTGGGCTATGGGGTACAGTGGCAAGAAGAAAACCTTTTCTTACGAAGAAAAACATCCAAGCCAGGCTACATTTTGCAAACACACATCTGAAGTCTCCCAAAAGCAGGTGCGAAAGGTGTTATGGTCTGATGAAACCAAGGTTGAACTTTTTGGCCATAATTCCAAAAAATATGTTTGGCACAAAAACAACACTGCACATCATCACCAAAAGAACAACATACCCACAGTGAAGCATGGTGGTGGCAGCATCATGCTTTGGGGCTGTTTTTCTTCAGCTGGAACTGGGGCCTTAGTTAAGATAGAGGGATTTATGAACAGTTCCAAATACCAGTCAATATTGGCACAAAACCTTCAGGCTTCTGCTAGAAAGCTGAACATGAAGAGGAACTTCATCTTTCATGACAACGACCCAAAGCATACATCCAAATCAACAAAGGAATGGCTTCACCAAAAGAAGATTAAAGTTTTCAGCCCAAACCTGAATCTGATTGAAAATCTGTGGGGTGATCTGAAGAGAGCTGTGCACAGGAGATGCCCTTGCAATCTGACAGATTTGGAGTGTTTTTGCAAAGAAGAGTAGGTAAATCTTGCCAAGTCAAAATGTGTCATGCTGATAGACCCATACCCAAAAAGACCGAGTGCTATAATAAAATCAAAAGGTGCTTTAACAAAGTATTAGTTTAAGGGTGTGCACACTTATGCAACCATATTATTTAATTTTTATATTTTTCTTCCCTCAACCTAAAAGATTTCAGTTTGTTTTTCAATTAAGTTGTACAGTTTATAGGTCACATTAAAGGTGGAAAAAGTTCTGAAATGATTTATCTTTTTTTTACAGTACAGAAACCTGACATTTTAATGTTAACTTTTTATATCCACTGTAGCTATTAAAATGCAATAGTTTACACACACTGCCCCCCAGTGTATGAATTAAGCCTCATTAACACAACAGTGTTCCACGGATGTGTGCTGTATGTGTTCTCCACGGACAGCACACATACTCATTCATTTTACTGTGTGTGTTCTCACATCAGTGTTTTAGCTTGGTCTGTGGGTGAGTGTTTTTAGAACAGATGCATGCTCTGTTTTGTCCCTGTTCACAGATTTCTCACGCCTATTATAGTCTATTGGTCGTGAAAACCACAGATGCCATCAGTGTTTCACATATCATTAGGAAGAGATGCTTTGAAAATTATTTTTCAGCTGTGTAGTGTGAAACACGAATAACACAGACAGCAAAAAAACGGACACTGATCCTTCACAGATGCATCACTGACCACCTTTTCACGGATTTCAGCACAGACGTGTGAATGAGGCTTTACTGTGTGAACAAAGAGTGTGAATTACTTTAATAGCCAGCTACTGCTGATAAACATGATGATAACGCACCAAGAGAGCCTAGTATTAGACCTAGAAGTACTGTGTATGAGTGTGAGGAGGTTGTGCATGCCATCTACACTCAGACAGCTCATGAGAGGCAACTTGTAGCTTAATGGCTATTTATTAATTTATGCAAGGTAGCTGTGGCATCAAGATGCTCTTTCTACACCATCATAAATACCTTGAGGGGAGTAGCTTCCAAAATGGTCTCACTTCTTGGGGGTTTAATTTATTATTTTACTCCAGAGCATCTAAATTTGTCAGTACAAGCTGGGTAAATCACCATATTTGGCCTCAAATGCACATGGTGCTCTTTTATTCCTGTGCCCTGTTGTATGTAGAGGCAAAAGATTAGGGCCATATGTAGGGAGTTTCTAAAACCAGGAGGCAGAGCATAATAACAGAGCTTACTTTTCACACTAGCACATTGCTGAGCACAACATATTGGCCACTGAAACAGCATATCTGTGCAAAAAATGAGAATTTCACTTTGCAACATCTGATTTCATTATCTAAGCAAAACATCTGTGGTATCAAAATACTCACTATACCCCTTGGTAAATTCTATGAGGGGTGTAGTTTGGGGCCACTTCTTGGTTCTTTATTTTTTTTATATAACCATAGAGCCTCTGCACTTGTTGTACAGTGCTGCATAAACCACCAAACTAGGCCTCAAATGGGCCCTCTGTCGAACCCTGCAGAGTGCTGTAACAGTTTATGACCACATAGGGGATATTAGTAATAAAATTATTTTTATTTCATGTCCCAATTTTAAAAAATATTGTGGAGTCAAGCCAATCACTATATCCCAAGGTAAATTCCTTAAGGGGTTTAGTTTCCAAAATGGATAACTTTTTGGGGTTTTACACTGTACTGGTACCTCAAGGTCTCTGCAAATATCAAATGACGTATTAATAATTAACTCTGTGAAACACCTATGGGGACAAACTGCTTACTACACCCCGACATAAATTCCTCTAGGGTTGTAGTTTTCAAAATGTGGTAACTTCTTGAAAGTTTCCACTGTATGGGTAACTCAGGGTCTCTGCAAAAGCAACATGGCACTATTACAGCAAAATGTGTCCTCCAAAAGCCAAATGGCACCCCTTCCCTTCTCAGGCCTTTCGTGGGCCCATACAGCAGTTTAGGACAAAATATATGGTGTTGCTGTATTTAAGATAAAGTGCTTAACAAAACTGAGGGTCGCCTTTTTTTTCTATTATCCATTGTCAAAATAAAACATTTGGGGCTAAACCAACAGTCTATTGGAAAATAAATTGTAATTTTTCATTTTCAAGGACCAATTCTAACAAATTCTATAAAACAACTGTGGGGTGAAAACTCTCAATACACCCCTAGATAAATTCCTTGAGGGATATAGATTCCAATATGGGGTTCTTTAAGGGGTGTTTCTTATATTTTGGCAGCTCAAGGCTTTTTGCAAACTTAAGATGGCACCCGAGGATTCTGTTTAAGTCAAATACCACCGTAGAATCAGGGTGATAAATATTGTGGTTTGTTTTGCTGTAATCCCCTGCTGTATTACAGTAAAAACTGGATTAAAATGAAAATCTGCAAAATGAATCTTTAAATTGCTTTAATTCCTGTGAAACACCTGTTTTGAATAATTTGAGAGGAGCAGTTTCTAAAATAAAGTCATTTATGTGGGTTTTCTCTTATGTAAGCCTGTCAAAGTCACTTAAATGGGTTCTCTTGTACTTTAAAAAAATAAAATAAAAAAAAAGCCATCTTCTTCTTTTCCTCCAGCCCATACTGACTCATACACAACACGATGTATGAGTCACAGAATAGCAATCAGCCTCTGGCGTAACTAGAAATGACTGGGCCCCACAGCAAACTTTTGAATGGGCCCCCCCCCAGTAATTTTTTCACAACCCCTTCCTTTCATGCTGCCCCCTTTCCTGTGGATAGTAAAGATCGCTCTCTCAGACCAGGCCCAGCAGCTGTTCCATCCGTTGTCTACACTGTTTATCCTGCCACTGTGTATCATTTCATTGTGTAATACTGTTGAGGGGCCCTGACAAAATCTTTTAGTACTTCTCCTCCTCCTCTTGGATGGGCCCCTTCTGGGTCAGGGCCCCAAAGCAGCCGCTTCCCCTGCTTCCCCTATAGTTACGCTCCTGCTGTGGATGTCACTGGAGGCAATGTGGATGGCACTTGGGGGGAACTGTAGATTGCATTTGGGAGCATTGTGGATGGCACTAGGGGCACTGAATGGCAATGGGAGGACTGTGGATGGCATTTGAAAGCACTGAGGATAGCATTTGGGGGCTGAGTATGAGTGATTCATGCCCGATCCATGTGCCATATTTCAGGCTGACTGTGTATTTCCTGACTCGATCTGACTGTATGATAATAATGTATGATACAACTGGTCTTTATCTGACCACAGGGCAGTTGTAGTATACTCACCTCCTCATGTGTACATACCCCAATCAGATAGAGACTGGCTGTAGCATACATTACTGTGATACAGTCAGTTCGGGTTAGGAGAGTGCTGTTGGCCTGGGAGATGCGGTCTGCACAAGGACAGCATTCCCCAGACCGATCATCGTATCTCACATGACAGGTCAAGATAAAGACTATCAGGACCAAAATATATAGGATTAGGCCTCATGCACAGCAACGTATCTGTTTTGTGGTCTGCAAGATACAAATCTGCTAAATAAGTACATTGTCCATGTGTAATTTGCATTTGTTTGCAGAGCCATTGACTTCAATGGTTTTGAGATCTTCATTTTGAGGATCAGAATAGGAGATATTCTATCTTTTGTGGAATTGACATACAACTGTGGAAAACACACGGATGACATGCATTTTACAAATTTTGGGCTAAAAATCTTTTTTTTTTTCAACTGGTCCTTATTACAAAATGTTCAGCCGTTTCTGTGATACAAGACTTAAAAATCAGTTTATATAAACGTAAATTCCAGCTGACCATAAATCCTCGGTGCAGGGAGCAGACCGGGCACGTCCTCCACAAAGCTAAGTGTAATGGGTTATGATTAAGAACACATAGTTCGAAACATGTTAACCTGCGGTGGAGGGTGGTGATGTTTACCTGTTGTACTTTTAACTGGAATTAAAATAAAGATGAAGTAAACTTTTTAAGTATCGGATGCTGGAGAATTTTTGTTTACATTAAAAATCAGTTTGTTTGCAAGCTGACAGATTGTTTTCTTTGACTCCTGTCATCTGAAGCTCTTATCTCCGATCTTCTGACCTCATAAACACATATTTAAGCCATGTTCTTATCAGTTTCATAAGGATCGAGCTATAATGAGTGTTTATAAGAGTTCAGAAGATTTAAGCCGTTAGATTATGGAATTCAAAGAAAACTGAAACTGACAGCTTACAAATAGACAGATTTTTTACTTTTGTATCACAGAAATGGCTGAACATTTTTAATAAAGACCAGCTGAAAAAAATGACTTGAAGCCCAAATTGAGTAAAATGCAATCAATAAAGAAAATGTCCCCGGAAGTGTACATAGCCTTTAACGTTCTAACAAATTAAAATTAAATTTTCAAGATGATGGCAACATAAAATAGACATTATCTGTTTTAAAAGTTCAAAGTTATAGAACTACTAGTTTTTCCAAATTTTCTGGGAAGTTTCGATTTTTTCTATAAATAAATATAAAACATATTGACCCAATTTACCACTAACAATTACTGGGATAACTAAAGGCATTGCAAAGTTATTACCACATAAAATAACATGTCAGATTTGGAAATCGAGCCTATGTCAGGAATGTGAAAATTGGCTGCGTCTGGAAGGGGTTAATACATTACAGTATATGTATCCCAAAATGGTAACTACAAGTCGTCCCACAAAATTCAAGGTCTCAGAGCTAGATTGAGGAACAAATAAAAATTGTGGAACACATAGTATAAAAAACAATGCTACTGGTTCTGAAGGCTAAAATAAGTTACATCACTAAGGGGTTAAAATGCACTTAACCACCTCAGCTCCCCTAGCTTAAACACCCTTAATGACCAGGCCACTTTTTACAATTCTGCACTACGCTACTTTCACCGTTTATTACTCCGTCATACAACTTACCACCCAAATGAATTTTACCTCCTTTTCTTCTCACTAATAGAGCTTTCATTTGGTGCCATTTCATTCTTGCTGACATTTTTACTTTTTTTGATATTTAATTTTTTTTGACAAAATTTTTGCAAAAAAATTACATTTTTCACTTTCTGTTGGAAAATTTGTCAAATAAAACTAAATTTCTCTATAAATTTTTATCTAAATTTATTGTTCTACATGTCTTTGATAAAAAAAATGCAATAAGTGTATATTTATTGATTTGGGTAAAAGTTATAGCGTTTACAAACTATGGTGCAAAAAAGTGAATTTCCGCACTTTGACTTTCTGAGCACCTGTCCTGTTTCCTGACGTACTACAATGCCCAGACAGTAGAAAAACCCCACAAATGACCCCATTTCGGAAAGTAGACACCCTAAGGTATTCGCTGATGGGCATAGTTTTTATTTTTTGTCACAAGTTAGCGGAAATAGATTTTTTTTTCTTACGAGATAGACGAGGCCGTAAATAATAATGAAGTCGTTATCATGGGGGACTTCAACTACCCAGATATAGACTGGGAAACTGAAAGCTGTACATCCCATAAAGGAAACAGGTTCTTGGCAATAGCCAAAGACAATTTCCTTTCCCAACTGGTTCAGGACCCCACTAGAGGGACGGCCATACTGGACTTAGTATTAACCAATAGACCTGATAGAACAACAGATGTGCAGGTTGGGGGACACCTGGGAAATAGTGACCATAAAGTTATAACCTTCCAATTATCCTTCAAACGAGAGTTTCTAAAGGGAGGAACAAAAATACCAAACTTCAAAAAAGCTAAATTTAGCCAACTAAGCGAGGCCATAGGCCTAACTAACTGGGACAAAGTCCTCAAAATAAAAAATACAACCATAAAATGGGAGATTTTTAAAAGCATTGTAACATCTAATTGTGAGAGGTACATACCTTATAGGAATAAAAGGCTAAGGAACAATAAGAGACCAATGTGGATAAATGGAACCGTAAAGAAGGCAATAAATGACAAAAAGAAAGCATATAAATCGCTAAAACAGGAGGGCAGTCAGGAAGCACTGATAAACTATAAGGAAAAAAATAGAATATGTAAAAACTAATAAAATTTGCCAAACTAGAGACCGAGAGATTAATTGCCAAAGAGAGTAAAACTAACCCTAAAATGTTCTTCAATTATATAAATAGTAAAAAATATAAATCTGAAGGAGTCGGCCCTCTACATAGCAATGAGGGGGTGTTGCAGAGAGCGACGAGGATAAAGCAAAACTATTAAATATTTTTTCTCCACTATATTCACTGAGGAAAATAAACTGTCAGATGAAATGCAGAATGTAAAAATAAATCCCCATTAAAAGTGCCCTGTCTGACCCAGGAAGAAGTACAACAGCGACTTAAAAGATTAAAATAGACAAATCGCCAGGACCGGATGGCATACACCCCCGTATCCTAAGGGAATTAAGTGATGTCATAGCCAGACCATTATTTCTGATATTTACGGACTCTATAATAACAGGGAATGTTCCACAGGATTGGCGCATAGCCAATGTGGTGCCAATATTCAAAAAGGGTCCAAAAACAGAGCCTGGAAATTATAGGCCGGTAAGTTTAACATCTATTGTTGGTAAACTGTTTGAAGGGTTTTTAAGAGATGCTATTTTGGAGTATCTCAATAAAAATAAGCAAATAACGCCATATCAGCATGGCTTCATGAGGGATCGGTCATGCCAAACAAATTTAATCAGCTTCTATGAGGAGGTAAGTTCTAGACTTGACAGCGGCGAATCAATGGATGTCGTATATCTGGACTTCTCCAAAGCATTTGACACCGTACCTCATAAAAGGTTAGTATATAAAATGAGGATGCTCGGACTGGGAGAAAATGTCTGTATGTGGGTAAGTAACTGGCTGAGTGACAGAAAACAGAGGGTGGTTATTAACGGTAGATACTCAGATTGGGTCACTGTAACTAGTGGGGTACCTTAGGGTTCAGTATTGGGCCCTATTCTCTTCAATATATTTATTAATAATCTTGTAGAAGGCCTGCACAGTAAAATATCTATTTTTGCAGATGACACTAAACTGTGTAAAGTAATTAACGCTGAAGAGGACAGTTTTCTGCTACAGAGGGATCTGGATAGATTGGAGGCTTGGGCAGAAAAATGGCAGATGAGGTTTAACACTGACAAATGTAAAGTTATGCACATGGGAAGGAATAATGCAAGTCACCCGTACATATTAAATGGTAAAACACTCGGTAACACTGACATGGAAAAGGATCTAGGAATTTTAATAAACAGCAAATTAAGCTGCAAAAAACAGTGTCAGGCAGCTTCTGCCAAGGCCAATAAGATAATGGGTTGCATCAAAAGGGGCATAGACGCCCGTGATGAGAACATAGTCCTACCACTTTACAAATCACTGGTTAGACCACACATGGAGTACTGTGTACAGTTCTGGGCTCCTGTGAACAAGACAGACATAGCAGAGCTGGAGAGGGTTCAGAGGAGGGCAACTAAAGTAATAACTGGAATGAGGGATCTACAGTACCCTGAAAGGTTATCAAAATTAGGGTTATTCACTTTAGAAAAAAAGACGACTGAGGGGAGATCTAATAACTATGTATAAATATATCAGGGGTCAGTACAGAGATCTGTCCCATCATCTATTTATCCCCAGGACTGTGACAAGGGGACATCCTCTGCGTCTGGAGGAAAGAAGGTTTGTACACAAACATAGAAAAGGATTCTTCACTGTAAGAGCAGTGAGACTATGGAACTCTCTGCCTGAGGAGGTGGTGATGGTGAGTACAATAAAGGAATTCAAGAGGGGACTGGATTTATTTCTGGAGTGTAATAATATTACAGGCTACAGCTACTAGAGAGGGGTCGTTGATCCAGGGAGTTATTCTGATTGCCTGATTGGAGTCGGGAAGGAATTTTTTTTCCCCCTTAAGTGAGGAAAATTGGCTTCTGCCTCACAGGGGTTTTTTGCCTTCCTCTGGATCAACTTGTAGGAAACAGGCCGAACTGGATGGACAAATGTCTTTTTTCGGTCTTATATACTATGTTACTATGTTACAAAGTCTCATATTCCACTAACTTGTGCCAAAAAATAAAATTTTACATGAACTCACCATACCCCTCACGGAATACCTTGGGGTGTCTACTTTCTAAAATGGGGTCACTTGTGTGGTATTTTTACTGCCCTGGCATTTTAGGGGCCCCTAAACGTGAGAAGTGGTTTGGAATCGAAATGCGTAAAAATGTCCTGTGAAATCCTAAAGGTACTCATTGGATTTAGGGCCCCTTTGCGCATCTTGGCTGCAAAAAAGTGGCACACATGTGGTATCGCAGTACTCAGGAGAAGTAGGGCAATGTGTTTTGGGGTGTATTTTTACATATACCCATGCTGGGTGTGAAAAATATCTCTGTCAATGACAACTTTTTCCATTTTTTTATACAAAGTTGTCAATTTACAGAGATATTTCTCTCACCCAGCATGGGTATATGTAAAAATACACCTCAAAACACATTGCCCTACTTCTCCTGAGTACCTTTAGGATTTCACAGGGCATTTTTACGCATTTGGATTCCAAACTCCTTCTCACACTTTAGGGGCCCCTAAAATGCCAGGGCAGTATAAATACCACACAAGTGACCCCATTTTGGAAAGTAGACACCCTAAGGTTTTCGCTGATGGGCATAGTGAGTTCATGGAAGTTTTTTTTTTTTGTCACAATTTAGCGGAAATTTTTTTTTTTTTTTTTTTTACAAAGTCTCATATTTTACTAACTTGTGACAAAAAATAAAATTTTACATGAACTCACCATACCCCTCACAGAATACTTGGGGTGTCTGCTTTCTAAAATGGGGTCACTTGTGGGGTATTTATACTGCCCTGCCATTTTAGGGGACCCTAAAGCGTGAGAAGGAGTTTGGAATCCAAATGCGTAAAAATGTCCTGTGAAATCCTAAAGGTACTCTTTGGATTTAGGGCCACTTTGCGCATCTTGGCTGCAAAAAAGTGGCACACATGTGGTATCGCCGTACTCAGGAGAAGTAGGGCAATGTGTTTTGGGGTGTATTTTTACATATACCCATACTGTGTGTGAAAAATATCTCTGTAAATGACAACTTTTTCCATTTTTTTATACAAAGTTGTCAATTTACAGAGATATTTTTCACACCCAGCATGGGTATATGTAAAAATACACCCTAAAACACATTGCCCTACTTCTCCTGAGTACAGCGATACCACATGAGTGACACTTTTTCGCAGCCAAGATGCGCAAAGGAGCCCTAATTCCAATGAGTACCTTTTAGGATGGCATTTTTACGCATTTTTCTTCTCACGCTTTAGGGCCCATAAAAAATGCCAGAGCAGTAAAAAATACCCCAAATGTGACCCCATTTTAGAAAGAAGACACCCCGAGGTATTCTGTGAGGGGCATGGCGAGTTCATAGAAGATTTTATTTTTTGGCACAAGTTAGTGGAATTTGATTTTTTTTGCTTTTTCTCACAAAGTCTCCCTTTCCGCTAACTTGTGACAAAAAGTTCAATCTTTAATGGACTCAATATGCCTCTCAGCAAATACCTTGGGGTGTCTTCTTTCCAAAATAGGGTCACATGTGAGGTTTTTGTACTGCCATGGCATTTGAGAGTCTCCGCAATCATTACATGTATGGCCAGCATTAGGAGTTTCTGCTATTCTCCTTATATGGAGCATACAGGGAATGAGACTTTTTTTCCATTCAGCCTCTGTGCTGAAAGAAAAAATGAACGGCACAGATTTCCTCATTCGCATCGATCGATGTGGATGAAAAAATCTCTGCCAAAAAATATCCAAGAAAAAAAAGAGGGGCCTGGCGATTGCCAGGACATAGGGGCTTCGCCCAAACATCTATACTCACTTCAGCTCCTATGTCCTGGCAAACGTGATTTCTCCATTCGATTGTTGTGGAGGAAGACATCTTTGCCAGATTTTGGATACAAAGTGTTTGCCAAAGCATATGAACTCCAACACCTCTCCTCAGCTCATATGCCTGGGCAAACGTACCTGTACTGCAGAGGAGAAATCTAGTCTTGCAGCGCCGCATACACCGACTTCACGTGTCTTCTGACAGCAGCGCAATGCTTCTCTCAGAATGCACATCAGTGCTGCAGTGTTTTCGTCAGTGGGTCCGTTGGCCTACCTGGAAAATAAAGGGTGGTTAGGGGAAAATAAAAAAAAAAAAAAAAAAAAAAGAAGAAAAAACAGGCAGCAGGCTCAAACTTGAAAGTTACAAACTTTATAAAACCTGAACATAAAACTTTTTTTTATCAAACCTGAACATCAAAACTTTTTAAACCTGAACTAACTCAAGATTTTTTTTTTCTTGCTACCTGTTTAATTTTTTTTTTTTCCTTTTCACTCTTTATTTTCCTTGCAGAAACCTCTCCTCTCCCATAGGACAATGTGTAAAGTGTAAATCAAACAAAGATGGTGCGAAGTACATTATGCACTTTATCCCAAGTGAAGGGAGACGTTTCTACCGTTTCACATTTCTGCTGTAGCACACTAGCACCCCTATGTGTTAGGGTCCCTCAAAACCTAGTATCCTGAGAGACCCTAGAGCCTGATTGTAAAAACTACCTGTGTCCTGCAATCCCTACGTCCCTAAGTGTACCTGAGTGTGGTACTTCCGGAAACACTCCCCTAGGCATAGGGCAGGGTGGTCAGGACAGTCAGAACAGAAATAACAGGTGTCACGCCTTATTCCACTCCTGCTACAGACACGACATCTTTTTCGGGGTGGCGGTTGGGTTGAGGTACCAGCAACAACATTGGGGAAATGTCGCTCGTGTAGACGGCTCAATACACTGGTGGTTGGGGCCACGGAACCTCCTGGATACAGGAGGTTCTCGATGATCTCTTCCTGAAATTTGAGGAAGGATCCTGTTCTCCCAGCCTTACTGTAGAGAACAAAACTATTATACATAGCCAATTGAAATAAATATACAGACACCTTCTTATACCAGCGTCTGGTGCATCGGGAAATCAAATACGGGGCCAACATCTGGTCATTGTAGTCCACCCCTCCCATGTGGAGGTTATAGTTGTGGACTGAGAGGGGCTTTTCAACGACACTGGTTGCCCGTTCAATTTGTATTGTTGTGTCTGCGTGAATGGAGGAGAGCATGTAAATGTCATGCTTGTCTCTCCATTTCACAGCGAGCAGTTCTTGGTTACACAAGGCAGCCCTCTCCCCCCTTGCGAGATGGGTGGTAACGAGCCATTGGGGGAAGCCCCGGCGACTAGGTCGCATGGTGCCACAGCAGCCAATCTGTTCTAAGAACAAATGCCTTAGGAGGGCCACACTTGTGTAGAAATTGTCCACATAAAGATGGTACCCCTTGCCGAATAAGGGTGACATCAAGTCCCAGACTATCTTCCCACTGCTCCCCAGGTAGTCAGGGCAACCGACCGGCTCCAGGGTCTGATCTTTTCCCTCATAGATCCGAAATTTGTGCGTATAGCCTGTGGCCCTTTCACAGAGCTTATACAATTTGACCCCATACCGGGCGCGCTTGCTTGGGATGTACTGTTTGAAGCCAAGGCGCCCGGTAAAATGTATGAGGGACTCGTCTACGCAGATGTTTTGTGCAGGGGTATACAAATCTGCAAATTTCAGGTTGAAGTGGTCTATGAGGGGCCGAATTTTGTGGAGCCGGTCAAAAGCTGGGTGGCCTCTGGGACGGGAGGTGGTGTTGTCGCTAAAGTGCAGGAAACGCAGGATGGTCTCAAATCGTGTCCTGGACATGGCAGCAGAGTACATGGGCATGTGATAAATTGGGTTCGTGGACCAATATGACCGCAATTCATGTTTTTTTGTAAGGCCCATGTTGAGGAGAAGGCCCAGAAAAGTTTTACATTCGGAAACTTGGAGTGGTTTCACCGGAAAGGCTGGGCATAGAAGCTTTCCGGGTTGGCGGTAATAAATTGAGTGGCATACCGATTTGTTTCTGCCACGACTAAGTCATAGAGCTCTGCAGTGAAGAACAGCTAAAAAAAAACCAGTGCCGATCAGATCTGAGCTGTCTCCACCTGAACTCCTGACTGGGCGGTTAAAGGTGGAACTAATGGTGCGGCTGAAGTTGGGGGCTGCCAATCAGGGTTTGCCAGCATCTCAGGGATTCTAGGGGCTCTACGGGCCTGTCTGCGCAGTGGCTGCGACGGGGGAATTATTGCACATGCCACCGTACCAGCTTCAACTGCCCTTCTGGTGCTCGCCACTTCACCATGTTGTAAGGCAGTGCTGGTAGTAGGTCCAGGATGGGCTGCGCTGCTGATGTATGCCTCACCACGTATTCCGGCAGTGCCAGCCCCACTCTGCTGCCCTTGAAACGGATCCTGCGTTACCTGTGGTCTAGCGATACGGGGCCGGGTACGCCTGGTGGTATCAGGGACCTCAACCTCATCGTCCGAACTTTGGGTCAGACTGCCACTGCTTTCTACAGGTTCATATTTTGACCCGCTAGATTCGTCAGATGAGGGTTCCCATTCCTCATCCGACTGGGTCAGAATCCTGTAAGCCTCTTCAGAAGAATACCCCTTATTTGACATTTGGACAACTAAATTTAGGGGGTATTCCCTGAGACTACCCAAGAAAAAGAGCAAGCCTGTCTTACAAATGGGAGGGTAGCGAAGTACAGAAGCCACTGCGATTGATAAAAAAGATCAAAATAGATTTTTTTTATCGCCGCAGCGCTTGTGAAGTGATTGTGCAGTGATTACAAAATAATTGTTTTGTCACTGCGGCGGGGCGGGTGTGGGTGAACGCACGTGTGGGCGACCGATCAGGCCTGATTGGGCAAACACTGCGTTTTGGATGGGGAGCGAACTAAGGTGACACTAATACCATTATAGCTCTGACTGTGATCAGTTCTGATCACTTACAGATACTATAAAAGTACAAATGCTGATTAGCGCTACGCGGTGGGCTGGGCGCTAACGTTAACTACCTACCAAAGGGGGCCAAAACTAATCTAAACCTAAAAGTCAATCCTGGTGAAAAGAAAAAAAAGTGACAGTTTACACTGATCACTTTTTTCCTTTTCACTAGATGATTGACAGGTGACAGAGGGGTGATCAAGGGGTTAATTGGGGTGATCAGGGCCTGAAGTGTGGTGCTTGGTGTACTCACTGTAGAGATGTGCTCTCTCCTGGGTCCAACCGACGAAAAGGACCGAGGAGAGGGCACAGAAGCCATTTAATGCATTATATTTATAAATACAATGCATTTCATTGCTCTCGATTTGTTTTTTTTAAAAATCACTAGCCTGCCAGCGCAGATCATTGGCTGGCAGGCTGGTGACGAACTTCCCCTGTGCCGATCCCGACAGTCTGTGCGCCCGTTCGCAAGAGGCGAGAAAAACAGAAGGATTAAGTCACCTGAATTGTGCGGCAACACAAATATATGGAAAATGATAGATTATATTTTTTTCTGTTTCTTCAAGCAAGATGTTCTCAGACAGAAGTGGCCAACTGAGCTTAGAGTGTCATCAGCAAGTTGCAACAGAGATACAGAGAGACTGGAAGAGTCACAGAAAGGCATAGTAGTGGACGTCCATTGGCCACATTCCACACTGATGACCGCTTCGTTGTGAACAATGCTCTGCGGAAACGGATCACGAATGCCATGCAACTCCAGGCACATTAAAGGGAGGCAAGAGGCTCTGAATCAAACCGTGGATATATTACACATGGAACTAATTTGCGAGACCTTAGCGCTTTCTATATTCTGGTGACTGCAGATCTGACCACCCTCAGATGAAGGCAGCAGCCAAAACATGCATTGTCGTATACACATTTCCCTTTTACTTTATGAATTGATAATGTTGTACCATTTTGGTTAATCACCGTTTATTTTAGTTGCTTACTTCAGGGTTTAGTATATCATACACACTGCTATCTATTTACTATGACTCAATATTTATTTGTATTTATTTTGGTGCATCTCGAACTACATGTATGAATAAATTGCAATTATCTCATATGTACTTTGCACTTTGATATACCACCCATCTTCATACATTAATTACAATATATAACTTTTTATGTATACTAATTATCTATTGGCTTTACATTTCTGGGAATGTGTTCCTCTTCTTGTAACGTGATTTTTTATTAATTTGTTCTTAATGAATTTAATAAAGTATCTGTTTTAATTAATATTTAGGATGTCTGCAATTTATTTGTGGTTGGGTTTATAGCTTTAGTTGCATTGTAGCTCACACAATTAACAAATGGCAGCTTTGTTTCCCTTGTCTGTGGCTGCAATGTTGAAAAAAACAACAACTTTGAAGCAATATGCTAATGAGCTCACAAGAGCCCGGTGGCGTTTTCTATTGCTGCAAGTGTCCAGTTACATTATAATTTTTATATATCAGTGAATATTATTAGGCAATAAGTAAGAGCGGGTGGCATTTCTATCGTGTCTAGTCAGAACTGGAAGTGGAGAGCAGCAGGGACTGGAGCAGCAGCGGAACACAGTGGATTGGTGGAGGTGAACACAGATTATAATTTTTTTTACAATTTCAGGTCTTTTTAATTTTATTAAAAACCTCCCTAGAAACCTCTTTACCGCAGCATAGAAGGTGCATATGGCGGGTGAGGGAGCCCATCGGTTACCCGCGCTGCTGTGGCAGGGACCCGATGAGTGACAAGGTAGCCCGATGCCATGCACAGGCTACCTAATGCCTTGCACGGCATCGGGACCTGCTTTCTACGGGGGCCAAGGCATCCTATTAGTGTATTACTCAGTGTAATACACTAACAGGCAATGCATTGCTATACAGATGTATTGTAATGCATTGCAGTGGGGATCAGACCCTCAAAAGTTGAAGTCCCATTGGGACAAAGTAAAAAAAAGCAAAAAAAATGTGTTTTTAATAAAAAACAAAAAAATTCAAGTAAAATGCTTTATTATGTAAAACTGAAACAAAGAAAGTAGACATATTTGATATCATTGCGTCCGTAACCACCTGCTCTATAAAAATAGCACATGATCTACCCTGTTAGATGTAAAAAATAGAAACGGTGCTAACAGAGCCATTTTTTGGTTACCTTGTCTCACAAAAAACGTAACATAGAGCAATTAAAAATCATATGTACCCCAAAATAGTACCAATAAAACTGGCACCTTATCCCATAGTTTCCAAAATGGAAACTTTTTGGGCGTTTCTACTGTAAGGGTGCATCAGGGGGGCTTCAAATGGGACATGGCATCTAAAAACCAGTCCAGCAAAATCTGCCTTCCAAAAACCATATGGCTCTCCTTTTCTTCTGCCCCCTGCCGTGTGCCCTTACATCAGTTTACAACCACATGTGGGTGTTTCTGTAAACCGCAGAATCAGGGTAATAAAATATTGAGCTTGTTTGGCTGCTAACCCTTGATGTGTTAAAGAAAAAAAAATGATTAAAATAGAAAATCTGCCAAAAAAGTGAAATTTAGAAATTTTTATCTCCATTTCCTTTAATTCTTGTGGAACATCTAAAGGCTTAACAAAGTTTTTAAAATCAGTTTTAAGTAACTTGAGTGTAGTTTCTACAACGGGGTCATTTATGGGGTGTTTCCACTATGTAAGCCCCACAAAATGACTTCAAACCTGAACTGGTCCTTCAAAAGTGGGTTTTGGACATTTTCTTAAAATTCTAAGCCATAACACAGCCTAAAAAAATAAAATGACATATACAAAATGATACCAACATAAAGTAGACATATGGGAAATATTAAGTAATAAATACTTTATGAGGTATCACTTTCTGTTTTAAAGGCAGAGAAATAGAAATTTAAAAATTTCGAATTTTTCAAAATTTCTGGTAAATTTGCGATTTTTTCATAAATAAAGGCGAAATATATTTATGACCATCATGAAGTACAATGTGTCACGAGAAAACAATCTCAGAATGGCTTGGATAAATAAAAGTGTTCCAAAGTTATTACCACATAAATTGACATGTCAGTTTTGCAAAAAAAATGGCCTGAGAAGGAGGGCGAAAACTGGCCCGGGGTAGAAGGGGTTAAAGAATCTAAAGAGTCAAATATACAACATGCATAGCTCATAAGTTTGCAAAATACTCTACTCTCTCGATGACTCCAGGAGCACAAATGCACTCAAAGTGTACCTACACTTTCAAATAAAGTTTATTAACCCCGTATTCTAAATGCACTAAAATGAATTTTTTTAATATACCCCTTTTTTTCCCCCATACGAAATAGGCAGGTGAAGTTCGGGTACCTACTGCACTTTGCAATCCATACACTTGTACACTGCTGACATGTCTACAATGTATTGAAGTAGATTTCACTGCGGGACCCAGTGAGTGCTGCCCAGGTAAGAGCATACCTGGTGCACAAGTGTACAGATTGCAAAGATTGATAAGCTTTGACTTCAAGAGCCCATTTCACATGGAAAATAGGTATATTAAAAAAATTAATTTTAGGGCATTTAGAATGGGTTTAATAAACGTTATCTGAAAGTGTAGGTAAACTTAACCGCTTCACTCCCAGAGCCATACATCTACAGCAGAAGTGTGAGGTTTGAAATGACACCTGCTCCTGAGAGCAGACACCCAGGACTAATGTCTGTGATTGGCGAGAAGTATGATGCCAGCCATTTAACACCTCATGATGCAGTGGTCAAATGTGACCACCCCATCTGAGAGCACTAAAACCAGAAGTGTGTGCTTCCCGGCCCAGGGTGACTTCCCCTGGCTGAGATTGGGGAGGAGTTTCATAGTAGTAAAAGGCTTGATCCTAAACAAGGCTTCCACGCCGATTACTAGTATATTCTAATGCTGGATTGTAGGTGGCAGCACTGCATTTGAATATACTAAATTCTGTAATGAAAAAAAATGACAGACGATAAATGGCAATCTAATGATTGCATGTTATTGTCACCATTGGTGGCGTAAAGTAAAAGAAAAAAAAAAAAGTTTGAAAAATATAAAAATTCATATCGCCCCCCTTGAGTGATCAAAAAGTAATGCATACCCTAAAAATGATATCCAGGAAAACTACGTTGCTTACCGGTAACTGTTTTTCTCGATACCCATGACGGCACCCCTGCGACTCAGGACCTCCCATTGGACAGGAAACCTGAGAAGATAAAAGAGCAACACCCCCTGCCAAGCACCAGTTAATTAAATAACCTGTCCAGGAAGGACACCACTATGTGTAAAGTAAAAGCAGCCAACCAAAATAAGAAGATAAATAGGTAAACAACCTACAGGATACGTAGTATATCTCCAACGTAAAAAAGTCTAACAGAGAGTATATATATTCTTATATATATATTTTATTTATTTAAATCTTTTTTTTTTTTTGGGAGGGAATTATGAGGGGTGCCGTCATGGGTATCGAGAAAAACAGTTACCGGTAAGCAACGTAGTTTTCCCCTCACCCTATGACGGCACCCCTGCGAGATAGAATATAAATCTTAACTTAGGGAGGGACTACAGCCTGGAGCACTCCTTCACCGAAGGAAGAGTCAGAATGAAGCTGGAGCCTATAATGTTTTAAAAAAGTGTGTGGAGAGCTCCAAGTTGCAGCCCTACAAATCTGGGCTAAAGAAACATTTGCCTTTTCTGCCCATGAGGCAGACACCGCCCTGGTAGAGTGAGCTCTGAACCCCTCTGGAGGAGAGAGGCCTAGGGACAAGTAAGCCCTGGAGATGGCTTTCTTTACCCATCTGGCAATCACCACTATAGAGACTTTCCGCCCTTTATTTCTCCCCTGAAATTGTATCAAGAGATTCTCGTCTATTCTCCAAGAGGATGTGGCTGCCAGGTAAGTTGTCAAACATCTACAAACATCCAAGCAGTGAAACTTTTCTTCCTCTTGATTCGCTGGTTTCGGAAAAAAGGAAGGGAGAACAATATCCTGGCTTCTATGAAAGTTTGTCATTACTTTAGGCTGGAAGGACGGGAGAGGACGAATTATGACCTGGTCATCCTGGATGGATGTATAAGGAGGAAAAGCGGAGAAGGCTTGTATCTCGGAAATTCTTCTGGCAGAGGTGACTGCCAAGAGGAAGGCCATTTTGATGGACAGTATTTCTAGTGAGACTTCTCCCAGGGGTTCGAACGGTACTTGCGAGAGGGCTGTTAAGACTTTGTTAAGGTCCCAGGGAGGAGATAAAGGTCTCAGGGAAGGATGAATTCTGCCAGCAGCGGAGAGGAAGCGCTTGATCCAAGAATGGTTTGCCAGTTGGTAATCATAAAAATAACTTAATGCGGCCACTTGTACCCTAAGGGTAGATGCTTTGAGACCCTTGTCCAAACCCGCCTGAAGAAAATCCAGAATCCTAGGGATATCAGGAGGCCGGAAAGGGTTAGGCTCTGATTGTAAGAAGGTTGTAAAATTGACCATATTCTATTATATTTTCTGGCGGTAGACACCTTCCGACTGGTTAAAATGGTGGACACTACTTTTTCTGACAGACCCCTATTTAGCCAAATGTTCCGTTCAGTTTCCACACTGACAACTTGAGGATTTCTGGATTGGGGTGAAGAACTGGGCCTTGTGACAGCAGATTCTTCTGTGGTGGAAGCACCCAAGGAAGGCCCTGGGTCAGATTCTTCAGGGTAGTATACCAGATTCTTTTCGGCCAATCTGGAGCTACCAGGATGATGGAGGCCCTGTCCTTCATTACTTTTTTCAGGACCTGCGGAATAAGAGAAAACGGTGGGAAGGCATACCCAAATTCTTGGTTCCAGTTCTGTGCCAATGCGTCGATTGCTGTAGGATAGTCTGCCGGGTTGAGGGAGAAGAACCATTCCACCTTTCTGTTGTCCCGTGAGGCAAACAGGTCTATAGTCGGAAGACCGTATCTCTCCACCACCTGAGAGAAGACTTCCGGACTTAGGCTCCATTCTCCCTGACTTAGCTGTACTCTGCTCAGGAAATCTGCTAGGACATTTTCTTTTCCCTTCAGATGGATCTTGCCTAGGGATAAATTCCTTGTTTCTGCTATTGAGAAAATCTGCAGACTTAGGGATAGTAGAGTCGGCACTCTGGTGCCCCCCTGATGATTTATGTAGGCCACTGTGGTAGCATTGTCCGAGTAGAAGATAATCCTTGTATTCGTTAACTCTGGTAAGGCTACTGTGAGAGCCATCTGGACCGCTTTTAGCTCCTTGTAGTTTAAAGAGCATCCTCTTGTTCTTAAATCCCATCTGCCCTGCCAACACCGGTCTCCGGAATGTACACCCCATCCCCAAGGACTGGCATCTGTTGTCACAGATATTGGGTCGGGGAAGGACCAGGGGATTCCTGTTGAAAGGTTTTTTCGGCAGGTCCACCATAAGAGGGACATTCTTGCCTGGGAGGAAAGATGGAATTCCTTGTCCAGTGAGAAGGTTTGACCGTCCCATACCTTTAATATTTCGGCCTGGAGCTCCCTGGTATGGATCTGTGCGTAAGGAACTGCTGGTATTGTTGCCGTGAGATGACCGAGTACCTTCATTGCTCGTCTGAAAGAACAAAGATAGGAATGGAACAAGTCCCAGACATGATGGACTGTAGACTGTACCTTTACCTCTGGAAGGAAGGTCTTTTGTACGACCGAATCCAGAATTAACCCCAAAAACGTGCAAACCCGGGACGGTTGAAGGCAGGACTTTTGGGCATTTATTTTCCAGCCATGGTTCCATAGAGATAGCTGTACTTGAGTCGGGTCTGTCTGAAGAGATTCTTTGGTTTTGGAAACAAACAGGAAGTCGTCCAGATAAGGGACCAGTGTAATCCCTGAGATCCTGAAAAACACTACCATCTCTGCTACCACCTTGGTGAAGATTCTTGGAGCTTGGGAGACCCCAAATGGAAGAGCCTTGTACTGTAGAGGGATCAGGTGACCTTTCACCACCGCTGCAGTTCTCAGGAACCTTTGGGATGCTGTATGAATTGGGACATGGTAATAAGCATCTTCCAAATCTATGCTTGCCATCCAACAATCCTGGAATAACAAGTTCAGAGTGGAAGAGATGGTCTCCATCTTGAATGGTTTGTATTTTAGGCACTTGTTTAATTTCTTTAGATTTAGAATCATACGAAAACTGCCATTGGGCTTCTTGACTAAAAAAAGTGGGGAGTAGAATCCCCTGCCCTCCTCCTCCCTGGGGACCCGGCAAACCACTCCTTTGGAAATTAGGCATAAGATTTCTGACTCCAAAACAGCCGCTTTGAGAGGATCTTTGGGGAAGGGGGTCTGAACAAAAAGATCTTGGGGGTAGGACAGAAATTCGAAAACCTCTCTCTATTCCCCCAAGAATCCACCTGTTTCGGGTTATCTCCCGCCAGGCAGGGAGGAAGAAGGAGAGTCTTCCCCCGACCTGAGATCTGGCGTCACTGTTTGTCCTTGGGCTTATTCTCCTGGGGTTTAAACAAAAACCCGCCAGATCTTTTCTGGAACTTATCCCTCTCTTTTTTATCATAGGGCTTTCCTCGCTGTCTTCTAAATCTAGACTGTGAGGGACGAAAAAAGGATGGTCTCTGCGGATTAGGAAAGCCCTTTTTCTTATCGGATGCCTTCTCAAGAATGTCGTCTAATGACGAACCAAATAGCCTATCTCCTTCACATGGTAAGGCACACAGCCTAGCCTTTGACCCTTGGTCACCTTTCCAGGATTTAAGCCAAAGGGCTCTCCTGGCCGCATTGGACATGGCGGAAGACTTAGCCGAGAATCTTATGACATCTGTAGAGGCATCCGTTAAGAAGTCAGCTGCTTTGGCTAGAGTGGGAATAGAGGCCAAAATTTCTTCCCTAGGTTTCTTCTCTTTCACATGACACTCGAGTTGGTCTATCCAGAGTCTAAGAGACCTAGCTACCCAGGTAGATGCTACGGCAGGCCTAAAACAGGCGGCCCCGGATTCCCAAGCCCTCTTCAAATACACATCAGCTCTCTTATCAAGAGGGTCAGATAGGCATCCCAAAGGGTAAAGCAGCTTTCTTAGCTACTTTGGCCACCGGAGCATCCACCGCGGGTGCCTTATCCCAATTGGCAGAAACCGTATCACTAAAGGGATATTTTCTCTTGAGAGAGGAGGGAATAAAGAATCTCCTATCAGGATTCTTCCATTCTTTCCTAATCAATGTTTGCATATTTTCATGGATGGTGAATATTCTATGTTTTCTAGGCCCTAAATTCTGGAAGGCTTGATCTGCAATTGATCTGGAAGGTCTTTCGTCTTCTAATTGCATGGTCGCTCTGACCGCTTTTAGCAGAGGTTGAGTGTCCTCTGGAGGAAAAAAGGATCTACTTGCATTATCGGTATCAGAAGAGTCCGAATCACTGGAAAAAAGCTGACCCGACTCCCTATCCTCGTCTTCCGAGGACTCCCAGTCCGCTAAGCCTGAAGCTCTATCTGGAGATTTATTGCGGGATTTAGTAAGTGCCTTAAGCGACGCCTTAACTTCGGATCTGATAATACTTTTCATGGACTTTGTTAAAGTTTGGGATTCCTCCGCCATAAGCTTGTCAATACATGCTGGACATAACGGTCTGGTATAGGAGGAAGCTAGGGCCGCACTGCATCCTGCGCACTCCTTATGTTTGGATTTGCTAGATGACTTCCTTGGTGGTTTCTACAATACACAGCATACCATCAAGTAAGGAAAGGTACGTTCTTACCAAGGTTATATTTCCTCCCCACTCCTCAGGCATTTACCGGACTGGTGGGCCTCAAGGGTTCCTGGGGTTCAGCGCGTCCATCAGATGGATCCGTCATTCTAAAGGGATCTTCTTCACAACCTCCTCCAAAAGATACCTGCACCAGGGGGTTGCTCAGGGTGTGAGAAACGCCGGCTGCCTTCCCCTGTGGCCCATTTTATAGATTAAAGACGCGCCTAGGCGCCACTTCCTGGTTGAAGGGGGGAAGCCCCGCCCCCTTCTGACCTCAAAGCTGAGCGCCCCGACGTACGGAGCGTCAGCCAGGCCGCACATGCGCACTGCCACGCCCCCCGCAGGAAGCCGGCATCCAGGAGAGGGAGGCCGGACTCACGCGCATGGAGGGAGCCGCCCGAACACGGCCGCAGCGGCTCCCTCTAGTCAGGAAGTGGACAGGAGAAGGGGCAGACTTTTGGAGCGCGGCTCCCGGCACGGCCACAGGAACTGCCGGCTCCACAGGGTGAGGCCCCCAAAGGTAAGACCCGGCCGCCCTCGGCGTCTGGTGCAAACGGGGATGAAAGAAAAATGGAAATTCAAGAAAAAAAGGTCCCACAGAAAGAGGACCCCACTTCTCAGGACCTATCCATTGGACAGGAAACCTGAAACTGGTGCTTGGCAGGGGGTGTTGCTCTTTTATCTTCTCAGGTTTCCTGTCCAATGGGAGGTCCTGAGTCGCAGGGGTGCCGTCATAGGGTGAGGGGAAAAGTACAGATCACCCCGCAAAAAAATGAGTCCTCATACAGCTTGGTGGATGTAAAAATTTAAAAAAAGTTATGCGATATCATACTGAACAACTATATGTGGTATTGCTGTAATTGTACTGACCTGGAGAATGAAGGTAACAGGTCAGTTTTACCACACAGGGATCGTCGTAAAAACAAAACACATAAAACTGTGGTGGAGTTGCATTTTGTTTCTAACTCCACCTCATTTGGATGATGTTCCAGCTTCCCACTACATTATATGCAAAAGTAAATGGTGCCATTAGAACGTACAACTTCTGCAAAAAACAAAAACAAAAAAAAACAAGCCCTCATAAAACCATGTGAATGGAAAGATATAAAAGTTATGGCTCCGGGAAGGCTGGGAGTTAAAAATGAAAATGCATAAATGAAAAATCCACTGGGATTGAAAGAGTTACGGAAAAACACGACAGTCTTCATTGTAAAAACCTTCAGCAGTATCAAGCCTAAAGGCATTCACATGTGGTACATGGGCACGTCACAGCTGCAGTTATCCAAACAAATCCCAGCAGAGGATAAGAGCTCCGGTGTTGTATGGGAAGAGGCTTGATACAGTCAGTATAACTTTTTATCATTTTATTAACTCTCACGGTAGCCCTTATGGAGTATGTGAAAAAGCAATTTCTATGTGAGAAAGTTACATAGATCTCACAGTTCCAGTATGAATCTTTCAGTGCACAGAACCCATGGTAAAGGTAAATTTATCTTGAACTGGTGCATAAAGTCACAAGAAGTTAGTAGATTCATATATTGATCTCTTTATTTGAAAATGTGACATCTTAGTACACAAGCCACCAGCGCTTCTCACAATTAATACTCTAGAAAAAAAAATATGATGAATAAAATCTGGATGACTTTCCGGTTTGCATTTCTGTAGCAAAGGATGGTGCAATATCATTGCAACATGCTAAATCATAGGCCTCAAAGGTTAAAACCTATAAAACAAGCTGGTAAGGAGATTGTCTTTACATAGGATTATATTTATATTAAAATCACCAAGTGTTTAACAATTAAAGTTAGGGCAGATCTCTTCTAGCAGGTTAATTATTTCTTACCAAAGCAGGATAAGGCAGTGTTCACATCACATCTGTGGTGCACATTAGGTGTATACAGCAATTCAGAATAAATGGCAAATTTATGCAGCTGTATAGGAATTCAGTTTGATACATCTAGCAGTACATTTCAAATATGTACACTGACTAAACCTGATGTGAACAGAGACTAAAGGATTGCAAAAAACAAACTTTCATGTTCTACAGAGCAGCGCTATAATCTAAGGCTGCAGAACTTGCTTCAATGGAAAAAGTGTTGGCAACAGAAACCATTTAATTTTCTCAATGATAGACATCCAATATACAGGGGAGACCATTTTTGCCTACTCTTTTTCCATGAAAGACAAAATTAAAGTTTATTCTTCATTATTAGGATGAGCGAATTTGTGTTTAAAGTTCAGCGTACAAGGTTCGAGTTATCTAAAAATTCCGTTATGGATTCCACTACCACGGACCATAACGTAGTTCTTAGATAACCCGAACCTTGTACGGCAAACTTGAAAACACAAGTCTGCTCAACACTATTCATTACTAATTATTTTGACTTTGGTCAGCTGTTTGCCTGGTGTGACATATATAACGTTTTGCACTGAGCAAATGATACATTAGCAACACATTTTAGGCTTGATCATATTCCCTTTTGAAACAAAATAGTCACATATGCATTTTTTTTCATAGGCTTTAGCTTCTACATGGCTGTGTTTTCACACAGCTGCTGGATTTGTAACAATGTGGAGCCTAGATAAAAGTACAGCTTGGTCAGGGAAGTAGTTGCTTCTTCTGCTACTCCAGTTGTTAATGGAGTTATTCATGTTTTTAAAATTTAGGGCCTATCCTTAGGATATGCCACCAATATTGATTGGTGAGGGTGCAGGTAGTCCGCCCCCACAATCAGCTGTTTAAAAAGGGTGCGACAGTGACTCATACTGCACATGTTATACTTTTTTTTGTGGCTGTGCTTGGTATTGCAGCTTTCTCCAACTCACCTTCCACAGAGATCAAACAGCTGATCGGGAGTTGGACCACCAGGGATCTAATATTTAAGAGGTTATTCGATATCTAAAATATTCCCCTCAATGCCCGGGCCCCTTGTATGGATTATACTTACCTGTTCCCCAGCAACCGCATCACTCCGGATCCCTGCAGGGCAGCCGTTGCATTTCCCCGATGCTCTGATCAAAACATCCGACGATGGGGGGGAGCTGCCAATAGCAGGCAGCAACAGGGATGAGCCCCCTTGATGATGGTCACTGTCTATTGAAGCTAAGTATAATCCATACAAGGGGCCCGGGCATTGGAGGGGGGGGGGGGGGGGGGATGTTTCAGATATTGGATAACCCATTTAATCGTCCGTCCACAGCATACCAAGTACAGTGCCGTACACTGTATAGTGGCAGGCCTTTCACATAAAATGGACTGATCAACACAGAGGGCACGAGACTGATGAACGTGACATCACTGACCTAGGAGAGCTTCGGCCTTCTCAAACAGCTGATCAGTGGGGATGCTGGGAGTCGGATCCCGAAAAATCAGATACTGATGACCTATCCTGAGGACAGTCATCAATATTCTACTCCCAGAGAACCTCTGTGAAGAGATGTTGGGGGGGAAAATCGGAAAGCCCCCCTCTATGGCAGACTTGTAAAAAGGAAGAATACATACCTGCTTCCTAGCCTCAGCTTCTTCGATTGACTGCAGCCGCTTCAAAACAGCTGCGAGCTGAGTGGAGAAGCCGAGGACAGGAAGTGAGGGAGCCAGCGACAGGATGCAGCTAAGTATGCTTCCCCTTCACGGGTTTGGCCCAACCCCCCCTCCCCCCAAACTCCTTTAAACAAAAGAATCAATTTACGCTTATTATTGAGTAATAAAAAAGGTTTCAAAGTAATAAGTAAAGAAAATACACATACTATTTAACTCAAGGTGATGGTAACAAATGAGACCATACATCTCACTAATCCATGTATAAACATGCTAAGTGCTACAAATTCACTCAGCTCTAGCTGCTATATTAACATACCACCAAAGCAAAAAGACATCAGAAATTCCATGTAACAGGGTTAGACAAGCTTTTCAATACACTGGTATTTTTTCGTCAGATAAGCAAAAGTGCAATTACTCTCCTATCTCAGTATAGCGAGGCAAATCAAAGTAGGTTTTGCTAAACTAAAAAATTGATAAAGTGTAGCTCAACTTATGCTACCTAAAGGGGTTGTCCGTGATATATAAAAACTTGGGCAACCCCAGTAAATGGCCTAAAATAGCAAATAAATGGATACTTAAATGTTTTCTGTGCTGTTTCTTAGAGCGCTGAGCTCCAGTCCTCTGGCTGCTAACGTCATCTTCTTGTCTGCAGCAGCGACATTCCTTGCAAAAGTCACCACAGCAGTCTCAACCCTACATGGGGGGCCTCTGCTGAAATGTGCACAAAACAGCACTGCTGCAGCCAGAACAACAAATGGCAGCAGTGAAGACTGGAGCACAGCGCAGGAAGAAGCAGAAGAGAAAATACAGATGAAACTCGAAAAATTAGAATATTGTGCAAAGTTCATTTATTTCAGTGATGCAACTTAAAAGGTGAAACTAATATATGAGATAGACTCATACATGCAAAGCGAGATATTTCAAGTCTTTATTTGTTATAATTTGGATGATTATGGCTTACAGCTTATGAAAACCCCAAAATTCACAATCTCAGAAAATTAGAATATTGTGAAAAGCTTAAATATTCTAGGCTTAAAATGTCACACTCTAGTCAGCTAATAATCCATAACCCCTGCAAAGGGTTCCTGAGCCATTAAATTGTCTGTCTGGTTCAGTAGGAATTACAATCATGGGAAAACCATCATTGACACCTCCCATAAGGAGGGAAAGCCTCAAAAGGTAATTGCAAAAGAAGTTGGATGTTCCCAAAATGCTGTATCAAAGCACATAAATAGAAAATTATGTGGAAGTGACAAATGTGGAAGAAAAAGGTGCGCAACAGCAGGGATGACCGCAGCCTGGAGAGGATTGTCAGGAAAAGGGCCGCAGTTTGAGGATGCCTGTTCTAGAGCACTTCATGCTTCCTACCGCAGACGAAGATTATGGAGATGGTGACTTCGTTATCGAGGAGGACTTGGCACCTGCCCACACTGCCAAACGTACCAAAACCTGGTTCAATGACCATGGGATTACTGTGCTTGATTGGCCAGCAAACTCACCTGACCTGAACCCCATAGAGAATATATGGGGCATTGCCAAGAGAAAGAGGAGACATGAGACCTAACAATGCAGAAGAGCTGAAGGCCGGTCCTCAATAACACCTCAGCAGTGCCATAGGCTGATAGCATCCATGCCACGCTGCATTGAGGCAGTAATTGATGCAAAAGGGGCCCAAACCAAGTACTGAGTACATATGCATGATTATACTTTTCAGAGGTCCTACATTTTTCTTTTTAACATCTTTTTTTTATTGATTTCATGTAATATTCTAATGTTCTGAGATTGGGAATTTGGGGGTTTTCATAAACTGTAAGCCATAATCATCCAAATTATAACAAATAAAGACTTGAAATATCTCGCTTTGCATGTATGAGTCTATCTCATATATTAGTTTCACCTTTTAAGTTGCATCACTGAAATAAATGAACTTTTGCACAATATTCTAATTTTTCGAGTTTCACCTGTAGGTGAGTATTCATACATTTGTCTTTAGAGGCTATTTACAGGGTTGCCTGAATTTTTATATAACCTGGAAGACCCCTTTAACTACACACTGATTTTATTGTCCTCCTCTCTGCATTGGTCAATAAAATTATAAGACTTCCAATCTCTGTGCCTTTAGTTTGGCTGTAGTCATAATAAATCAAACAGGACAGGAAAGAAAGTTTTAGTAGACCCCCTGTCCTGGCTCATATGGAAAGACGCACAGTCAAACCGAACATGTAATGCAAGTAGGTAAAAAAAAAAAAAGAAAGGTGGTAATATTTATAGAACAAGGCTTTTGGTTGGCTTGCTAAGGGGGAATGTTTTAAATTAAGCTTTAAGTAAAGGAAATATAAAACATTATTTGAACAGTGTGTTTACCACCAAATGCAGAGAGGCAAAGCATTTTTGGATATGGATTCTCTACTACTGCTGCAATTTACAAGAGTGGCATGCTTTCATTGCCTCCACCACCATTTCAAGTCACCAACTTTGAGATTCTCCTAACAAGCACAGTAACATATGTGCTATTTTGGCTGGTTAAAAAATGACTGCTAGTTTCTTGGGGTGTTAATGGGGTTCTCCTAGACTGGGAAACCCCTTTTCATATGCCCATGAAGGGTGCAAAGGTAAAAAAAACAAAAAAAAAAAACTCACCTGTCACCAGAGCTCCAGTTCCAGCGCAGAGCTCCCTTCTCCTCCACTTCCATTCGCCCATGACCATAAGTGTGACATGACATCTGTATGCATGCTGTTGGCTGGTCAAGGGGGCCAGAAGCAGAGGAGAAGAATAAACAGGTGAAATATACATATATTTTTTTAAAAACCCAAGCACTCTGCCTGTCTTGGTCATGTAGAACAACAATGAGGGCATGAGGAAGCGCATACAAGGTTTGTGAATATTTGTGTTGGCGTTCCTATGTATACTCTGGACTTCTCAAGTAATTAAAAAATACATCAAGTTATTAAAGTTATTAGCATAATCCTGAGCCTATATCAATATACATACGGTAATTACTAGGAAGGGAGTTAACATACTAGCATAACTGCAATTTTTTTTTTTTTTTACATTGAGCAAAGCATTACAGGGTAAAGATGTTTTGTGGTATCCAGCGTGCATCCTCTTCCTCAGTATTGTATACAAGATTTATAGCTTAAAGGGGTTTTCCCACCTCAGACAATGGGGGCTGATAGGTGGGGGTCCTACACCGAGTATGTAGCCCCTAAAGTTGTGGAGGGCGCACTGTGCATGCACAGCCGTCCTCCATTTATTCCTATAGGGCCGCTGAAAATAGCCGAAAATAACCCGGGGGTCTCCAGCCACCACCTTCCCACTCTGTTTTCAGTGTAGGCACCTACCAGACAATGGGGGCATATCCTAGCAATATGCCCCTATTGTCTCAGATGGGAATACACCTTTAAACAAATGGTAATATTACAACTCTATTCAAGAAGCAAATATTTAGTGCCAAATACAGGATCTAAACCAATCCTGGGAGTTCAGGAAAGTCTTTTACAAAGACATTCCTATCACATCACAGGGCTAACTATATACAGCTTATGTACAGAGCTGTGATTCAGCCATGTACATGTGCTATGACATGACAGATACTTTATTCCCATAAAAGTGATAGTCATAACCAAAATCAGCCATATTGTGTTACATCCTTGACTAAAGAACATAGAGAAACTAAAACATGAAAACACTATAAATACAGGTTACTGGACTAGCTAACTCTTTCCAGAGAGAATATTGAAATTAGTATAACTCCATTAGGCCTTCTCATTAAGATGCAACCTAATGAAACACTGTGCATTTGTAAAAATAAAATTAAATCCATTAGTATAATTTGACATTGCAGTATTGTTACTTTTAATATATATACTGTTTTAGTATATTGGCCAATCCCTTTATTATGATGTTGATAGGGAAAGACATCTACTAATAGTCACCACAGCAACCTTTAAGTATTAGTCAAAAATGTCCTGGAAAAAAAAAAAAGTGTAATCTCAAGCATTTTAAAGCACAACGTGAATATTTCACACTTGCAATGGAATGGGAATTTGGAGATCTACTAGGATATGTTCGCATATGGCAGATTTGTTGCTGAAGTTTCTGTGACTGTCCTATTCATCTGAATGGCCTTAACACAAATACATGTGCTTGCCTCCAAAAAACTCAATTCAAGTGTGTGGCTTTGCAATGATTGAGATATGGAGTTTTATATTTATGTAACTTGGGCAGTTCAGGCACTGAGGTTCCGTTGCAGCTCTTGGTGCGGGGCTACTTCTACGCCCCTCAGTGTTCAGTCCAGTGGTGGTCCCGTGTTATTTATCGTGTATCAGTGTGTTTTAGCAACATCATGCATTTCCCTAGAATGCATGATTTTGCCAATGTGCTGTGGTCAATATGTAGGCATTCATTGGTGGCAGCGGAGCCTCTGCAGAAGGGAGCGAATGCTGAGCGGGGAGAACAGAATACTTACTAAACTTTCCACCCGCTCAGCTGCTGTCTGTGAACCGGCTGGCACCTCCACTTTTGGGTGGACTGAAGTCGCTGACAGAGGCTCTTCAAACCTAAAACAAATCACTGCCGACTACAAAAGAGATATGAATAGCTACAGCAGTTCTTGAGTGTCATAAGCAGGATGGCGAGAATGAGTGATATCAGTGTTAATAGCTGCAGTCAAATCTGAACTGTCAAGTTCTGGGGCGTTCAGCTTTAGGGCCGAATACAATAAAATGTTGTTTTATCCCTCTGTTAACGAAGACCGCAAACCCTCACATACTGGCATGTGTACATTGGTAAAGATTTATGTAATACAATAGGAACAAGTGCTCAACATTCAAAGTTGTCACCAACGTGAAATTCCAGCTCCACTAATGCTTGCTCTCATTAGTACAAGAAGTTCCAAATCAGAAGAAGTGACTTCCTATAAAGTTTAGTTTATATGATTCGACAATGGCAGAAGAATGTTGAGTGACTGATATAAAATAATAGACCTAGTGCCTCTTTCCTCTTATCACACAAGGCAATGTAAACGTATTGTTCAATATACACTTTAGCTTCATTTTTATCTTCCCCTGTCTTGTGCACGAAATGCTCTTGTATTCCATAGTGAGGAGTTATCATGCCCACTGTTTTATAACGGAGGTCTTCTGGGCATATTGTGAAAATACAGTTGGGTTCTAAAATTGGTTTAGTTCTCTAACTATCCCCATATAAATCTCCAGAGGAAAGAGGAAAATCTACTTATGTCCAGACATTACAGAAGAGAGTCATCTGTGCAGCCACCCTCCAGCCCATAACGGAACTCCTGTAGGTTGGAGACACCATAGAAGTGGATAAAAGCAGCAGCTACAACCAGGACATGAAAGATCTGGTGAGATTGGAACTGGAAAACAGGAAAGAAAATAGGGAAAAAAAAAAATGTTATTTAACATATGTTGCCCAACCTATGAAACTTCTCTACAAGTTACAGTACTCCTCTTATTCTCCAATATAGCTGTAACGTTCACAGTAAAAATGCACCTATTTTAGGATTCATAAAATACTCCTCCACCTACAATGTACATTACATCTAAACCTTAAAGACATATTTAGTCATATTTACCCAGATATCAAACTTTCCAGGGAAGAATCGTTCGGGGATCCGTGCTGCATAAAGGCCAGCTCCTGTTATATACATAACAGCCATTAGGAAGAACCAGCCCATCTGACCCACTGTAGTCGCTTTCACAAAGCCTTCTGCAATCGTGAAATGGAGAGTAGGAACAATGCCACTTAGACCAAGACCTAAAAATACACCTAGAAAGAAAAGATGAATAATGGATTACCCTTGAGAAAAAGTACATGTTACATACTATACTGTGTATTTAACGTTTTTGTGTGCATGTATTTAAATATGTGTGTATACCTGACCAAACATATTGAAAAGGCAAGACACTGGGGGAGATTTATCAAAACTGGTTCTAAAAGGTTAAATGGATTACCCACTGCAGCTAATCTGATTCCACCTTTCATTTTTCAGCGCTCATTCGGAAAATGGAAGGTGGAATATGATTGGTTGCTATTGGCAACTAAACTAGTTTTTCCTTTACAGCAGTTTTGATAAATTTCACAGACTTTTCCCAAGGGAAAGACTACAATGGCTAAATCTTAAATAAGCTGAGCGCATCTTGTTCTTCAAAGTTGGTAGATCACTGCATGAAGGGACAGGACTATCCCACCAGAGCCCCGAAAGTGGTGTAGGGTGCACTGTGCAGCCTCCCTTCATTCATTTTCTATGGGGCCGCCGCAAATAGCCAAGCCAAGCTCAGCTATTTCAGTAAGGCCCATAGAGGTGAATGGGAGCGGTGGTCATGCGCGGCGTGCTCCCATTCACTTCTATGGGGAGACCGCTTGGTGGTGGCCAGACCGTAGTCCTCCAGCCACCACTTTGCATGGCTCCGTTCCCAATATAGGTGGGGGTCCCAGCAGTGGGAAACGCACCTATAAGACAATGGGGCATATCCTAGTGAGATGAGACAACCCCTTTAAGTGCAGTCATCTCAATATAAGGACCTTAGAATAGAACCTTCAATTACACTGTACTTTTACTACTGAGATGCAATAAACTAACAGCACAACAGGGTTGTACTTGACTTGCATACTACACTAACACCAGCTCAATCATGGTATTTACTATACAGAACAAATTCCTTTGTTAAATAGTGTTGTATGATAGAAATGTAAAGGGCAAAATTCCAATGTAATGCTGGATTACTGTTAACTCACACATTACATATAAATGGCATCAGCATCTAATAACTATACACGTAAATGCATATAACCATCATTTCTGTTGCATACGATGACTATTACCTGCTCGTGTAGGTCTATGCTTTGGCGTGGAAAAGCGATCCCATTGTGCTACAACAATTGCACTGATTCCTAGCACACAGACTATGGATAAGTATATGAGACGTGGTTGAGGGGAGCAGTAGAACGAGTAATACAGCCAGGGCACAAAGCTTCCCATAATCAGTAGGGCAATACCAGAGTAGTCCAGCCTAGAAAGTTAGAGTGGTTAATGCAGAGATGCATTCGAGGAAATATTAATATCCCAGTCCCGCAAATTACACCTTTTCCTGTCCAAGCACCAAACAGCAACTATTTTCAGGTAATTTGTATAGTTTCTGAAGACATTCATGTCAACTACTCATGAAGAAGAATGTGTGATAGCTTCCACTATACAAAATTGTACATTAAAATTATGGTGTTTATTTCAATTAATGATTTTCAAATCACATACATTTACAATGTCAAGGTCAAGCGACAATACATCTAAGCATTACTGACTGTATAATGCACCGATCAACACAGAACGCAATTAAACCGGAATGACACATTGTGGGAGGAACATGTGGTATGTACACACTGGTGAGGTCTGATATTGGCCCAAAACAGATTTCTGGAGTGAAAGAACCAATAGAAAGCTCAACAGTACTGCTAATGTTTCTTTTACTGAAAACCTAAAAACATTCCAAGCACCCGGCTACTAATTTGATTGACCTTAGCTTAATGGCCTTTTACACTGGCAAACATTGCACAAACATTCCCAATCATTCGGCAGTGTAAACATGTTGAGTGATCCAGTCGCGTAAGTATAGGGGTCACAGCGTTTGCAATTGTGACCGGATACCCAAGCCAGAGGGGCAATGACAATTAGGTGAGGCGATTGCCTCAGACCTGGACAAATAGGGGCAGTGGCAGGGCTGTGGGAAATTAGCGCATCCATAGTGCTCATCTCTCTATACCCAACTGTATCGCCGTCCTTAGCCGCATGGAAGTATTTGAGTTTATTATTTTTTATTTGGCAACATGCTGTTAAGCCACTATGGGGGGTTGAGAGGAGCACTACGGGGGCATTGTTTCTACTGGAGGCACTAAAAAGGGGCATTTTGTACTGGCAAAAACAAAATGGCAGATCTTTGTGCTGGCACACATTATGAGGAGCACTAGGTAACTAAGTGGGTACTAAGATGGGGTATTTTTTGTACTGGCATACATTATAAGGGGGCATTTTTCTACTGGCAATGGGGGCATTATTACTATCGGGGCACTGTTAACACTAAGCGCACTCTGACAGAGAATTATTACTATTAGTGAGACTTTAGGTAGCACTAATAATGTGGGGGGCACCCTGGCACAGCATCGGCTTGGCACAATTATTTTTGGGGGCCATTAGATTTACGTCACTATTAGGAACACCATTTGCAGATAGTGCAGATATTTTTTAGGGCATTGTGTGCCAATAATTATTGAAGGGCCACTATCTGTGTGGTACTAGTATTTTCAGGGGGACTGTTTTTGCAGTATAGTATTGGGGAGCACAGCAGGTACAGTATTGGGGGTGGCAGGATGGGGTGTTCAGAAGGTGGGAGGATGATGGAAAAGTAGGAATCTAAGATGTCTGTTTGTCTCTGCAGGGACAAGAGATGGCTGAAAGAAATCATCATGGTGGTGTGGACGTCACTGGATGTAAGAGGTATGTGGTGCTGTATTACCCTTTACTTTGCATGTTTTGTGGCACTGTATGTAATGTTTGCCAAGTATAGGCTGGAAGGAAGGGGTTAGGTTGAGAATTTGGCATGCGGAGGTGAAGCAGATTCAATTTTTGCCTCAGGCAGTAGAAAGCACCCCTGCCCCTTGCCACACCATTGAATTCTTGCTCCCGGCCAGCAGCATCTCTACATGATACACGCAGCATAGCCTACCTAGAATGGATGTACAGGGCCGCAAGGCACGTGCCGATCTGCAAGGGCAAATCGGCCACTTCCAGACCAGACGTGATGAGAACATGCAGTGTGGAAGACAGCCCGGGTGGGCAGTGATTCCAGAGATGCAGGTAAGCTGTCAGCAGAACACAGAGCCAGCCTGCAGAGTGGCATGGGGTTGCAGTGTGAGTGGAGCTGAAACCAATATAGCATTTTAAGATATGAGGTTGAAGTTGAGCTTTGAAGGGGCATTGAGGTTAGGGGGGCTGATATCTTGCACCAGGGCCCATGAACTTTTAGGTACCCCCATAGAGGGTTCAGAACAAATCTGAACATGTCATGGTCATTGGAGCTAGATTTAACTAGGGCCAGTATTTCCAAAACTGCAAACCTTAAAGAATATTACATTATTTACATAAACAGCCCAAGTGACTATAAGAAATATTGTAACATATCCGGTTGATGCTTCTTTCTCCTCTTATTGGGCTCCTCTCTCGCTCCTGTTCACAAACTCTTAATTCACTGCTTATATAAAGAGGGACAAGTACGTAAGTGTGTTCACTGCACTGCATGCAAGTATCTAAACAGCATGGAATCTGAAAATACTTACTTAGAGAATGTGCGGGATACTTTCTCTGAATGACAGTACACAGTGTGAAACAGCCAGGAAAAGCTGAGACACAACACGGCCCCCAAAAAGAACATTCCAAAAACCACCTTTTCTTGCAGGGGAGCCATGAAGTACATGTTAGGTCTAAGCATCGTCAAAACCCCCAGGAAAAGGAATAGTACAAAACCTGTGAATGGAGCGAAGTATTGAAAACCAAAGTCAAGTAAGAAAAAAATATATACAAGCTGCATTTAAAAGAACACTAAAAACGTAGTGTACTCTGATATTTTTCTGGGCACAGTGATCTTTTAATAGGTTAACAAGAGCATTTAGAAAATTGTGCACATATTATACTCAAGATAGTGAGCAAGTTCGATGACGAGCACATCTACTGAACCTGCATGGCGAGAGTGGAAACACATCTCCTAGTTTTTGGCAGAGTTTGTATGGTATGTCAAGCAGCGCAGATGCCGTGTTTCCTACCCACACAGTATTCACCAGTAACATACCTAGTAAATGAGTCCATATATTTCCGGTCTCAGTATGTATTCTGAAAATGCTCCTGAAGCAGGCGCGGAATGAAGGCATTGGAGGACGATGTCCATGCAAAAGATAATCATTGTCCTTAAGCCAATCAGGGAGCACATCATAAGGAATTACTCTCCACCGGCCTTCCCATACCTTTTATAAAAATAGAGAAAGGTAGATTTATATTAAAACCTGAATTGAATACCAAGATGCACACAGTAAAGTCAACTGTAAAGGAATTTAAGTGCAGTCATTTCATTTAGCCACCATATATATGCAAACTCCACAACATTGGTAACACAGTTTGGACTGAGCCCTCATTGAGATACTCCAGGATAGCATCTCTTAGAAAACCTTCAGTTAACCCAAAACAGACTTACCGGCCTACAGTTTCTGGGCTCTGTTTTTGACCCCTTTTTGAATATTGGCACCACACTTGCCAAGAGCCAATTATGTGGAATGATCCTGTCCTTATAGAGTCCTTAAATATAAGAAATAAGGGTCTGTCTATTACATTACTTAATTCTCTTTAAATCCAGGGTTGTATGCCCTCTGGACCTGGTGATTTGTCTTTCAATCTTTGATGGTATGTATCCCTCACAATGAGAGTTCAGGATGTTTTAAAAAATATCCTATTTTTGAGGACATTGTCCCAGTTAGTGAGCTGGTCAAATTTTGCTATTCGGAAATTGAGCGTTTTTGTGCCTCCCTGAAAAAACACTCTTGAATCATAAGTAGAAATTTTATTATATTATGGTCACCATTTGTCAGGTGTACCCTAACCTGCAAGTCTTTTGCTCTGTCAGGTCTATTGGTTAATACGTAGTCCTCTTGTAGGATCTTGTACCAGTTGAGAAAGGTTATTGTCTTTAGTTACTGACAAGATTCTATGAGGGAGATTTATCAAAACTGGTGCAACGAAAAACTGGCTTAGTTGACTATAGCAACCAATCAGATTCCTCCTTTCGTTTTCCACAAATGTAAGGTGGAATCATATTAGTTGCAATGGGCAACTAAGCCTGTTTTCCTTTGTAACAGTTATGATAAATCTCCCCCTATTTTCTTTATGAAATCGACACGTTACAATTTCCTAGTCTCTATCTGGGTAGTTAAAGTCTCCCATAATACTGACCTCATTATGATTTGCCGCCTCATCTATTTCCATTAGTAATAGATTTTCTGTGGACTGTGTTATATTAGGTGGCTTATAACAAACATCTATCCATATTTTATTATTGTTTTTCCCTTCATGTATTTCTACCCACAGAGACTCCACTTATGCATTACTCTCACTTTCCAGAGCACAAGGCTTTAAGGGGTATTCCCATCTCAGACAATGGGGGCATATCGCTAGGCAGCAGGCAAAGTCCCGGAGGGCGCACAGCGCATTTGCGGCTGCCCTCCATTAATTTCTATGTGGCAGTGCAGGCTTGGCTATTTCTGTTGGCTCCATGAAAATGAATAAGAGCGGTGGCAGAGCAAGCGCGGTGCGCTTCCCTTCACTTCTATGGGCAGAGCACTTAGTGGTAAGTTTGTAATAAAGTACATTCCACAGTTTGGGTACAAATTATGTGAATTTCAGCTTCTACCCTTTCCCTCGAATGAGCACATCATCAATAAAACGCAACATACAGGAGGGACTGGGTATAGTGCAAATATGGCCGCATGTAGATTTAAAAACTGCACCCCAGAAAGAAAAAATAAAATAAAAATTTACAATTATTAAGACAGATTCTACTTGTTTCATATCGGAGTCAGATTTTTCAGCCACCCATGATATAAACATATTTTCACCAGCAAAATGTTTAAGGGGTTGTCCGGGCTACAGATATTGATGAACAATCCATCAGGATAAGTCATCAATATCAGATTGGTGGGGATCTGACACCAAGCAACCCCACAGATCAGCTTTTTGAAAGAGCTGCAGTGCTCTTGAGACAACGGTGTCTTCTTCAATGTTTACCTGCAAGTCGTCTCCCTTGTTGTGGTCGTGCAGTGTAATTACAGTCTTCTCTCCTGTTCACTTGAAAGAGATGAACAACTGTAATTAAACTTTACCAACACTGCAAGAGAGACAGCACGCATCTGAACACTGAAGAGGATGCAGCGCTTGCATATGTCTCATGACCCCTTAATCAGCTCATCAGAAGGGGGTGTCAGAGTCAGATCCCTGCTAATCTGATAGTGATGACTGAGCCTTGGCATAGGTCACCAATATCTTTAGCTCTGACAACTCCTTTGATTTCCTCACCTTATAAACAAACTCTTCCATTTTCTCCATGGCATGATGTGCTTGAAGTGGTAGGGTCAGTACTCTAACCTCCTCCTCCTCCTCTTCTTCTTGAGACCCCTTTGCTGCTTGGCTTTCATTTCCCTATAGCAGAATCAGGCATTACTTCATTACAAAGCATCTAATATCACTGGACTATCAGTTACAAGGAAATAAATCTTTGGTTCATTGTTTCTGCATTCTACCAGTATCTTCAAGGGGAAGAACAATATATTTAGTCTAACAAGTAAAATCATTACTAATAAAAACGATCAGGATTGCAATACACCATGAACACAAACCTGCACCTCTGCAACTTATTTCATTTTGCGCCAATAGTACATTGGGAGGGGTTGGCTCACTAAGCCAGTGATGGGCAACGTGCGGCTCTCCAGCTGTTGCAGAACTACAACTCCCAGCATGCAAAGCCTGTCTATTGCTATCAGCCTACTGCAGGGCATGGTGGGAGTTGTAGTTTAGCAACAGCTGGAGAGCCGCACGTTGCCCATCACTGCACTAAGCCATCCACTTTACATACACCCAATTGGCGACCTCCCTCTATAAGCTCACTTCTTGCTCCAGTGGAAACCAGCCATTCATTTACTATATGGATAATCATAAATGGTCACCATGTAATACTACATTACACCAATTGTGGAAATGTCAGGGTGGTCTGGCTGGCTGCATCTTCCCTCAATCAGTCTTCATTGGTGGTAAGACTGCTCAGCCATAATAGCATATGGTAGGCAGCATCCCATCATTGTAGAGCAGTGTAGTGAGGCCCACCCCCTCTCCCACCTAGGAAGCTCTGTAAGTGGTGGCAAACAGTTTTATTCATATTCTAGGACAGGTTGCTGGTGGCCATTTTAAATAATTTGCATTGAACCCATTTAAGAATGGCCTCCTCAGAGGCACCTGATGCACTGTGCGTTCCTGAAGCTTCCATCTGAACGATTCCCCAACAGAAGGCTCAGCATAGGCAATGGGAATAGTGGCCTCAAGAGGTTGTCTCATTATGGACAATGGGGGCATATCGCTAGGAACCGTACCTATATCGAGAACAGAGCCCCGTAAGTGAAGGAGGGCACACTGCGCATGCGCACTCCATTCATTTTCTATGGAGCCGGCGAAAATAGCCGTACGCTCCCATTCACTTCTATGGGGGAGCCGGCTTGGATTTGCCCCCATTGTCCATGATGAGACGACCCCTTTAAAACACTTTACAGATACCTTATAGACACAAGCAGAAAATAAAAGGTATATTTTATGCAAAAAGAGTGATATATTCAGCAATCACACGTTACTGTATACTTACAGAGTTTGATGCCTGGCCCTTTCTTTCTCTTCCGGTCTCCAAGAGTGGCCCCAATTCTGTTAGCTCTAAGTCTTCAGCATCTCCCCGAGTACTGCTGGGCAGGCCGCTTTCTTGCCCTGACACTTTACAAGTGGCCATCTGGCCTGTGTATGAAGGATTGGGAGAAGCTAATTAAATAGCAGTTTAATAAAAAACCTAGGAAACAAGAAACAAGTAATTTTTCATTCTTACTGTAGCCAACCATAGACCGGGAGTTAAAGAGGACCTTTCATCTGAAAATGCACATTAAAATACATATATCCACTTACATGGCGGCCCCCGGTGGTGCTGTTTCAGCTTTTCATTTTCCAAAATGTGCCCCCGTTTGTCCGCAGTGGCCCCCGCAACAATTCGCTCCTCATATGCAAATTAGCCATTCGGCTCAACTGGGCAGTCCTGCAAAAGTTCTCCTGGGCGTGGCTTTCTTCTCCCTGGCACGGAGCACATCCAATTAGCGCGCCCCGCTCTCAGCCAGGGAGAAGAAGCTCGAGTTCTCGCGAGATTCTTGAGAACTTGAGCGATTTCACACAGTCTAAGCTGGGCGCCATCTTGGATTCCCCAGAGAACTTGAGCTGGCTGAAAGCGGGGCGCGCTAATTTAATGCGCTCCGTGCCAGGGAGAAGAAAGCCACGCCCAGGAGAATTTTGCAGGACCGCCCAGTTGAGCCGAATGGCTCATTTGCATATGAGGTGCGAATTGTTGCGGGGGCCACTGCGGACAAACGGGGGCACATTTTGGAAAATGAAAAGCTGAAACAGCACCACCGGGGCCGCCATGTAAGTGGATATATGTATTTTAATGTGCATTTTCAGATGAAAGGTCCTCTTTAATGTTGATGGCCTATCCTCAGTATAGGCCATCAACAACCCCGGTACCCCTTCTGATCCATGTTTTCATTGTAACGCTAATGTAGGAACTACACAATTACATCCACTGAGTAGTGAATGGAGCTGATAGCTGCAGTGCTGCTCATACTGAAGTGAAGCCAGCAGTGCTGCAGCTACACCCTTTCCACTACACCACGGATGGAGTTGTGAACCTCTGGCACAGGAGTTACAATTAAACAGTTAATTGGTGAGGAGGGGGTTGGTAGTAGGAAGTCCGCAGCTCTAATCAACTGTGTGTGACAGCTGGAGAATACAATAGAGCTGAATGCTGCAGTGGACATGCATGGCTGCCACTCCATTCAAATGGGGGAACATTCTAGTGAATGGTGAGGACTAGGGATGCGCAATCAATCAAATTAATTTGATTAATTTGTTTTCTTTTAGCCCCAACGATGTTCATTTTTAGAAATCTTGATAGCAACTTCTTTCCTTCTGGAGAGCTGAAACAGCGCGGCACCTGCGGGTCATTTACGTCTACCACCTGCGCTAGTAATGCAGGGGTGGCTGCAGAAAGCCACATGAACTGTGCAGATACCACGCTCCAGATAACAGCGAGAGCCAGCATTGACAGTAGAGTGGGTGGGGAAGAGAGCTCACTGCTGGAGAGTATACCGACCAGTTCCCTGAGCAAGACAGGAGTCTGGGTCTGCATATGGAGGCTGAGAACCAGATCATCAGTACATCTAGGAGGATATCTGATATAGAAAGCTGAGTCTAGGTGTGCATGTATGTCTGCTAAAGGAATCCGCACCGTCGCATTTACAATCACCAAACTTGGCACACAGGTACAACAGGTGTCCGGGTAAGTTTTAGACTGGATCTCAACTGTCTAGGACGTACTGTTCCTGATTCCCAAAAAAATGCAAATATGGCACATCACATGACCTACATTAGCCAATAGAAGCCTGCAGGTCTTTCTCTTCATATCCCAACTGCCATACACACGGTCACAAATCCCTTATCAGCCAATAGTAGCTCGCAGGCCATTAGTCTCCACATACACACAGTTTTACACCAGGTTTCCATAACAACCCAGCCATTTTTCTTCACTTCTGCAGGTCAGCTTTAAAGGGGCAGGGCGCTGTGGATGACACTGGTAAGGGAGGGGAGTGCTGTGGAGGTCACAGTTCTGGGGGCAGGTAGGGTGGCCATTCAGGCCACCCTCAATAGACGAAGTTAAAAACCTCGCCCCCAAGTCCCACTAAGCCACGTCCACAATCCAGTTAGGTCACACCCTAGCCAACAGGGATGGAATAAATGAAGGTAAAAATCAATGTGTGTCAGCTGCAGGGGTGGGAGAGAGGGTGCAGCTGCACAGTACTGCTGTCTGAGAGTGAGCTGTTCAAAAGGACATCCCTGCGTGAGATATTAAAAAAAAAATGCATTAGCCAATAGAAGCCAGGTAACATGACAATTATCAGCCAATAGAAGCTCGCAGGCCCATAGTCTCCACATACACACAGTTTTATACCAGGTTTCCATAACAACCCAGCCATTTTTCCTCACTCCTGTAGGTCAGCTTTAACTTCTTCCCGACCGCCGAACGCACGGATGCGTCCAGGCGGCGGCAGGTTTATTCCTCCTGGACGCATCCGTGCGTCATCTCGCGAGAGCCGAGATCTGCTGTGAACGCGCGCACGCGCGTTCACAGCAGAGCGCGGCTCTGCAGTTGTACTACAGCCTGCCAGCAATGATCAATCGCTGGCAGGCTGTAAATGTAAAATAAATGAGATCAAAGTGGTATATCAGACGCTGTGTTGCTAACAGCGTCTGATATACCTAATACCTGGTCCTCTGGTGGTCCCATTTACTGGGATCGACCACCAGAGGACCAGGTAACAATGTAAAGTTGCACCAAACACTACACTAACCCCCCCACCCCCTCACTTTATAACTACTATTAACCCTTTGTTAACCCCTGATCACCCCATATAGACTTCCTGATCACCCCCTGTCACTGATCACCCCCTGTAAGGCTCTATTCACATGTCCATATGTGTTTTGCGGATCCGCAAAACAAGGACACCGGCAATGTGCTTTACGCATTTTGCAGATCCGCACATTGCCAGAACTATATAGAAAATGCTTTTTCTTGTACGCAATTGCGGACAAGAAAGGGACATGTTCTATATTTTTGCGGAACGGAAGTGCAGACCCGTAAGTGCGGATTCGCAATTCCGGATCCGAGCGGGACAAAGTCTGTCCCCATAGAAATGAATGGGTCCGCAATTCCGTTCCGCAAACAGAATTTCGGACGTGTGAATGGAGCATAAGGGTCCCTTATCACCACCAGTTAGCTAGCTACTTGTTAGGTAGCTAGCGCCCAGCCCACCGCAGTCACTGATTTTGGCCGAGATTTTTCATCCACATTGATTGATGCGAATGAAAAAATCTGTGCAGTTCATTTTTTTTTTTCAGCGCAGAGGCTGAACGGAAAAAATCTCATTACCCGTATGCTCAATATACGGAGAATCGCAGAAACTCCTAATGCTGGCCATACGTGGAATGATTGCGGAGGCCCTCAAATGCCAGGGCAGTACAAAAACTCACATGTGACCCCATTTTAGAAAGAAGACACCCCAAGGTATTCTGTGAGGGGTATGGCGAGTTCATGTAAAATTTTATTTTTGTCACAAGTTAGTGGAATATGAGACTTTGTAAAAAAAAAAAAAAAAAAATCAATTTCCGCTAACTTGTGCCAAATTTTTTATTTTTCTGTGAACTCGCCATGCCCCTCACAGAATACCTTGGGGTGTCTTCTTTCCACAATGGGGTCACATGTGGGGTATCTATACTGCCCTGGCATTTTAGGGGCCCCTAAAGCGTGAGAATCCAAATGCGTAAAAATGTCCTGTGAAATCCTAAAGGTACACATGGGAATTTGGGCCCTTTGCGCATCTTGCCTGAAAAAGTGTCACTCATGTGGTATCGCCGTACTCAGGAGAGTAGGGCAATGTGTTTTGGGTGTATTTTACATATACCCATACTGGGTGAGAGAAATATCTCTGTAAATGACAACTTTTTAATTTTTTTATACAAGGTTGTCAATTTACAGCGATATTTTTCACACAAAGTATGGGTATATGTAAAAATACACCCTAAAACACATTGCCCTACTTCTCCTGAGTACGGCGATACCACATGAGTGACACTTTTTGCAGCCTGGGTGCGCAAAGGGCCCAAATTCCAACGAGTACCTTTAGCTTTTACATGACTGCTCACAGTTTAGCCCCGCCCAAAATGCCAGAACAGTACAAACACCCCACAAGTGACCCCATTTTGGAAAGAAGACACCCTAAGGTATTCACTGAGGGGCATAGTGAGTCCGTGAAAATTTAACTTTTGTCAAAAGTTAGCAGAAAGGGAGACTTTATGAGAAAAACTATAAAAAATCAATTTCCGCTAACTCGTGCCAAAAAAATCTTCTATGAACTCGCCATGCCCTCATGGAATACCTTGGGGTGTCTTCTTCCAAAATGGGGTCACATGTGGGTATTTATACTGCCCTGGCATTTTAGGGGCCCTAAAGCGTGAGAAGAAAAATGCGTAAAAATGCCATCCTAAAAGGTACTCATTGGTTTTAGGGCCCTTTGCGCATCTTGGCTGCAAAAAGTGGCACACATGTGGTATCGCCGTACTCTGAAGAAGTAGGGCAATGTGTTTTGGGGTGTATTTTTACATATACCCATGCTGGGTGAGAGAAATATCTCTGTAAATTGACAACTTTGAATAAAAATGTAAAAAGTTGTCGTTTACAGCGATATTTCTCACACTCCAGCATGGGTATATGTAAAAATATACCCCAAAACACATTGCCCTACTTCTCCTGAGTACGGCGATACCACATGTGTGCAACTTTTTGCAGCCTGGGTGCAAAGGGCCCTAAAACCAATGAGTACCTTTAGGATTTCACAGGGCATTTTTACGCATTTGAATTCTCACGCTTTAGGGCCCCTAAAATGCCAGGTCAGTATAAATACCCCACAAGTGACCCCATTTTGGAAATAAGACACCCCAAGGTATTCCGTGAGGGGCATGGCGAGTTTACAGAATTTTTATTTTTGGGCACAAGTTAGCGGAAATGTATATATTTTTTTTTTTGTTTTTTTTTACAAAGTCTCTTATTTCACTAACTTGTGACAAAAATAAAATTTTACATGAACTCACCATACCCTCACAGAATACCTTGGGGTGTCTTCTTTCTAAAATGGGGTCACATGTGGGGTATTTATACTGTCCTGGCATTTTAGGGGCCCCTAAAGCGTGAGAAGAGGTCTGGAATCCAAATGCGTAAAAATGCCCTGTGAAATTCTAAAGGTACTCATTGGTTTTAGGCCCCTTTGCGCATCTTGGCTGCAAAAGTGTCACTCATGGTATCGCCGTACTCAGGAGAAGTAGGGCAATGTAGTTTGGAGTGTATTTTTATATATACCCATACTTTGTGTGAGAAATATCGCTGTAAACGACAACTTTTAAAAAAATTTATACAAAGTTGTCAGTTTACAGAGATATTTCTCTCACTCCAACATGGGTATATGTAAAAATACACCCCAAAACACATTGCCCTACTTCTTCTGAGTACGGCGATACCACATGAGTGACACTTTTTGCAGCCTGGGTGCGCAAAGGGCCCAAATTCCAACGAGTACCTTTAGGTTTTACAGGGCTGCTCACAATTTAGCCCCGCCCAAAATGCCAGAACAGTAAACACGCCACAAATGACCCCATTTCGAATAGTAGACACCCCAAGGTATTCACTGAGGGGCATAGTGAGTCCGTCTGAGATTTTTTTTTTTGCCAGAAGTTAGCAGAAATGGAAACTTTATTATTTTTATTTTTTCCTCAGAAAGTGTCATTTTCCGCTAACTTGTGAAAAAAATGAAATGATACATGAACTCACCATGCCCCTCCGCGAATACTTTGGGGTGTCTTCTTTCTAAAATGGTGTGATTTGGGGGTTATTTATACTATCCTGACATTCTAGCACCTGAAGAAACATGACAGGCGCTCAGAAAGTCAGAGCTGCTTCAAAATGCAGAAATTCACTTTTTTGCACCATAGTTTGTAAACGCTATAACTTTTACCCAAACCAATAAATATACACTTATTGGACTTTTTTTATCAAAGACATGTAGAACAATAAATTTAGAGAAAAATGTATATAGAAATGTAGTTTTTTTTTGAAAAATTTTACAACAGAAAGTGAAAAATGTCATTTTTTTGCAAAAATGTCGTTAAATTTTTATTAATAGCAAAAAAAGTAAAAATGTCAGCAACAATGAAATACCACCAAATGAAAGCTCTATTAGTGAGAAGAAAAGGAGGTAAAATTCATTTGGGTGGTAAGTTGCATGACGGAGCAATAAACGGTGAAAGTAGTGTAGTGCGGATTTGTAAAAAGTGGCCTGGTCATTAAGGGTGTTTAAGCTAGGGGGGCTGAAGTGGTTAAAGGGGCAGGGCGCTGTGGATGACACTGTTAAGGGAGCGGAGTGCTGTGGAGGTCAGAGTTCAGGGTAGGTAGGGTGGCCATTTAGGCCCCGCCACCCCAGGACCCGCTAAGCCAGGGCCCCTCCCACTCCGCAGCCTACGGGGATTGAGAAAGTTAGGGTAAAAATCAACTTCTGTCAGCCGCGGGGGTGGGAGGGTGACTTTCTCCCTGCAGCTCTCACTCAGACAGCACAGTGCTGCTGTCTGAGAGTGAGCTGTTCAAAAGAACATCCCTGTGTCCGTCCAGACCCTGCGCAGCCTAAAACTGGACCACTGGCTACCCTAGGGGCAGGCTGCTGTGGAGGTCATAGTTAAGGGGTGGGTCCGCTATGGAGGTCAGTGTTTAGGGGCAGATTGCTGTAGAGGCCACTGTTAAGGAGATGGGGTACTGTGGAGGTCACTAATAAAGGGGCGGGCTGCTGTCGAGGTCTCTGTTAATGGGACAGGGAACTGTGGAAGTCACAGTTAAGGGGACACTCCGCTATAAAGGTCAGTGTTAAAGGGCGGTGTCCTGTAGAGGTCATTGTTAAGGGGGTGGTGTGTTGTGGAGGTCACATTTTAAGGGAACAAAGCTCTGTAGAGGTCACTGTTAAGGAGGCGGATTATTGTGGAAATCACTGTTAACGAGATGGGGTACTGTGGAGATTACTAAAAGTGGCGGCAGTTGTGGAGGTCACTGTTAAAGGGGAGGGGTACTGTAGATGTCAGTATTATAGTGGATACTGTCTATATCTTTTAACAACACACACACAAAATTAAATAGATGAAATACACCCGTGCGATGCCGGTCCTTCTGCTAGTGTTATGTATATAATTGGAGGACTGAAAGAATGTATGTAATGTATATGGATACTCTCCTCCATTCCTCCCTCAATATACGTAATTTACCTCCTCCAGTCCTCCCTGTATATACATTATATACCCTCCTCCAGTCCTCCCTTTTTAATCATTTACTCTCATCCAGTTCTCCCTCTATATACATCATATAACCTCCTCCAGTCCTCCCTCTATATACATTATATACACTCCTGTACTCCCTCTATATACATTGTATACCCTCCCTCTATATCATTGTAAACTCTCCTCTCTCTATATACATAATATACCCCCACAAGTCCTCCCTCTATGTACATTATATACCCTCCTCCATCTATATACATTATATACCCTTCTCTCGTCCTCCCTCTATATACAGAATGTACCCTCCTCCAGTCCTCTCTCTCTACATACATTGTATACCCTCCTCCAGTCCTCCCTCTATATACATTATATACTCTCTTCCATTTTTCGCTCCACAAACATCATTTCTTCCTCCAGTCCTCCTTGTAATGTATACGTGTACATATATAGTGCAGCCGACAGAAAAATAAAAGTTTGGCCAGAACAAAAAAAAAAAAAAAAAAAAAAAATTATACTCAATAATCGTTCATATATTTGAAATAATCAAGAGTATTTTTTTCCATAATCGCCCAGCCCTAGCGGGGACCCAAATGGCTTTTTCTACTTTCACACTTGCGGCAGGACGGATCCGGCGATCCGTCCTGCTGCAAGTGCCCGTGCACTGCCGTGCTGCTGCTCCATCCCCATGGACTATAATGGGGCGAGGGGCGGAGCTACGGCGCAGCACGACAGCGCACGGCAAAGATCGCCGGACTGAAAAGTCGGACATGCAGAACTTTTAGTCCGGCAATCTCCAGCCACACACTGCCGTGCTGCGCCATAGCTCCGCCCCCCACCACATTATAGTCAATGGGGACAGAGCGGCAGTTGCCACTTGCGGCAGAGCCACAAGTGTGAAAGTACCATTTTATCTTCAGAAAATTATGCAACAATAACCAAAACGTTGACTTTATCACATCAAACTCAAATACTACAGAAGTGGAAAACTTCCTGTACAATGACATAAAATCTAATTTGAATGCCCCCTGACACCTAGAGGTTTACAGGTAAAAAAATAAATAAAAAAAAAGTCAGCATCTGAGGGGTTAAACATCTGCAATCACTAATCGCAGACGTTATATCCTGGTGTTTCCTGTTTAAAATTATCCACCGGGTTTCTGCTGTTTTTAAAACAGGACTTCTACCATACATGTATGGTGGTGGTACTGAAGGGGTCAAAGCCCCCCTGGCACCCAGCAGCTATGGCACGGATCAGTTGACATGATTTGGATATCCATATGTCCTTTCCGCTGCCCCGCAAAAATAAATACTTTCCGTTTTACGGACAAGGATAGAGCAGTTCTATAGAGCAGGGTTAACTCTAGTCCTCAGGGCCCAACTGCCAGTTTTCAGGATTTCCTTAGTATTGAGCAGCTGATATAACTAGTGTCAATGCCTCAGGACTTACCACGGGCATTCATTCTGTGGGATATTCTCAAATCATGACCGGTAGGTGGGTCCTGAGGACTGGAGTTTGGGAACACTACTAGAAAGGACAGCATGCTTCGCAAAATACGGAACACGTGTGGCCAGAATCCATGCTTTGTGGATCCGCAATTTGCGGACTGCAAAACAGGCTACGTTCGTGTGAATGAGCCCTTATATTGGGGAAAATGACATGACAGGCTCCCTAATGAGGTGACCACATGCGCTATTGTTGTCTGTTACAATGGTCAGCAGAAGACACGTGGAGGTTAAAACTGACCAAAACTATTAACTTATGTTAGAGCCCAAAGTTATTAACTTTGACTCCTCTAGTTTAAGTAGTTATTAACCCCTTCCCGACTGCCCACTGGCTATATACGTTCTATCTGCACATACCCCGTGCAGATAGCACGTATATAAAACGGTCAGGCATCGCTTTAATCCCAGTGCTGATCAGATTAAAGGTCCTGCAATCCAGCAGAAGTAAATCGGGTCCCGGCAGGAGAGCGGCACCTGAGCGCAGGAGCCGCTTTCTATGTTAGTCCCGGAGGTCACGGGACCCCCGGGTGTCTCAGGGCAGGAGCAGAGCTGCAGGGTCAAGTAAAAAGCATTGCAAAAATGATTTTAGTAGTCAAAGTTAGTCACAAAACCACCACGTGCACAAAAATCCCAAAAAGTTGCCTGGATATTCAAAAATGAAAGGGACCATTGAAATGAATGGGTCCGCATCCTATCCGCAAAAAAAAAAAACAAAAAAAAACACGGAACAGGCACAAACAAAATACGTTCGTGTGCATGAGGCCTTATTCACAGTTCTTTTGCTGGGTCGTGGTGACTAAAAAATTGTGAACTGCATTTTTATTTTTTTTGCCGTTATGGTGTTCAACATGCAGGAAAAATATTTTTTTTATTTTAATAGTTCAGACATTTGACCCTGCATAACGGAAACGGGACGGATCCGTTTTGCAGCCCATAGACTTCTATTATGACGGAACGAATAACGAAATGTCTCTAAAGGCACTCTGTACTACATTCCGTCCTAGAATTGCATTATGGTCCGTGGTAACGGAATCCATAACGCAATTTACCTTTTACCACCAAACGAAGCGTGAACGAACTTCAAAATATGAAATTCGCTCCTCTTTAGTGGCGATAGCTGTTATGATTATTTTTTATATGTAACATTGGGAAAGGAGGGTTGAATTTTTTATATACCGTATTTTTCGCCCTATAAGATGCACCAAGGTTTTAGAGGAGAAAAATAAGAGAAACATTTTTCATCAGACCTCAGCTCAGACCCCCAATGTTAATCAGACCTCAGCTCAGACCCCCAATGTTAATCAGACCTCAGCTCAGACCCCCATATTAATTAGGGCTGCACGATATGGGAATTTTGTGCGATTGCGATTAGGGCCCTAAAAATTGTGATAACGATATGCGATGCCATATTTTAAGGGAATTGTGCTGGAGGTCTATCTGCTTGGATTTTCAAGGTAAAGGCACATACAGATGACTGATAATGTGAAATGTAGTTTTGCTGAACTCAAGAACTGAAATGCACAGTGTTTTTCAAAATAAAATACATATTTTCATTACTGCAAAAGTACAAAATACAAAACTTGCCATTTTCTTAATACCGCTGCACAGAACAGATAAATAGAATAGATATAAGAACGCATTCATTAAAATAGCGACTTTCCACCAGCCCCTCCTCCCTCCCCGCACTGTAACTGATCTATCGCCGGCCGCACTGTGCAGCATAGCACGTCAGTGTCACGTAGAAAGTCAACCATCGCTTTATAAGACGCACTGCCATCCCCCCCACACTTTTGTGGGGAAAAAAAAGTGTCTTATAAAGCAAAAAATACGGTAATATAATTGCAGCATTTTTGGGTCAGCAAATTGCGATATGGCGATTAATTGCGATTGCTTTCGCGATATATTGTGCAGGCCTAGTTTTATATAACTACAGTGACATGGAAAATTAAAAACATCACCAAAAATTATTTTAGAAATATGTTTAACATAAAAATGTGATTTAAACAATAGGTAATTTTCTGATAGCACACTTCCTTTAGGTTTTCTAATTTTCCAGAAGAGTCTCTCATGTATACAGCAACTCTTCGGACTCATGCACACGCCAGTTGCCTGGCAGTGCCCATATTGCGGCCCGCAAAGAGAACGGGTCCGCAATCCATAAGGTACTGCTTCCATGGGGTTTCTCTCCATGCCTCCGAACCGCAAAAAAATAGAACATGGACGGATCACTGACCTATTCAAGTTGAGGGGGTGTGGATCAGTCAGCGGAATCCGCACGGATGTTGCCCGTCCAATGCACGGAACGGCCGTGTGAATGAGCCCTTATGAGGCGATCTGTACAATATTTTTGTTTTTGTGCAGTTTCGATCAATAGAACTGAACTGTCCCAGAAATAGGCCACAAGATCGGCTTTAAATAGTGGATTCCTAGAAAATTCCTGCCAACAATTATTGTGGCATCCATCGAGCTATGGAAAAATGCCATAAAACGGGCTTCTACTATTTTACAGAAACACGGTAAAGCCAACCCACCAGTGATTTCCAGCATGAAGGGGCTCAATAGAGCGCGACATCCCCTCTGGCATCACTCGCTGACAGGCTGCAGGACTCCGCACTGATGACATTGCAGTGCTAGGCAGTTTTCCCCTATAGGGTTGCATTAACACGTATCACACCACATAAGGCGCTTATCCTACACACTCACCAGGGTTCTAATTACATAACCCACAGTATACGCGGAGACAACATACGGACATAACCAAGCCATACCCCCAAAGCGGACATCTCCCGGGCACACAAACAACTGGACGTCTCTCCAACATCATGCCTGCGCCTATGGAGGGCACGTTAGTGAACTAAGCAAGCACTCTCTTCAATGGCCCTAATGTCGGCCTCGCAGCCCCCAGAGAAGAGTAAACGTATTTACCTCAGGCTTCCTCCTAACGCTTCCCGAACAACCACAACCTAGGAAATGACAACATACCAAGAGCAGCTTCCGTCAGCGCAGACCGAGGCGGAAGCTGTAAAACTAGAGATGTCCGCGCTCACAAACGTGGACCTCCTCATACCGACTCCTGACGCAGTCTTTCCTGCTCTGGAACTAGTCTGCCTCCACGTGTGTAAGCAGCAGCATAGCAGCACATAGGATGTATTCTGTCTCCTTAACCGCCATTTTACCGTAGACTGACTTGTTACCCAGCTGTGCTAAATACAAGAGGGCAGCGGTGGCAGGTTCATAGACCATGGTTTCAGCCTTGTGATAGATTTTATAGCATTAGTTGGGGATTCTTTAAAGGGAGTCTGTCACCAAATCTGGACGTTATACACTGCTTACATGTGGCTCTAGCACAACTACCCATGATTACAGTGGTACCTTTTTCTTTTGGTGTCACTTTCAGCAGCTGAAAAAACTATGTTTAATCCATATGCAAATAGGGCCTTTTTTTCATATTACTCCTTCCTAGCCTTTTTCTTGTCCCGCCCTGTAAGTCCGTTGTGTAATCCCCAGTAAAAGCCGAGATCCCGCGCGTGCGCAGTTCACTCCCATCCCAGGCATGAGCTCTAGCCGCTGGTTTAGCGCTGGTGCACCAGCGGCCAGAGCTGGGGAGGAGTAATACGAAAATAAGGCAGAGCGGCCTGGGCACCTACACCACAAACCCCGCCACTGGGCACTTGCGAGCCCTATTTGCATATGGATTAAAAATAGTTTTTTCACCTACTGAAAGTGACACCAAAAGATCAAAGGTACCACTGTAATCATGGGTAGTTGGGCTAGAGCCACATGTAAGCAGTGTATAACGTCCAGTTTTGGTGACAGACTTCCCTTTAAGTTATTTCTTTGAAAGTTAGGCCTTCTTCACATGGCACCTAAGGGGCAGGATATTCTGGTATGTCAGCAGCTGTCCTGGGTAGAGTGGCCACAATAAGTACATCACACTCCCAAAAGTAGTAGCTGACAGTGGGGCACAATACTAATCATACCTCCCAACTGTTAAAAAGGACGGACACTGTGATGTGTTGGGTTTGCACCAGACATAGTGTTTTCTTTGATGGCCGAAAAGTTCAATTTTAGTCTTAATTTCTAGCTGAAAGTAATAGCTTTCTTCTGGCCACTCTGCCATAAAGCCCAACTCTATGGAGCGTACGGCTTATTGTCATCCGTCTCTGCTGTGGAACTCTGCAGCTCCTCCAGGGTTACTTTAGGTCTCTGTGCTGCCTCTCGGATTAATGCACTCCTTGCCCGGTCTGTGAGTTTTGGTGGGCAGCAGTCTCTTGGCAGGTTTGCTGTTGTTCTATGTTCTTTCCATTTGGTTATGATAGATTTGATGGTGCTTCTGGGGATAATAAAAGAGTTGGTTATTTTTTTATAACCTAACCCTGATTAGTCCTTCTCAACAACATTGTCCCTTACTTGTTTGGAGAGTTCCTTGGTCTTCATGGCAGTGTTTGGTTAGTGATGCCTCTTGCTTAGGTGTTGCAGCCTTTGGGGCCTTTCAAAAAAAGTTGTGTATATGTAATGACAGATCATGTGACACTTAGATTGCACACAGGTGGACATCATTTCACTAATTAGGTGACTTCTGAAGGTAATTGGTTGCACCAGAGCTTTTTCTGGGCTTCCTAACAAAGGGGATAAAAACATACGCACATGCCAATTTTCTGTTTTCTATTTTTAAACAATAGTTTTGTTTATACATTTTTCTCATTTCACTTCAACAACGTAGACTATTGTGTTCTTATCCATCACATAAAATTCAGATTAACAAAACATTGAACTTAAAGAGGACCTTTCATGACTTCTAAAGATATAAACCAAGTATGCTCACATGTAGAGCGGCGCCCAGGGATCTCCCTGCACTTACTATTATCCCTGGGCGCCGCTCCGTTCTCCCGGTATAGGCTCCGGTATCTGTGCTCACTAAGTTATAGTGGGCGGAGCCTGCCCTTCATCTCCCAGGCTATGAGCTCTGCGCTGCGACTGGCCAGCGCTACAGCCGGGGAGAAGGAGATGAAGGGCAGGCTCCGCCTACTATAACCAATTCCACCAAGTCCCCGCCTACTATAACTTGGTGAGCGTCGATACCGGAGCCTATACCGGGAGAATGGAGCGGCGCCCAGGGATAATAGTAAGTGCAGGGAGATCCCTGGGCGCCGCTCTCCATGTGAGCATCGTTAGTTAATATCTTTAGAAGTCATGAAAGGTCCTCTTTAAGGCTGGAATGTATCAAAACACAAAAAAGTTAAGGGGGTGAATACTTTAGAAAGACACTGTAGAACAACATTATATAATATCCATCATCATATAGAATGCATGAGCGCTGGAATGCATTATATAAAGATAAACTATGTACCTCCACATCCATCTCTATACATGACACACTATGGGTTCATTTATTATCCAAAAATATGGCTATATTAGGTGTATTTCTGGCGCAGATTGTGTCGCAAAGGTAATTTGCGCTGCAATATGCACCTTTTCTCCGCTCACGCCAAGTCTAAAAAAGTGGGTGTGGTGTGGGCAGGGAAGTGGATGAGCCAGCAGGCCCGTCTTATTCATCATTTGGTCTAAATGTAAGCCAACAAGAAAGCTGGCTTACATTTAGGCTACATTCACACGTCCGTGTGTGTTTTGCGGATCCGCGGATCCGCAAAACATGGACACCGGCAATGTGCGTTCCGCATTTTGCGGACCGCACATCGCCGGCACTCTCATAGAAAATGCCTTTTCTTGTCCGCAATTGCGGACAAGAATAGGAAATGTTCTATATTTTTCGGGAACGCGATTGCGGACCCGGAAGTGCGGATCCGCAATTGCGGATCCGGGTGGGACATCGTCTGTCCCCATTAAAATGAATGGGTCCGCAATTCCGTTCTGCAAAATGCGGAACAGAATTGCTGACGTGTGAATGGAGCCTTAGACTGGCGTTGGATACGCCAAAGTTATATAGAGACCGGCGCCTCTTCACAACTTCGGAGGATCCAACGCCAGCTATAGGGGGGATAAATAATAATTTGAGAATCAGTTATATTTTTAGTCATGTTAGGAGTAATAGTAAAAATAAGATTGGTCATTTTGGTGTTTTTGGTTGCCATAGGTGCAAGGCATGTGAGAAAGGGGATGGTGAAACAAACTGAAACTACTTTTCTCCTTCGAAAATTGAGATGGTCAACATGACATCTTGATCAGTGATCACATTTACTTGGGATTCTAAAACCGTTTTTCAAGCTTTAGAATGCCCTTGTGGCAAGAGATATGTGGGCAGGACTTCTGGGCAGAGAATCACAAGTGTTTCAGCTTACTTTCAATTGAAGCACAATAAGAAACCTACAGGTTTGCGATTTTGGTGAACAGAGGTTGTATGTGGATGATGGAGGGGTGAACATGTAGAAAATAAATTTAATAAATGTGAGGGGTAGTGGGTATATGTCATGGACGATGTTGCAGATTGCTGGAACTTATAATAAACGACTGACTGGCTTGATCCCAAACTAAGGAGCATATAGGTGAGCCCTATAAAACCTTAAGAGCTCTCCCTAACTGCTACACATGCAAAGGCTTCAATGGTAGACGATTGCGTGCCCACGTACCTAAGACTGTGTGACACCTGAAAACCCTATAGTAGTGAGGGGACACGACCACAGGCTCCCTGCACTGAATATGGACGGAGTCAGGGTCACCTAGAATCAAGCCAGCAAGGAAACACAATAAAGGGAAAAGACTTATCTGAGCAAGCAGCAGCAGCCTCCAGCAGTGAACACTTCATCCAGAAAGTAGTATAAACTGCAAAGTGAGGCAGTATGGGAGGGAATATAAAGGAAGACGATTAGTCTAAATAAGTGACACCTGGCAGAAGGAAAGGAGCTGACCAAGTGAAACCAAAACAAAGAACGTCATACAAAAGGTAGGGGAGAACGTCTGTCTGACCTTCTCACAGAATTGGCGGTGACAGTATATAACATAAAACTATGATGCCGCGGGGACTGAATATCGACTTTGAAATGAAATGTCATCTCAAAATATATACTGAGGGAGATTTATCAAAACTGGTGTAAAGGAAAACTGGCTTAGTTGCTCACAGGAATTAGATTTCACCTTTTATTTTCCAAAGCAGCTCTGAAAAATGAAAGGTGAAATCTGATTGGTTGTTATGGGCAAACAAGCCTGTTTTCCTTTACACAAGTTTTAATAAATCCCCCCCACTGTGTTTCCAATCGATTACTGTCTGTATTTCAATCTATATTGATATTAGTGCAGTTGTAGATGTTAGGGTCCGTTCACACTGGCGTTTTTGTTTTCCGGCATAGAGTTCCGTCCTCGGCGCTGTATGCCGAAAAAATCCTGATCAGGATCATCCCCATGCATTCTGAATGGAGAGAAATCCGTTCAGGATGCATCAGGATGTCTTCAGTTCAGGACCGGAACGTTTTTTGGACGCAGCAAATACCGCAGCATGCTGCGCTTTTTGTTCCGTCCAAAAATCCGGAACACTTGCCGCAAGGCCGGATCCGGAATTAATGCCCATTGAAAGGGGCGCATGGGGCGCTCTGACGTCATTCTGGAGCGCCTCGGGAGCCGCACGGACTGTAAGTATACCGGTCCCCCGCTCCCCACTACTACTATGGCAACCAGGACTTTAATAGCGTCCTGGCTGCCATAGTAACCTGAAAGCATTTCGAAGACTGATCAGGATCCTGATCAGTCTTCTAATGCTTTCAGGCGACTTGTGTTCTGACGGATCCAGCGGGACGGAAGTGCCTGCCGGATCCCCAGAACGCAAGTGTGAAAGAGGCCTTAGACTGTGTTTGTGGCCCAGTTGAACGACTCTATGAAGCATGGAGCTCCAAATGCAATCCATCCACTTAAAGGGGTTATCCGAGAGTAAAAAAGGCCCCCAATTTATCGGGCCTCCAACACTGAATATACTTACGCCGCTCTGCTCCTGGTCCCCGCAAAGCTGCTGCTGCTTCTCCCCGTACGCGGATGAAAACAACCGGTGTCGGTGGAGGCAGCCAATGGAAGGTGGGGATGGGGAAGAGCCTCCCTAGCATCATCCGCGATGCTAGGGAGGATCGCCCCCATCCCTGCCTGCCATTGGCTGCCCCCGACACCGGATGATTTAATCCACGCACGGGGAGAAACAGCTGCTGGCGGGACAGGAGAGGCATGGGGTGTGTATATTCATTGTGAGGGGCCCGACATATACGGGGGCTTTTTAATACTCTCGGATAACCCCTTCAGGACCCTGCCATTTTTCACCTTCAGGACCAGGCCATTTTTTTTTTATTTGACATGTGTCACTTTATGTGGTAATACCTTTGGAACGCTTTTACTTATCCAAGCCATTCTGAGATTGTTTTCTCGTGGCACATTGTACACATTGATAGTGGTAAATTTCAGTCAATATTTTTTTTTATTTAAAAGAAATACACAATTTACAAAAACAATTGAAACAAATTTCAATTTCTCTGCTTTCAAAACAGATAGCGATACCTCATATAATAGTTATTACTTTACATTTACCATATGTCAACTTTATGTTTGGAGCATTTGGGGAATGCCATTTTATTTTTTGGGGACGTTACAAGGCTTAGAAGTTTAGAAGCAAATCTTAAAATTCTTCTGAAAATTTTCAAAACCCACTTTTCAAGGACCAGTTCAGGTCTGAAGTCACTTTGTGAGGCTTACATAATAGGAACCACCCAAAAATGACCCCATTTTAGAAACAACACTCCTCAAGGTATTCAAAACTGATTTGACAAACTTTGTTAACCCTTAGGTGTTCCACAAGAATTAAAGGAAATGTAGATGACATTTCAGAATTTCCCTTTGTTGGCAGATTTTCCATTTTAATCCATTTTTTCCAGTAACAAAGCAACAGCCAAACAAAACTCAATATTTATTACCCTAATTCTGTAGTTTACAAAAACACCCCATATGTGGTCGTAAACTGCTGTACGGGTACACGGAAGGGCGCAGAAGGAAAGGAACGCCATATGGTTTTTGGAGGGCGGATTTCACTGGGATAATTTTAAATTGCCATGTCCCATTTGAAGACTCCCTGATGAACCCCTAGAGTAGAAACTACCAAAAAGTAACCCCATTTTGGAAACTACGGGATAAGGTGGCAGTTTTGTTGGTTCTATTTTAGGGTACATATGACTTTTGGTTGCTCTATATTACACTTTTTGTGAGGCAAGGTAACAAAAAATAGCTGTTTTGGCACTTTTTTTAATTTTTTTGTTATTTACAACGTTCATCTGATCATGTGCTATTTTTATAGAGCAGGTTGTTACGGACTCGACAATACCAAATATGCTATTTTTTTGGTTGTTTGTTTCAGTTTTACATAATAATTTTTTTTGAAAAAAAATGATTTATTTTAGTCAGAATAATTTTTATTGGTTTGTAAAGAAAACAATTCTTACATACATATAAAATAGAACAGTAAAAGTAAGCAAATTTGCGCTGTCGACAAGTCATGTGAATAACAGCTTCTACATGTATCATAGTTGACTCTACATACAATAGGTCTCAGTTATATTGTTATAAATCAAGTATGCAAATTTGATTCAAGGAAGATGAAAACTAATACATAAAAGAAGAAATAAAGAAAGAAGTAAACCATTTTAGAAACAATTATCGACGTTCCTTGACTAAAAGCCCATATTTGTACTTCATATATGTTGTTTTGACCAGTCCTTGACATCCTATATATATGATTATTATTTTGGGTAATAAGTCTCATTTTTTGTGGGAAGAGATGTCGGTTTGATTAGTACTATTTTAAGGTGCGTATGACATTTTGATCGCTTGGTTTACACTTTTTGTGATGTAAGGTGACAAAAAATGGCTTTTTTGACACAGCTTTTATTTTAATTTTTTTACCGTGTTCATCTGAGGGGGTTAGATCATGTGGTATTTTTATAGAGCAGGTTGTCACGGATGCGGCCATACATAATATGTCAACTTTTAAATTTTCTTTTAAACAAAAAATCATGTTTTAGTGTCTCCATAGCCTGAGAGACATATTTTTTTTTATTTTTTGGGAGATTGTCTTAGGTAGGGTCTCATTTTTGCAGGATGTTGTGACGGTTGGATTGGTACTATTCTGGGGGGGCGTGCGCCTTTTTGTTCACTTGGTGTTGCACTTTTAGTGATGTAAAGTGACAAAAAAAAGTTTTTTTTAGCACAATTATTATTTTATTTTTTTGACAGTGTTCATCTGAGGGGTTAGGTCATGTGATCTTTTTATAAAGCCGGTCGTTACAGACGCAGCGATGCAAAATATGTCTGTTTTTCTATTTTTTTTCTATTTTTTTAATGTGTTATTTTGGGAGTTTTTTTTTTACTTGAAACTTTATTTTTTATTATGGAAAACACTGTGTTTTACTTCTTTTTTACTTTTTATTTTTGTCCCACTCTGGGACTTCAACTTCTGGGGTTCTGATCCCCTCTGCAATGCATTACAATACGTTGTGTATTTAATGCATTTCATTTCAGCTTGTATGCTGACAGCCTGCCTGTGAGACCCAGCCTAAGGGCGGGGACCCGATGGGGAAGTGGAGGGCACGTTTTCCCCTTCGCAATTTCCGTGCATGCTGTGGTCAGCTTTGACCGTGGCATACAAGGGGTTAATACGCCGGCCTGGGTGTTTTCACCGATCCCGGCTTATGCAGCAGGGTTCCGGCTGTCAGTGACTGCCGGAACCCTGCCGCTGATCGGGCGGGCGCAACACCTGCACCCACCCGATCCGCAAGCCGTACATGTACGGCGCTGGTCCTTAAATCACGTCCACCAACGCTGTACATGTACGGCGCGGGTCCTTAAGGGGTTAAAGTGATGTTTATTTATATTGCAGTATTTATTTGGAGGTTTTATTTGTTTCAAATCATGTTTGTTTTACATTATATTTTTCATATATAAATCAATATTTGAAAGAACATAGGCTATGCATAATGTATAATATGGAAACAAGGGACATCTATAAATGTGATTTGGTGGATGCTCTGTGCATGCCCCGGAAAGGCCGAAGATGACGAGAGTTGGGCTAATAAACAGCGTCCCATATGTCTGATATGCCTAATTTATGTTTACCTTTTTGTGAGTATGGAAATTAAACCTGCTGATTTAAAAATTTTCCCTACAGTCTGCACTATTTGTCCCTGGTTTACACTATCTACTCCTGCCACTGCGGTTTAAATTTGGTATGCTTGTTGGTTTGGAAACCTGCCTAGTAGACTTTGTGGACATTTTCAGTATTAAGGAGCAGACTCATACAAGACCATTATTGCTTTCTGCCATAAGGGAGACCCATTTACCCTTGTATCCCTGGTTGGGTAGTAGTGATGATTGGACCCCTGCTACTTTTAAATATCCATCTCTGTTGGTCCATAGACATTGCTTTTTATGTCTGGTGATACTGAACTGGCTGCTGCAGATTCTGCTGCTTGGGGTAGCTGAGAAAGTGGAGGATGGGTGACTCAGCAGGGAGTGGAGACAGGCCGCAGGCGCGTGGGTGTCAGGTATCTGCTTGCAGAAAACCGCAGCAAGCTGCATACACAGTGTGTCCTGGTAATAAAGCAATTTTAACCCCCTTTAGACAATAGGAACATTTTTTCCCATTTTGCTTTAATAGCAAGTTCTAAAAGCATGGGTATCCAGTAATTATCAGACTGCTTCATGAAATTATACATCTGTCATTACATGCAAGCAAGCATAGCGCTTGGCATTTTTGTGTCTGAGGACTCAGTTCTTTCTGGCTCTGCCACCCACTGAGGTGATTGGTCATTGTGGCCAGTGTCGTTGTCATCATCAACAGCAGCCTTCTGCTCATCTTCCTTCAGTGGTAGTTTCTCATCCTTCTCCCCTATGGGACTTTCTCCATGTGGGTCCCCACCAGCTACAGAACAGCCAGCAAAATACATAAGCTGTTCTTTTAACTCCATCCCTTGTTGCATCAGCATCAGGGTCTCTCTAAAATAAATATCAGAGGGATGACATTGTTTTTTTTTTTTAACTGTAAATTTTTATTAGTACAAATGTACATATTTTCAGTAATACAGAAGAAGGAAACACAGAATGGTACATCAAAGCAGGGGCTCTCAAAAGGCCACTGAGATGGGAAAGAGTACAAGGGATGACACGTTAGTGCTGCAGTTGTCCGTGCTGACAAATCTAGTGGCCTCTTCGAAGGGCCTGAGTAGGCAACAGGTGTCTTTCATGAGCTGCTACTGCCTTACCTCAAAACAACACATGCTTCCTGCTGAGCTGGTCTGGTACGTGGCAAAATCAGTCACTGCTTATGTTGTTCATACAGATGCTCCAGCATATGAAAGGTGGAATTACAGCGAGTTGGGACATTGCTGATGAAGCTGTGCAAAGGCAAGTCCAGCAAAGCATTCCTTGTGCTGCAAGCCCTGGAGGAGCGGAGCAGAGAATGGGAAAATGGTAGGATCCAGCTGCAAGAATTATTCACAGTTGCAATTCTCACAGTGATGCTTTCTGAGGACAGAGAAATGATAGGAGGGCGCACTCTTTCTTCACTTGGGGCACACCCTGATATTTGGGCTCCTACCTGATGGTAATTGGGGTATCCTTGTTGTGGGGTTTGGCGTGGGTGCAAGGCAGGAGATGTAGGTACAATGGCTGTCAAATGGTGCTGGAGTCAGTAACTAAGCCAGTTGTAGTGTAACAGCGACTGCTGTGTGCCGATGTTCCCCTGTTTACCGCCGCGGTCCCGGGTGCCATGTTCAGTGGTGATCTGCTGTCACTGCTTCCCATTCACCACTGCAGTCCTGGGCTCTGTCTATGTAGGTACTGTTGTTCTGGGATCCACTCCACAGTTTCCTCTCAGACCTGGCCACAGCATGCTTGCTGCTTGTTTCCTGCAGCACTTGCTTAAGGGCCAGCGCACGTCACTTCCTGTGTTTTATGGGTTAGCTCATGTAACCTCTCTGACCAATCCTAGCCCTTCTGCACATATATAAGTGTCTCACCCCCCTTCCCAGATGCCTCAGTGTCAAGGTCCTTGTGTTCTGCTAAGGCTCCTGATATCCGTTTGCGTTCTTGACTCGTACTTGTATACCTGGACTCTGCTACCTGTTTAATCCCTGCCTGCTTGCCTTGACTCTTCTGTTGCCGACCTGGATTGCATGACCTGTACCTGTGCCGCCTGCCCTGACCTATTGCCTGTCTGACTTCGCCTCTGTCTCATCCTTCGGTCTTGCACTGCTCTTGGTTACGACTCAGCCTGCTGACAACGCCTGTACCTCTGGTACCTTTCTCAGGTACCTCCTGGCCGCCTGGATCAGCTGCCTCGTGTGCCTATCCTCCTCAAGAGGTAGCGACCTGGTGTTCCCCTCGGTAAAGTCTATCCCCACCTTCAGGGGTACTGTGAAGACCTAGGGGTTTACTTAGACAAAGCCGTTAGAGGAGGTAGGACACGTGGCACAGTGGGTTCACACCCACTGGTTCGTGACAGGTAGAGGATAAACATCTATCTTTATTAAAGTGCACCCAACCTAAAGACCATTCAACAGTATCAAAACACAGTTCCAAACAATTCAGCAAATCCTCCCAGATAATGATGTATGGATATAGACCAAGATGAGGCTTAAAGTATAACTGTCAATTTTTTTATTTTTTTTACTACTGGATTTTGGTCAATAATATCACCTTGTTGGCCCTGTTTTAATTTCTGATTATTTAATAAATAACCCCTAAAAGCCACCTAAAAGTCCCCAATATTGGCTATTGTTACCTGAGATAAAATCAGGTTGCTATGCTCCTTCCGTCTACCAGATGAGAGGACGGAGCACCCTGCCTGCGTGCACTGGGAACTGATAGTGAGTCAACATTGTAAGGGAATGTATAAAAAGCCAGGTTCTTCCTGACAGGAGATAACAGTGCTGGGCTGTGTGTGTGAACTTCTCCACATGCCTGTGCTTGGCAGACACTCCCTTAGCAGTGCAGGACAATGTGGCTGCTCAGTGTATAAATGACAGCCTTATCTGATAAGAGGAGAGCTTGTAGGAGGACTACAGGCTTCAGCCAGACCTGGGAACTTCACTGCAAGACCGCCCTATACAGAGCTGGTCTTCACTAACTTCACTCAAAGGATACTCAAATTAGTTTTCGTAAGCCTATCTGAAGGCAGTAGAGGTTGGACATGAAATAAGCATGTTTTAGGCTAGAAGGCACCCATTTTATGGATTCTGTGCTCTAACTACTTTTAAACTGCACCTGGTTGTATATTACAATGGCCCAGGCTCATTTCTGTAAATTTCATGTCTTCTAGATTCATTTCTGGATCTCAGTGTATACAGATGTTTTGGACCTCCTTATAGATAACACTGGTTCAGGTCTCTTTTTTTGTGGATCCTCTATAATGGAGAAACCCTACTATGCAGATTGCGTGTGTGCACTATTGTAGCCCAGACTATGCCCCTGTGGAATTCTGGGAAATATATGCAAATTAACTTTTCCAAAACTATATCGACAGATGTTAATTTGCATATAATTTCTCTAGAAACCAGATAGAATGCTCTCTAGCCTCCTTTAGTAATGATGTATATGCTCTTTATAGTAAAATAAGAGAGAGACCTTCTGCTTCTAAACTACATTTCTCAACCACTTATATGAGTCTTTCAAGGGTCTCTTTTCTGTAGATATTATGATGGAGAACCCTTATTAGGCCAAGTCATCATTCAAGGTATTGTGGGCCAGGTGATGCCCCTGTGGTATTCTGGGAAAGTTATGCATATTATCTTTCCTAAGCCTATGCTATAAGATGCATAACATTTTGTTTGAAATCAAGAGGATTATTTTGTAGCCTACAGCAACAAGAGACCTCCTGTTATTTTAACCAGCTTTTCTGAACACTGATAGAGATGTGAACTTTATTCTTTGAATCAGCTAAGAAAGCTCCCATATACTCCTGCTCTTAGACAACACCTTATCTTTTCCAGAGCATGAAGGTTTCATCCTACCGAAGAGAACACGCCTCCTTGCAACATCATATAGGGTTTTCTGCTGTTAGTGAAGACTCCATTACAAGATGGCACCTATATTTACATATTTACATAGTTCACATATCAGAGTTAGTAAAAAAAAAATGCACAATGCGCAGATGCCAAATGTTATCTCTTTTCATATTTTCATATTCTAGCCAATGTAACAATGCCTCAGGAGGAATTCCCCTCTGGTGTCTTTATAAACTGCTGTACTTCCTGTAATAAATGAGAATTTGCTTTGACCCCAGTTTGTGTGTCACAGTTATTTTCTTCCATGCACATAAAACTCTTGAGTTACTATTAATTTGGAGCAGTAGAGCAAAGATAAGGGCATCTTCCACAGTTGGCGCCCAACATGGGGCTCAGGAGAAGGAGCGCCACTAGCCAGAGCACCGTGGACCATGCTTGAGGATGAGGACCGCAGCCTCAGACCAGGTGAGAAAATGTGGTTATCTCATCTGCCTATTGCTGTACTCCACTATGCTGTGGTAATCTGTTCTGCTATTGATGTTGCATTGTGAGTAGCAACTTCAGTTGATATAAAATCCTGAGTTGCTAGAACCCTTAGAAGGAAAGTTTGAGTTTGCTCTTCTGTGGTTGTGTTTTGTCCGTGGTATAGTTTGTGTCAGGCACCTTCACAGTTAATGGTTAAGCAGAGCAAGAGATTTCCCCTGGCAGGAGGGCACAGCTGTATGAGGGGCTACTGAATTACCTGTCTAGAAGAGGATGTAGCCCCGGGGTGCTCCGGGATGGGGCTTGAATTATGGGTCAGCTGCTCTCGAGATAGAGGGAGTAACCCCCTGTAGCCATGGGCAGGACAAAAATTAGGGGTTACAGAACTATGTGTCCCAGCAAGAGAGCAGGAGCAGAGGGCGTAACCCCTGGGAGTCCCGGAAGGACTATAAAATCTGCCTGGAGTGACGGAGGGTTAGTCCTGGACCGGCAGACCAGACGTGGTAGGCAGGGAAGAAACAGTTAATTTGAGCATGATGAATCCTGGCATTATCCTCTTGGAATATGCCGTGACATCATTGAAGAAAAAATCCATTGATGGAATAAGCTGGTCATTCTGTATGTTCAGGTAGTCAGCTGACCTCATTCTTGGAGCACATACTGGAAAGTAACCAAGTTTAGGAAAAGCATAATAACTGTGCTACCACTAGCTGCTATTGTATTCATCTGTATCATCACAATATTTATTGTGTGGTTGATACCACGGTGCATTTTATCTCCATTTCTATTTTTATTTTAATCCACTTTTTATTTTACTTATCTATTCTATGTAGTAGATGTTTTATGTATTTGATTATACTATATTTTGGGTAAAATAAATACTATTTTTATGATACCCACCACATAGCTTCATCTGTTTGAGTTCTAGGTCACTTCTATATCTAAGATTAATGTGGAGCCCCAGTTTTCCTTCCTTTGAGGGATATCTGGCTATCATTGTGTTGTAGACCCATAACTGGGGCTCCACATTTATTTTGCATATTCCTGTTTCCCAGGGAACTTTGCACTTCGGATTGCTGTGTTGAGACTCTTAAGTGAGGCTCCGCGGTGTTTTTTGTAGCTGGTCTCCCTGAGATCAGCTATTGTTGTGTTTGATATCTAAGATTAAGAAACAGACAATCCAGTACCTATAGTATCGGCTGTGCCTTTAAACATTTAGCAGATTCAAGTCTGACCCCAATGATATCCCTCGCTCTGGGTGATAAAGAAGTAGTCCCATTTTTGATTGATATTGGAGCAGCCAAGACAATTGTGCACAGCAATTATGGCCTCCCCTGACTTTATCTCCAAGAACACCAGTCCTTGGGTAGAAGTGGATGGGAAAGTAGTAAACTCCCCTTTCAACAGAACCCATCTGTGTAAGGCCGCATGCACACTACCGTTGTTTTGGTCCGGCTCCGAACCGCATATTTTGCGACTCAGGCGCGGACCCATTGACTTCAATGGGGCCGCAAAAGATTTGGACAGCACTCCGTGTTCCATTCCGTGGCCCCACAAAAAAAATAGTGCATGTCCTATTCTTGTCCATTTTGCGGACAAGAATAGGCATTTCTACAATGGGCCGCTTTCCGTTCCCACAAATTGCGCAACGGAACACGGAGCAGCTTCCGTGTTTTGCGGATCCGCGGTTTGCAGACCGCAAAACACATACGGTCATGTGCATGAGGCCTTAGATTTGTCCTTACTCAAGAAGCGCTTGCCTGGTTGCTGGTCAGTGGTAATGTCCCCTGTTGCCTCCTAGGTGCAGACTTGCTTGCAAAAGTACGTGCCAGCATCTTATACTAGGAGGAGGGTACTGTGAAACTCACAGGTGCCCTCAATGACTGGGAACTTTGTTTGTTAACCATTAGTGATAAAACTCCCTGGTAGAGATGAGCGAACTTCTATTTTTAGTTCGGCGTCGAAAGTTCGGGTTTGGGTTATCGTAGCATCCCGTTATGGATTCCGCTACTGCGGACCATAACGGCATTTGGAATCCATAAGGGGCTGCTTCATTGAACCCGAATCGTGGACAACCCTAAGGACCTGGGGTGACGTCACCGTTATGTGATCAGTTCAGGGGGCGTGGCTCAGCACTGGATCACCTCTTTTCCAATCCAGTGCTGAGCCACGCCCCCTGCACTGATCACATGACGGCGACGTCACCCCAGGTCCTTAGGGTTGTTCAGGTTCAATGAAGCAGCCCCTTATGGATTCCAAATGCCGTTATGGTCCGCGGTAGCAGAATCCATAACGGGATGCTACGATAACCCGAACCTGAACTTTGGACGCCGAACTAAAAATAGAAGTTTGCTCATCTCTACTTCCTGGTCCATGTTTGTGTCAGTACCAGAAGATAAGAAGGAAGCCCTGCTTGTGACAATGTCAGGCCTTCTGTGGGCTACTGGGCGGTGAAACATCTCATCCCTGAATGTCCGAAGGCTGTGGAAAACATCCCTTTGCCCAGAAACATAAATGCACTGAGGACATCATTTTTAGGCCCTGTTTTTTATTGCAGACCTTGGATACACAAGTTTGCTGCAGCCTCTTTATGATTGTTCATCTTTTAGTCCCTCCCACCTTACAGATGAGGTGGTAGATGGCTTTTATACCTAAAGATGGCAAGTTTATGCTCCCCCGCATTGATTATTACATTTAGATTGTATTGTACAGACGTGAGTGGCCATGCCTCAGCTGTCCTCACCCAACTGCATGGCCAGTGAAAACGCCCTGTGGCATATTATTCAGGCAGACTTGACCACGTGGCCAAAGGTGCCCTTTATTGCATCACTATAAAGAATAAATTAAGGCAACTGGACTTGCTGTAGATTTCTTGAAAACATTTCACTCGTTCTTCCAACGAGCTTTCTCAATTCTAAGTGACTTGTACAAGAATTCTCTGGGAAATCTCCAGAGAATTCTTGTACCAGTCACTCAGAATTGAGAAAGCTCGTTGGAAGAACGAGTGAAACGTTTTCAAGAAATCTACAGCAAGTCCAGTTGCCTTGATTTATTCTTTACAGATATACCATGACCTGATAAATGATAAATGATAAATGAAAACCTTCACAGACCTTTATCCATCACAGCTCTAGCAGTTGTAAAAGCCATGCTTAATAAAAGCTCTGAGATAGTCCTAAGCAACAAAGTGACAGTGATATTTCGACTATCTTCATGAAAGTACAACCCAAAAACCTTTTTGTTGCCCGCAGAGTTAGATGTGATAACTTACGAAGTTAGTGGTTTAACTCTGTTAAATCCTTATGTGCCGGAAGAAGGCCACAATCCGGTTAGGATTGAACCTCAGTATATCTCTGCTGATTTTAATGTTCATATTCATCCCTGAAAAGGATGAACAAATTGTTTCTAACATAGTTTTATAGGGCTGAGAAAAGACATCTGCCCATCCAGCTCAGCTCAGGAATGCAGTCTAAATTTCTCAAAAAGGCAAGAGAGAGACAGCGACTAGTACACAAATGTGTGTTTCTCAACAGTATATATGTGTAATTAACAGTTAATAACTGATCCCGATCATATGTTTATTGTGTCGATTTTTTAACCTACTACTAACATATAGGATCATGTCATGGACTTCTAGATTGTATTACCTTTCTAGGCTTATCAAAATTGACACTGTTACAGACGATTAGAGATGTCCCAGCGAACAGTTCCTGGCGAACATAGCTTGTTCGCGTTCGCCGCGGCGGGTGAACATATGCAATGTTCGGTCCGCCCCCTATACATCATCATTGAGCAAACTTTGACCCTGTACCTCACAGTCAGCAGACACATTCCAGCCAATCAGAACCCTCCCTCCCACACCTTACCACCTCCTATAAAAAAGGCAGCCATTTTAGATTCAGTCTGAAGCTGCATGTTAGTGAGAGCAGGGAGACTGCAGCTGCTGCTGTGCTGATGATTCTGAATTCATAGGGAAAGCGTTAGCTAGGCCAGTGTTCTGTGCCCACAGACTCATCTGCTGTAAGGACAGTGTCACAGCATCCCAAAAAGCCCTTTTTAGGGCTGCTACATTAGTCTGCTTTTATTTTTTTCCTCCATATATATATATATATATTGCAGTTGCCTGGCCTGCCCATGTGTGAGGAGCTGCAGGCCCACAGACTGTAGTGTGCCAACTGCCACTGCCCACTACTCATACCGTGTGGCACAGGACTTTGCATCAAAAAAAGGCATTTAATTTTTACCCTTTAATCTAAGGTTAGTTGCCTGCCAGTGTGTGTCAGGCCCACTTCCACTGACTGTAGTGTGCCCACTGCCAGTGCCCACCACTCATACCGGGTGGCACAGGACTTTGCATAAAAAAAGGCATTTCATTTTTACCCTTTAATTTAAGGTTAGTTGCCTGCCAGTGTGGGTCAGGCCCAATTCCACTGACTTTAATGTGACCACTGCCGGTGCCTGCCACTCATACCGGGTGGCACAGGACTTTGCATCAAAAAAAGGCATTTCATTTTTACACTTTAATCTAATTTCAGTTGCCTGCCTGCTGCCAGTGTGTGTCAGGCCCACTTCCACTGACTGTAGTGTGCCCACTGCCAGTGCCCACCACTCATACTGGGTGGCACAGTAGCGTGCCGATAAATAAGGCATTTCATTTTTACACTTTAATATGATTTCAGTTGCCTGCCTGCTGCCAGTGTGTGTCAGGCCCACTTCCACTGACTGTAGTGTGCCCACTGCCAGTGCCCACCACTCATACCGGGTGGCACAGGACTTTGCATAAAAAAATACATTGAATTTTTACCCTTTAATCTAAGGTTAGTTGCCTGCCAGTGTATGTCAGGCCCACAGACTGTAGTGTGCCTTCTGCCCGTGCTGTCCATCAATCATACCGTGCGGCACAGGACTTTGCCTAAAATAAGGCACTTTATCTGTACACTTTAATCTAATTTCAGTTGCCTGCCGGCCAGTGTGTGTGTGTCAGGCCCACAGACTGTAGTGTGCCCTCTGCCAGTGCTGTCCATCAATCATACCGTGCGGCACTGGACGTTGCCTTAAATAAGGCACTTTATCTGTACACTTTAATCTAATTTCAGTTGCCTGCCGGCCAGTGTGTGTGAGTCAGGCCCACAGACTGTAGTGTGCCCTCTGCCAGTGCTGTCCATCAATCATACCGTGCGGCACTGGACGTTGCCTAAAATAAGGCACTTTATCTGTACACTTTAATCTAATTTCAGTTGCCTGCCGGCCAGTGTGTGTGTGTCAGGCCCACAGACTGTAGTGTGCCCTCTGCCAGTGCTGTCCATCAATCATACCGTGCGGCACTGGACGTTGCCTTAAATAAGGCACTTTATCTGTACACTTTAATCTAATTTCAGTTGCCTGCCGGCCAGTGTGTGTTTGTCAGGCCCAGAGACTGTAGTGTGCCCTCTGCCAGTGCTGCCCATCAATCATACCGTGTGGCACAGGACTTTGCCTAAAATAAGGCACTTTATCTGTACACTTTAATCTAATTTCAGTTGCCTGCCTGCCTGCCAGTGTTTGTCACGCCCACAGACTGTAGTGTGCCCTCTGCTAGTGCCCAACACTCATACCGGGTGGCACAGTACCTAGCACGCGTAGTACCACTTATCTAAAATCCATTCAATACACGTCCTGATAGAGGACGTAACAAAAACTGATGAGAATAGTACTACAGAAAATACCACTCATATCGGGTGTGACAGTAAATTGCACGGCGCAGACGCAGTGACCGTGGATCAAAACAAAGGGGAGGGAGCCAGCGTTTTTTTTAACCATCTCCCTGTTCGAAAAATCAATTCAATTCACCTTTCGGGGACCCTTGGTGTTGTACGTGGCTGGGTGGAGGAAGAAACCTTCAATGACATCACCGGGACATGGCTAGCTTGGTATCCAACCTTGTGCAAATGGGGAGTTTGCGGTTGTGCAGATGGACTGTTTGCGGTTGTTTGCGGTGCATTAAAAGGGGAGTTTGGTCTGTCGATGTCTGTGAAGCGGGTGTAACCCTTACACTACCTGATCGATACAACATCATACCTGATCGTATACACACACTGGATATTTTAAACCACGTTGTTCAAAAAAATTTAGGATTGTTAGGTGATTTATGCCTTTTATGGATTAAAACCCAACTCTGCGTCAACTATGTAATTTTCCATGGGAGTTTTGCCATGGATCCCCCTCCGGCATGCCACAGTCCAGGTGTTAGTCCCCTTGAAACAACTTTTCCATCACTACTGTGGCTAGAAAGAGTCCCTGTGGGTTTTAAAATTCGCCTGCCTATTGAAGTCTATGGCGGTTCACCCGGTTCGCCCGTTGGCGAACATTTGAGGAAATTCGCGTTCGCCGTTCGCAAACGGAAAATGTTATGTTTGCGAGATCTCTACAGATGATCAAGACATATCACAAACTTATTTCCTGAAGCTTATAAGTGTTTTATGTACTATCATGGATTCATCGTGTTCATAATTTGTCCTAATTACTAATATATGGGGCCATTCTAGATAATATTATCTTTATAGAATTTTTCCTCTATCACAGAATTCCAGCTATTGTAACTTTTTTCATCAATCTATTCATCAAAATATTGTGCCTATCAGGGATATTATTGTGTTGATGTATGATCATCCATTTTATTTGATTAATGTAATGTGTTCTTGTTGACAAAGGGTATTGATATGACGCCTGAAATGTGCAACGATGAAATATTTTGGATCCAGTTAATCTGTTGCTTCTGGAGCAAAAAAAGGGGGGGGGGAGGGGTTAGGGCAAAAACTTTTCTTCCTGACTTCCAGATCCAGAGGAAAAGGCTCAAAACTGTTTGCAGATAATGTCACAAGCGACAGAGAGATTTGGTTAATCAGCTATTAGATAATCCAGATTATGTGCTCTTTGTGGTTGGATCAACGTACGGTCAGGATGGCAGGTACTACACAGGTGGGTCAGTGGTGACTAAACATAAAACTCTAAATATGCATAGTCCATACCACCACACATGTCTGCTCAAGAAGTGGAGCTAAAGACTCTGAAGATGGCTTGCAGATATGCAGATGGAAAAACAGCCAACATTTACACTGATTCCAGGTATGCTTTTGGGATGGCCTATGATTATGGGCCCATTTGGAAAGCCAGATACTTCCTGACCGCTTCAGGTAAACCCATTAATGTGGAAGCAGTGAGGTCTCTGATGGAAGCCCTCATGTCGCTAACTTGAGTGGCAGTGATAAAGAAAAATAAGAGAACCACTGTAACACCGACTCAGAGGAGGCAAAGGGAAAAGCCACCGCAGATCAGGTGGCAAAAATGACTGCCAAATTGCCTATAAAAAGAGAAAAAGAGACAGGAGGCCACAGCTCGTGTGTGTGGCTGTATAACAGTTTTTAAGACACTATAAATAAGGAGCGCTTACCATTTATTGTTGAGATGAGCCACAACAACTGTAGAAAACTTTTGCTGGTATTTGCCCGTCCAGCAAGCGGGGTCCTGTACTGTTGCCAAGGTTCCTTTTCTCTGCCCCAAATGTGGCAAGAGAGATAAGGTATAAAGAATAATGAGTAGCGATATCTCGAACCTTTTGTGGTGGCGCTGAAAACAGGAGGCAATATTCGACATAGTATTGTTAAAAGGAAAGTAAACTTTTATTCTTTTGTCAACGCGTTTCGAGGGCGCACAGCCCTCTTCATCAGGACAATAATAAATTGCCTAGGCAGACCCCTGCCTTAGTGGCCACAGCTCAGGTCCCTGAAATAATTCCACCTGTCTCCCTGGAAGTTGTAATAGAGCCAGGCGGGGAAGGAGGAAAGGTTCTAGGGGATGTATAAAGGGGCACTACAAATGAGGAAGGCCTAATATAGTTCCAAGGAAAACTCTGCCTTCCCAGGTCCCTCTACCCCACGATGGCACAGAGAGCCCATGGTACGAGCATGGTACAACCAGGGTTCAGCACTGTAGCAGCTAGATATACTGAAGGATGTATGATTGGTGCCCAGAACAACATGGGCAAGGGGGTTAAGGTACCCGAGGAACACACGTCTTGCCCTTTGTATCTGTTTCAACGCTTTCAGACTACCTTCAACTACCCAAGGTGGGCATGTATGAGTATGTATTGATGTGTGATGACTTTTTTTCAGAATGGCCAAAAGCATACCCAAAGAAGCAAAGAAGAATATTGCCGAAGTTGTATGCAGATATTGGGTACCTGAGATAATTTAAAATGGACACAGGTGTACACTTCACAGGTGAAGTGATGCAGAAGATAATGAAGTTTTGGGGTGCAGAACAGGCCTTACATGCTTCGTACATCCACAAAGTAGCGGTAGGGTAGGGAAAATAGGAACTAAACGGTACACTAAAGGTAAAGTTTAAAAAAGCCATGAACAGAGTGCCTGCTGATATTTGTCTCTCCGGTAAGGTATGCCCCTAACCATAAGACAGGCTTTAGTCCCTATAAGGTCCTTAGTGGGACAGGCCCTACGACAGGAATGTATCTCCCAGAGCAGCTTCAGATGCAACATGGTTGTCTGACAGATTATGATCAGTTTGCACAAGCATTTGACTAAAAGACATTCTCGAGTTTTTGCTTCACTTCCAGATCTTGAAAAAAGTACCAGGAACCCACACACTTGTGTCTGGAGATTGGGTGGTGGTAAAAGGACACATTAGGAAAGTCCTCAAACCTTTTGATGATCCATTCCAAGTGTTGACCAGAATCAAACCAGTGAAGCTCGAAGGAAAGCCTCATTCGAGTCATTTCAAGAACGTGTCTGGAGACTTGAAAGGACGTTTTTTGTTTCCCGTGTATGACTGCTGATCTTGACTAAAAGAATATGAATTCTATTTGAGGTAATAAAAATGGGCTTCTGGGTTGGGGAAAAGTTGTACAAAAGGAGGAACAAAATTATTACAGTTCGATGCTTCCAGCCCAGTAAGCCATTGATAGTATTGCCCAAAGATTCTCAGTATTAATAGTTCTTATGTTCACAATAATCAATGGCCAGGTCATGAATGCCCTAAAAGGGCTTAATTCCTATTCCTGAATTTATCTTTAATTCTGCTATTTGTGTTAATTGTCTGTTGTGTCATCCCCTGCATTAGGAGGCTTCTGCTCAAAGCCATAGCTGAGACTACCCCGGAGATGATCATGAGAGAATTTCATGAGGATGGGAGACAAAGTCCACTTAGTTTTGTTGGTCCCCCCCTGCTTACAACGCCACCTGAAGATCATCGACCGTAGGGACAGACATCTGACTTCCCCTTGCTCAAGTCCAGTGTCATGGAAGGCTATACACGAGGATAGGTTGTCATGGAAGCTAGTGAAGAGGATTCGGAGCGTTGGGACAGATGTGCTAGGCTTTATTAGGGAAAGAATGAGGTCCAAGGGGGGACTGATAGAGATGTGAACTTTATTCTTTGAATCAGCTAAGAAAGCTCCCATATACTCCTGCTCTCTGACAACACCTTATCTTCTCCAGAGAACGAAAGTTTCATCCTACCGAAGGGACCACGCCCCTTGCAACGTCATATATGCTTTTCTGCTGTTAGTGAAGACTCCATTACAAGATCGCGCCTATGGTTACATAGTTCACATACCAGAGTTAGTAAAACAATGCACAGATGCCAAGTGTTATCTCTTTTCAAATTTTCATATTCTAGCCAATGTAACAATGCCACATGCCTCAGGGGGAATGCCCCTCTGGTGTCTTTATAAACTGCTGTACTTCCTGTAAAAAGTGAGAATTTGCTTTGACCCCAGTGTGTGTGTCACAGTTATTCTCTTCCGTGCACATAAAACCCTTTGTTTACTATTAATTTGGAGCAGTAGAGCAAACATAATCAGCCCTGATTGAGGGCATCTTCCACAACACTATATGTGTAACTTAAAAGGGCTACTCTTTTTCAATAGGGAGAGCCCTAAGTATGTGACATACATGCGAATACATGGTATTGCAGGATTAGCAATGCCTCTGCGGTATTTTGGAAAAAATATTCAAATGAGCTTTCCCAAGCCTATCTGAAGGCAGCAGATGTTAGCCATAATAATCTGCATATATTTCCCCCAGAAGTAAAGAGATGCGTCTTCTACCCTACAATAGTATATCATCACATATCATATCAAGAGGTCTTCATAATATATAGAGTAAAGAGGCAGAGGTGCTCCCAAGGCATTATAGTTAGAAAAGCTGTTCCTGTATGCTTTGCTCTGGTAAAGGGCTTTTGTCCTGAAAGAATTAGTTGTCAATGTGAGGTTGTTTGGCTTTTCTACATCAAAATGTTTTATTGGCTTGATAGTATCTCTGTTAAACAGCTGTAAGAAAGTAATGAAACTTTCAAATATGTTCTGCATTTGCTCTACTCTTCACTTACTTCCTGTTATATTTTTAAAATGGCTTATGACTAGTGATTAGTGAACCTAGATTGCCACATGCGGGACCATGCCGAACATTATGGTGTCCGAATACCGAACCCGAACACGGACTTTGACGCCAAAGTCCGTGTCCATGTTCATTGTTTGTAGTTTAAATAATGCTTGTTGAAAAGCTGCATCACAGCTAATCAATAAGCGCTTAAGCTGTGAGCACTTACCCTCAGACTGCACACCATGATTGACCAGTTTTCATTTTTGTTCAGTGCAATCCTACTCCTTTGCACCAGTGACAGGGAAATCCAATAGTTAATCTTTCTGTTTACTGTGTCAGTAACACATATCTGTTTTTTGGGTGCAAAACCCATTACTTGCCACCCTCACAGGGAAATATAATAGTTAATTAGTCTGTTAATTGTGTACGTGAGACATACCTCTATTTTGTGATAGAAAACCCTTTAGTTGCCACAGTCACAGGGGAATATAATAGTTATATTTGCTTGTGATGGTGGCAACTAAAGAGTTTTGCACCACAAAAAATAGGTATGTCTCATCAACACAATTAACAGACTGATCAACTATAATATTTCCCTGTGACGGTGGCAAGTAAAGGTTTATGTACCACAAAAAAAGTTTTTTCTCACAGACACATTTTTTTTAAATAATTGTATGTTTATTTAAATACAGCAAAACAATTCTGTTTCAACTGCATGCACAAGTGTACAAGGTAAAGTGAGCAAAGTAATATACATGACATATGCAACAGATGAACATGTACTATAACATCACTTTTTATGTGCAATGTAAATCAGACAAAGATTCTTTATAGTTACGTGAGAAACCTGCACCTTGTCGTATTCATTTCTTAGATAAGTATAGGTGTTTAAGAAACAAGAAGGAAAAATGGAAAGTAAATAAAAGAAAAGGAAAGAAATTATCAGTGGTATCCCAGCATATGAGGAGCTCTCGTCAGGGAGTAGCTATATTGATCTGATTTTAGGATATTAATGGTCTAAGCTGGAACCTATTTGAAGAACCCTGTGGTAATAGAACACAGAAAGACGCTGACAGTACAGACATTGACACATCAAGGCGGAGCGAAAGGGGGGAGGGGAGAGTATTCCATTCCCTCGGACTCTTCTCAGGGTTGCCTATTAGCCCAGTAGTTGTCCCAACCATCCCAAATAGCATGAAATAGGTCTATTTTGTCCTGGAACAGAGCAGTCTTATATTCCATAGTCCGGATTTCTGACACTCTAGCATATAGATCGGAGATCTTTGGGGGGGTCAGGGTGTTTCCAGAAGCGGGAAATAAGGCAGCGGGCGGCAGTCAGTACTTATATTAACAGTTTAAGTGAGTGTTTACTTATATGCGCTGGAGTGACATTGAGTAAGAAGGATAGGGGGTCAGGTGGTATACTGCAGGTAAAAATGTCACTCAGGAGAGTGCTGACTCTGGTCCAGAAAAGACGTATGACAGGGCAATCCCAGAAGTTATGGTGTAAAGTACCCCCATGCGTCCCACATCTCCAACAGATCCTCGCAACTGCTGGGTTCAGTCTATGGAGGAGATCAAGAGTATGATACCAGTACATCAGGTACAACAGACTGGTTCTGTTGGCATAGAACGGACATTGAGGATTTCGCTACTCTCCTCCATATAAGGCGCCACAGTGTGTCTGACAAAACTCTCCCCAAGTATTCCTCCCATCTGACCATGTAAGAGTGTCTTTTAATCCGTTCCAGGAGGGGGGACAGCAATATAGAGAATAGCTCAGATATCAGCCCTTTCGTGTTTACACCTCTTCTACAAAGGCGTTTAAATGCCATCGGGGGTAGAGACATTGACCCCCGAGAAGGTAGATTGGGTAAAATGTCAAACTTGAATGTAGAAGTAGTGAGGGAAGGTCTTATTTGTTCTATATAGCCGAGAAGGGTAAAAGGTCCCTAGTAAATGGGTCTACAATGTCCGCATAGTGGAGTAGAGGGTGGTATAAAAAGGAGGTCATAGAAGAATGGCGAGAGACAAGAGGAAACCTACTACTCACCCAGTGGCGTACACACAATCCATGGGGCCCCGGTGCGAAACTGATCCATGGGGCCCCTTCCCCCCCCCCTAATTTCTAAGAGCGCTGCTAATGGCCATTTCAGACCCAGTTTACTACTAAAATTATTTTGGCTAAATAAAGTATATTACAAAAATGTAACCTATCACTTGCCATTTCCGTGCGGCTAATCCGCTGCGTGAAAGAGTGCCAAGCCCTGCTCCAGACAGCAGAGAACGGAGCACTAACAGGATTGATAATGCTCTGTGCCTCTCTGTGATCTTTTAACTACAAAATCACGGTGACAACTTTATCTCACTGTGATTTTGTAGTAAAAAGGTCACAGAGAGGCACGGAGCATTATCAATCCTGTTAGTGCTCCGTATCTGTACTGTTCGGAGCGGGGCTTGGCACTTATTCACACAGCAGATTACCCGTACAGGATGTTAAAGAGCCCTAACCCCAATGCACGGCTACACTGACCACGGCTACACTCCTAACTAATAAAATCTGGCCCTACCTCATCCAGAGTGTCGCTGGCGTCGGCGTGATGTCCGCTGGATCCAGAACAAGGTCCCTGTGGTGAGAAAAAAAGAATAATCACATAAGGAAGGGATGGCGACTGACCCTGTGAAATCACCAGCAGGGGGCGCTGTGCTGGCCTGTAAGACTGAGCCATGCCAATATATAGCAGGGTAATCTAGTGCTACCACACAGTACTAATGCCCACCTTGAGGCCCCTCACAGTACTAATGCCCACCTTTGTTCAAGTAACAGTAGGTATACTCAGATATGTGCCCCCTCACAGTAGTAATGACCAGAATATGTGTCCCCTCACAGTAGTAATGACCAGAATATGTGTCCCCTCACAGTAATATGCCCAGATATGTGCCCCCTCACAGTAGTAATGCCAAATATGTTCCCCTCTCACTGTAGTAATGCCAGATTATGTGTCCCCTCACAGTAATATGCCCAGATATGTGCCCCCTCACAGTAGTAACGCCCAGAATATGTGCCCCCTCACAGTAGTAATGCCAAATATGTGCCCCCTCACAGTAGTAATGCCAGATTATGTGTCCCCTCGCAGTAATATGCCCAGATATGTGCCCCCTCACAGTAGTAATGCTGCATATGTGCCCCCTCACAGTAGTAATGACCAGAATATGTGCCCCTTCACAGTATTTATGCCCAGTTATGTGCCCCCTCAAAGTAGATATGCCAGATTATGTGCCCCTTCAAAATATTTATGCCCAGATATGTGCCCCCTCACAGTAGTTATGCCACATTATGTGTCCCTCAAATTAGATATGCCCACATATGTGCCCCCTCACAGTAGTTAAAGGGCTTCTGTCATCACTTTTTGACATTATAAGCTGTCTGACATTAGCTATGTGCTAATGTCAGAGCAGCTTGATAATGTCTTTTTTACAAAAATCCGAGCTATATTCGGGCCAAAAAAAGTAATTTTATAATATGTAAATTAGCCTCTAGGAGCAGGGGGGGCGTTGCCCTGCTCCTAGAAGCTCTGTGCGGCAACCTGCTTTTGAGAGGACGCTGGTGCCTGCTGTCCTCTGTTCACCGCGCCTGCGCCGAATACAGAGCGGCCGTGCAGGCGCTGGATTTCACGAGGAGACAGTGCCGGAGGATCGCTGCCCGGCACTATCACTCAAAGTAAGAAGGGACGTGCCAGCAGGTTGCCGCACAGAGCTTCTAGGAGCAGGGCAACGCCCCCCCTGCTCCTAGAGGCTAATTTACATATTATAAAATTACGTTTTTTGGCCCGGATTTTTGAAAAAAAGACATTATCAAGCTGCTCTGACATTAGCACATAGCTAATGTCAGACAGCTTATAATGTCAAAAAGTGATGACAGAAGCCCTTTAAGCTTTCATATGTGCCCCCTCAATCCTCATAGTTATGCCTTCATATGTGCCCCACCCCCCTCACAGTAATGCCTGATTAGGTGCCCCCTCAAATTAGTTATGCCCCCCCCTCTCTTGCCCTTTACCCCCAGTCTGCAGCCTTAGAAAAAAAAAAAAACATACTTACCTTCTTCCCTGATGACAGGCTCCCTCACTCATCTCAGTGCTGGCTGTGCTGAAGGCAGATTCCCGGGTCTTCAGATCTCCTCCCACAGCCAGCAGCGCGATCTGGGGCCAGCAGGGGGAGCTCCTGAGCTGTGAAGAGCAGTGAAGCAGGGATGAAAGAGGTTTCCCTGCTTCACTACTGAAAAGAAATGCCGACCAGCCGGGTGTGTGAGTGCGCGCACCCCCCCCTCCCTCCCTCCCTCCACATTATACATGTAATGGAGCGCTCTGTACTTCGTGCTGGGCCCCATCAGAGCGCTCCATTACATGTTAGTACATGATTTAGGGTAGCTTGCTGGCCTGGGGGGTGGGTCCACAGGCGGCCGGGCCCCCTGGAGTACTGGGCCCGGTCGCAACTGCGACCCCTGCGACCCCTGTATGTACGCCACTGTACTCACCAATACAATTAACAGAATGATTAACTATTATATTTCGATTCAGCTAAGAAAGCTCCCATGTACTCCAGCTCTCAGATAACATCTTATCTCCTCCAGAGCACAAAGGTTCCATCCTACCAAAGAAACCACGCCTCCTTGCTACGTCATATATGCTTCTCTGCTGTTAGTATAGACTCCATTACAAGATGGACGCCATAGCTGGATGTTTACATACCAGAGTTAGTAAAACAATGCACACTGCGAAGATGCCAGGTGTTATCTCTTTTCATATTTTCATATTCCAGCCAATGTAACAATGCCACATGCCTCAGAGGGAATGCCTCTCTGATGTCTATATAAACTGCTGTACTTCCTGTAATAAATTAGAAATTACTTTGACCCCAATGTGTGTCACTGTTATTTTCTCTGTGCATGTAAAAGCCTTGGCTTACCACTAATTTGGAGCAGTAGAGCAAACATAATCAGCCCCGATTGAGGGCATCTTTAACACAGGTGTCAAGTGTTGCGGCTTTCTACAATGTGCATACCAGCCAGGAGGGCAGGGGTGATGAGTGGGTGGAAGATGATGTGGAGGATGATGAGGGCCTATACCCCACATGGCATCCAGGTCATGCCAGTGACTTGTGCAGTTCAGGGGAAGAGGTGGGGGTCACACAGCGCCAGACGCACAGCAAAAGAGGGAGCATTGTGCAAAAGCAGAGCATTCGGCCCCCAGCCAGTACACGTGCTACTGCCCAATGCACCGAGGGACAGAGCACACTAAAGCTAGCACAAAGGAGTTCCCTGGCATGGCTGCTCTTCAGGTAGTCTGCTGACAACAGGACACGAGGTTTGCACGCTGTACAGTCAAAGCCTGAAGCGAGGCATACATTTCTAAACCTGAGCACCACCTGCATGACCCAAGATCTTACTGCAAAGCACGAAATGCAGTGGAATAAACACCTGAAGAACCACGGAACATCTGAGGCTCCTCCTGCTCCCCTTTCTGCCGTGGTCTCGGCCTCTTCCTCCCCCATCTGGAGCAACAGGGGCACCTGCCACCCTACAAAAAGAGGATGTTACAGCAACACCACCACCGTCACCGAGCATCTCCCCATTGTCCCATGGAAGCGTTCAGCTGTCCATTCCCCAAAGACTAGAGAGACAGAGGACGTACCCCCTACCCACCCGCGTGCCCTGGCCCTGAATGTCAGCATTTCAATATTCCCGGCTTTTGTCCGCCTCCACCAGATTGAATGGCAGCACTTCAGTTTTAAAAACAGCACAACGGCAGCGATCCCACAGTACATGGCTCCCAACTGCCCGTACTATTGCAGGTGGGCCGTCCCTGTACAAACAAGTAGCGGAAAAAATCAGGTGTACGCTGCGCAGCGCCATTATTGGCACTGTCCACATAACCACCGATATATGGACCCGTAAGTACGGGCAGGGACGTTATATCTCCCTAACCTCCCACTGGGTAAATGTAGTGGAGGCAGAAAGCAGTTTGGCGCTTGTGCTACCACCACTGAGGATTGCTGGATGTTTCTCAGTGCCTCCTGTTGCCTCCTTCTCTGTTTCCTCCTCCTGTTCCTTCTCTACCGCCTCGTCATCAAGTCAGTGCAATACCTGCACCACCAACTTCATCACAGCCAGGGGGAAACAACAACAGGCTGTTCTGAAATTCATATGTCTGGGGGAGGAACCCCACACCACGCAGGAACTGTGGGCGGGCATGGAAAAACAGACCGATGAGTGGTTGTTGCCGCTGAGCCTCAAGCCCGGACTTGTGGTGTGCGACAACGGGCGAAATCTTGTAGCTGCTATGGGCCTAGCCGGTTTGATGGACATCCCTTGCCTGGCCATGTGCTGAACTTGGTGGTGCAGAGGTTCCTGAAAAATTACCTTGATATGTCACAGCTGCTGCAGAAAGTGAGGGCCGTCTGTGTGCGCTTTCGGCGTCCTCACCCTGCTGCTGCTGCTGCTGCTCGCCTGTATGCGCTGCAGCAGGACTTCTGCCTTCCAGGCACTGCCTAATATGCGACGTACCGTCAAGGTGGAACTCCACCTTACACATGCTGGAGAGACTGTGCGAGCAGCAGCAGGCAATAGTGGAGTTTCAGCTGCTGCACACATGCGTGAGTCACTCTGTGGAACAACACCACTTTACCACCAATGAAAGTTATTATAAAAAGGTTATACATGAAAATATAAACCAAAAGGACTTCTAATTCTAATAAGACTAACTAGCAAATAATTACTAAATTACAATAAAGGCAAGTGCCAGGACATATGAACATAGTCTCCTATTTCTAAACAGCAGCTAACTACTACACATACAAGTAACCAATAAGTAATGAAGGGATTACCTACCCATTAGAGCACAGTACGCTCAGCAGAACCACACACCCTAACACACGTTTTGGCGAAGCCTTCCTCTGGGCGCTCGGTTCTCCTTCACAGTGTGTATATTTAAACATAAAGCTCACCAATCAGAGCGCTGTTAGCCTAATAAGAAAATTACCGATGTGTACTGGCGTCATGAGACACGTCTGAGCTTCCTTTCCCACCATGCGCTGCCTGCGTCCAGCCAGATTTGCTCCGCGGTCACGTGATGGCCGCATGCATCATACGGTAACAAGGATACAGGCACGCATCAGCAGGTGAAGGTTCGCGCTTGTCAAGCATCTCATCGGTAGAGCTAAAGCAAGCTCTGCAGTCATATATAACTTAACCACCTCCCGACCGCCGAACGCACGGATGCGTCCAGGCGGCAGGTTTGTTCCTCCTGGACGCATCCGTGCGTCATCTCGTGAGAGGTGAGATTTGCTGTGAACGGGCGCGCTCGTTCACAGCAGTGCACAGCTCGGCAGTGATACTACAGCCTGCCAGCGATGATCAATCGCTGGCAGGCTGTAGATGCGAATTAAATCGCATCAAACCGGTATATCAGACGCTGTTTTGTTAACAGCGTCTGATATACCTGCTACCTGGTCCTCTGGTGGTCCCATTTGCTGGGATTGACCACCAGAGGACCAGGTAGCTCTGTAAAGTAACACCAAGCACCACACTACACCATCCCCCCCTGTCACTTATTAACCCCTTGTTAACCCCTAATCACCCCATATAGACTCCCTGATCACCCCCCTGTAAGGCTCCATTCACATGTCCATATGTGTTTTGCGGATCCACGGATCCGCAAAACACGGACACCGGCAATGTGCTTTCCGCATTTTGCAGATCCCCACATTGCCAGAACTATATAGAAAATGCCTTTTCTTGTCCGCAATTGCGGACAAGAATAGGACATGTTCTATATTTTTGCGGAACGGAAGTGCAGACCTGGAAGTACAATTCTGGATCTGAGCGGGACAAAGTCTGTCCCCATAGAAATGAAAGGGTCCGCAATTCCGTTCCGCAAACAGAATTGCGGACGTGTGAATGGGGCATAAGGGTCCCTTATCACCTCCAGTTAGTTAGCTACTTGTTAGGTAGTTAGCGCCCAGCCCACCGCACAGCAGTCACTGATTTTGGCAGAGATTTTTTCATCCACATTGATCGATGCGAATGGAAAAATCTGTGCCGTTCATTTTATTTATTTTTTTCAGCCCAGAGGCTGAACGAAAAAAAAAAATCTCATTACCCGTGTGCTCAATATAAGGAGAATAGCAGAAACTCCTAATGCCGGGCATACATGTAATGATTGCGGAGACCCTCAAATGCCAGGGCAGTACAAACACCTCACATGTGACCCCATTTTAGAAAGAAGACACCCCAAGGTATTCCGTGAGGGGTATGGTGAGTTCATGTAAAATTTAATTTTTTGTCACAAGTTAGTGGAATATGAGACTTTGAAAAAAAAAATATATATATCAATTTCCGCTAACTTGTGCCAAATTTTTTTTTTTCTGTGAACTCGCCATGCCCCTCACGGAATACCTTGGGGTGTCTTATTTCCAAAATAGGGTCACATGTGGGGTATTTATACTGCCCTGGCATTTTAGGGGCCCTAAAGCTTGAGAATAAAAATGCGTAAAAATGCCCTCCTAAAAGGTACTCATGTGAATTTGGGCCCCTTTGCGCATCTTGGCTGCAAAAAAGTGTCACACATGTGGTATCGCCGTACTCAGGAGAAGTAGGGCAATGTGTTTTGCGGTGTATTTTTATATATACCCATACTGTGTGTGAGAAATATCTCTGTAAATGACAACTTTTTCAATTTTTTATACAAAGTTGTCAATTTACAGAGATATTTCTCTCACCCAACATGGGTATATGTAAAAACACCTTAAACACATTGCCCTACTTCTCCTGAGTACGGCAATAACACATGAGTGACACTTTTTTGCAGCCTGGGTGCGCAAAGGGGCCCAAATTCTAACGAGTACCTTTAGGTTTTACATGGCTGCTCACAATTTATCCCCACCCAAAATGCCATAACAGTAAACACACCCCACAAATGACCCCATTTTGGAAAGAATACACCCTAAGGTATTCGCTGAGGGGCATAGTGAGTCCATGAAAAATTTAACTTTTTGTCAAAAGTTAGCGGAAAGGGAGAATTTGTGAGAAAAAAATTTCCGCTAACTTGTGCCAAAAAAAAAAAATCTTCTATGAACTCGCCATGCCCCTAACGGAATACCTTGGGGTGTCTTCTTTCCAAAATGGGGTCACATGTGAGGTATTTATACTGCCCTGGCATTTTAGGGGCCCTAAAGCGTGAGAATAAAAATGCGTAAAAATGCCCTCCTAAAAGGTACTCATGTGAATTTGGGCCCCTTTGCGCATCTTGGCTGCAAAAAAGTGTCACACATGTGGTATCGCCGTACTCAGGAGAAGTAGGGCAATGTGTTTTGGGGGTGTATTTTTGCATATACCCATGCTGGGTGAGAGAAATATCTCTGTAAATTGACAACTTTGTATAAATTTTTTAAAAAAGTTGTCATTTTTACATATAGCCATGCTGGGTGAGAGAAATATCTCTGTAAATTGACAACTTTGTATAAATTGTTTTAAAAAGTTGTCATTTACAGAGATATTTCTCTCACCCAGCATGGGTATATAAAAAAATACACCCCAAAACACATTGCCCTACTTCTCCTGAGTACGGCGATACCACATGTATGACACTTTTTTGCAGCCAAGATGCGCAAAGGGGCCCTAATTCCAATGAGTACCTTTAGGATTTCACAGGGCATTTTTACGCATTTGGATTCTCACGCTTTTGGTTCCCTAAAATGCCAGGGCAGTATAAATACCCCACAAGTGACCCCATTTTGGAAAGAAGACACCCCAAGGTATTCCGTGAGGGGCATGTCGAGTTCACAGATTTTTTTTTTTTTTTGGCACAAGTTAGCGGAAATTGATATTTTATTCATATCATATTTCACTAACTTGTGACAAAAAATTAAATTTTACATGAACTCACCATACCCCTCATGGAATACCTTGGGGTGTCTTCTTTCTAAAATGGGGTCACTTGTGGGGTATTTATACTGCCCTGGCATTTTAGGGGTCTCTAAAGCGTGAGAAGAAGTCTGGAATCTAAATGCGTAAAAATGTCCTGTGAAATCCTAAAGGTACTCATTGGAATTTGGGCCCATTTGCGCACCCAGGCTGCAAAAAAGTGTCACAGATGTGGTATCGCCGTACTCAGGAGAAGTAGGGCAATGTGTTTTGGGGTGTATTTTTACATATACCCCTGCTGGGTGTGAGAAATATCTCTGTAAATGACAACTTTTTAATTTTTTTTTATACAAAGTTGTCAGTTTACAGAGATATTTCTCTCACCCAACATGGGTATATGTAAAAGTACACCCCAAAACACATTGCCCTACTTCTCCTGAGTACGGCGATACCACATGTATGACACTTTTTTGCAGCCAAGATGCGCAAAGGGGCCCTAATTCCAATGAGTACCTTTAGGATTTCACAGGGCATTTTTACGCATTTGGATTCTCACGCTTTTGGTTCCCTAAAATGCCAGGGCAGTATAAATACCCCACAAGTGACCCCATTTTGGAAAGAAGACACCCCAAGGTATTCCGTGAGGGGCATGTCGAGTTCACAGATTTTTTTTTTTTTTGGCACAAGTTAGCGGAAATTGATATTTTATTCATATCATATTTCACTAACTTGTGACAAAAAATTAAATTTTACATGAACTCACCATACCCCTCATGGAATACCTTGGGGTGTCTTCTTTCTAAAATGGGTCACTTGTGAGGTATTTATACTGCCCTGGCATTTTAGGGGTCTCTAAAGCGTGAGAAGAAGTCTGGAATCTAAATGCGTAAAAATGTCCTGTGAAATCCTAAAGGTACTCATTGGAATTTGGGCCCATTTGCACCCAGGCTGCAAAAAGTGTCACAGATGTGGTATCGCCGTACTCAGGAGAAGTAGGGCAATGTGTTTTGGGGTGTATTTTTACATATACCCCTGCTGGGTGTGAGAAATATCTCTGTAAATGACAACTTTTTAATTTTTTTTTATACAAAGTTGTCAGTTTACAGAGATATTTCTCTCACCCAACATGGGTATATGTAAAAGTACACCCCAAAACACATTGCCCTACTTCTCCTGAGTACGGCGATACCACATGAGTGCGCAAAGGGGCCCAAATTCCAACGAGTACCTTTAGGTTTTACAAGGTTGCTCACAATTTAGCCCTGCCCAAAATGCCAGAACAGTAAACACACCCCACAAATGACCCCATTTCGGAAAGTAGACACCCCAAGGTATTCACTGAGGGGCATAGTGAGTCCGTGGGAGATTTTTTATTTTTTTTGCCAGAAGTTAGCAGAAATGGAAACTTTATGATTATTTTTTTTTCCTCAGAAAGTGTCATTTTCCAAAAAAATGAAATGATACACCATGCCCCTCCGCGAATTCTTTGGGGTGTCTTCTTTCTAAATTGGTGTCATTTGGGGGGTATTTATACTATCCTGACATTCTAGCACCTGAAGAAACATGACAGGTGCTCAGAAAGTCAGAGTTGCTTCAAAATGCGGAAATTCACTTTTTTGCACCATAGTTTGTAAACGCTATAACTTTTACCCAAACCAATAAATATACACTTATTGGATTTATAAAATTTTACATGAACTCACCATACCCCTCACGGAATACCTTGGGGTCTCTTCTTTCTAAAATGGGGTCACATGTGAGGTGTTTGTACTGCCCTGGCATTTGAGGGTCTCCGCAATCATTACACGTATGGCCAGCATTAGGAGTTTCTGCGATTCTCCTTATATTGAGCATACGGGTAATGAGATTTTTTTTTTCTGTTCAGCTTCTGGGCTGAAAAAAGAAAAAAAATGAACGGCACAGATTTTTTCATTCGCATCAATTAATGCCAAAATCAGTGACTGCGGTGCGGTGGGCGCTAACTACCTAACAAGTAGCTAACTAACTGGCGGTGATAAGGGACCCTTATGCCCAATTCACACGTCCGCAATTCTGTTTGCAGAACGGAATTGCGGACTCATTCATTTCTATGTGGACAGACTTTGTCCCACTCGGATCCGGAATTACGGATCCGTGCTTCTGGGTCTGCACTTCCGTTCCGCAAAAATATAGAACATGTCCTATTCTTGTCTGCAATTGTGGACAAGAAAAGGCATTATCTATATAGTTCGGGCAATGTGCGGATCCGCAAAATGCGGAAAGCACATTGCCGGTGTCCGTATTTTGCGGATCCGCAGATCCATGGATCCGCAAAACACATACGGACGTCTGAATGAGCCTTACAGGGGGGTGATTAGTGACAGGGGGGGTGACCGGGGGGGTGACATGGGTGATCAGAGGTTAATCAGTGATGGGGGGTGGGGGGGGGGGTGTGTGTGTAGTGATTGGTGCACTTTACTTATGTTTCCTCAGACGAGCAGACAGCAGGCATATCAGACGCTGTTTACAAAACAGCGTCTGATATGCGTTTTAAATGCGTTTTTTTTCGCATCTACAGCCTGCCAGCGCATGATCAGCGCTGGCAGGCTGTAGTTTCAGTTGTCCCGGTCACGATCACATGAACACGCGCGCACCGCACGGCGCACGCACGTTCATGCGAAATCTCGGGTCTCACGAGATGACGCCAATAGGCGTGACTGAGACCTGAGAGAGCCGCCGCGCTGACGCCCATCGGTGTTAGCGTGGCGGCAAGTGGTTAAAGTGCATTGAATCATATCATTAACATGACTGCAAAGATGGGTGATATTAAATTGCTAGTGCATTCCCAGAGGAAGGCTTCGCCGAAACGTACATTGGGGTGTGTGGTTCTCCTGAGGGTACTGTGTTCTGATGGGTTTGTAATCACTTCATTACTTATTGGTTACTTGTATGTGTAGTAGTTAGCTTCTGTTTAGAAATAGGAGACTATGTTCATATGTACTGGCACTTGCCTTTATTGTAATTTAGCAATTATTTGCTCATGTTACATTGGATTAATTGTTTCTTACTGCTTATAGCTACTCCTATAGATAATTAATTGTTATTATATTACAATACCATTCCTCAGGGGAACTGCACTTCTTTTTATTGTGGTTTTTCATATCCGCTAATCATGTTACATTATATATAATTATTTAATTAAGATATTTTTATTATTTTGAGCTATAGAGACTCTGGTGTCTTTTTGTAGGTAATTTCACCACCACTGAGTGGGCCTCCATGTGGGACTTGTTTGCCATGTTGCGCATACTCCACCAACATGGCCAGCGGTGATGACTCTGTCATCAGCGTTACTATAACAGTTCTATGTATCCTTGAAAAAACTTCTGGAGCTGATGGATGAGGATGTGGCACAGGAGGAAGAAGAGAAGGAACAGGGATCATTCCCACAGTTATCCGGCCAGTTGTTCGAACAGTGGCCAGGTACACAATTGTCCAGCCAGGGAACAGTTTCGGAGGAGGATGATGATGAGAAGGAGGAGGATCCGCATTTACAGCAGGGTGGCACCCAAATCACCTCACAAGCATAACTGGAGCATGGCTGATGGGATACAGAGGACACAGACGATACACCTCCCACTGGGGACAGCTTGCTGTTGCCTCTGGAACACATGAGCAGTGCCTGCGCAACGACCGCTGTGTTGTCCTCATTCTGACCAGTGCTGATTACTGGGTGGCCAGAATAAAGATAATGTTTTCATTTTTTCTGCACGGTGTTCACCGCAATAACAAAACCATAAAAAGCAGTGAAAGAATCACTATCTTTTGTTTATTCTGCTTCCCAAAAAGTTAAATAAAAAGTGATCAAAAATTGATCAATGAGAACCAATGATGATAAAAACTCATCCCAAAAAATAAAAACCCTCACACAGAAAATTAAAAAAACTTATGGTTCACAGAAAATGGCTGTACTAATACCCCAGAGGTTGTTCAATAGCAAGATGGCTCCAGTAAATAAATCCATCAAAATCTGTGCTGCAAAAGCCAAATGGCATTCTTTCCCTTCTGAACTCTGCAGTGTACCAAAACAGCAGTGTACGTCCACATCCATGGCATTTCAGTACCCAGCAGAACCCATCTAACATTTTAAAGGGCACTGTGTGTCTCAGATGGTACAGACTGGGCACAGCAAACTGGGCACTGAAATGTGATATCTGTGCAATTTTCACTTTGTACAGTCCGCTGTGCATTAATTTCTTCAAACTGTAGAGTAAAAATGCTCATTCCACTTCTCAATAAATACATTGAGGGGTGTAGTTTCCGATAAGGGGTCACTTCTTGGAGGTACCATTTAATATCTTACCCCAGAGCCTCTACAGCTGTCAGCACAAGATGCATAAATAATCACAATGCACCTCAAATGTGCATGGTTCTCTCCCACTCCTGAGTCCTATGGTATGTCCAAGCAGAAGATTAGGGCTACGTGTACGGTGTTTATAAAACCAGGAAGCACAGCATAATAATAAGAGGGCATGCATTTCACACTGGCACACACTGGGCACAACACATTGGGCACTGAAAAGGTCATATCTGTGTGAAAATCACCAATCTAGGTTGCAAATGCACATGGTGCTTTTTGTTTTCTGAGCCCTCACATGTGTGCATACAGCAGTTTATGACCACATATGGGGTGCTGCCACATTCAGGAAGAAATGGGTAACACATTGTGGGGTCCTTTTCTCCTTTAACCCCTTAAAAAATGAAAAGCCTGGACCTAAAACAATATTTTCTTGTAAAATAAATAAATAAATAATATGTAATAATGTTTTTTAATTCTATGAAACGCTTAGTAGGTCAAAGTACTCACTACACACCTTGAAAAATTAATTGGGTGTGTAGTTTCCAAAACAGAGTCACTCTTTGGCCTCATTCACACGTCCGCAATGTAGTCCGCATGTATTCCGCAATTTTGCGGAATACATGCGGACCCATTGACTGTGAATGGGGCCGGGAACGATGCGGAGAGCACACACCGTGCTCTCCGCATCCGATTTTGCGGAGCGTGCCGCCGATCTTCCGGTCCGCGGCTCCGCCAAAAAAATAGAGCATGTCCTATTCTTGTCCGCAATTGTGGACAAGAAGAGGCATTTTCTATGGAGTTCGGGCAATGTGCGGTCCGCAAAAATGCGGAATGCACATTGCCGGTGTGTCCGTGTTTTGCGGATCCGCGGCTCCGCAAAACACTTGCGGACGTGTGAATAGGGCCTTTGGTTGTTTCCTCTGTAGGAGGTGCCTCAGAGTCTCTACAAATGTGACACTGTGCCTGAAAACGCTGTGCAGATTGTGCTTACTATTTCTTTTGTGAGCCCTGAGGTGTGCCCATACGGCAGTTTATGGACACATATGGTGTGCTGCCGTATTCAGTAGAAATTGCGTAACAAATTGTGGGGTCTTTTTTCTCCAATTACCCTTTGGGAAAATGAAAAATGTAGGGCTATAACAACATTTTATAGGAAAAAATGAAAATTTTTATTTTAACAACCTAGTGTTTCTAAATCCTTTTAAACGCCTGTGGGGTCAAAGCTTTCAGTACACCCTTCAATAAATTCCTTGAGGGCTGTAGTTTTCAAAATGGGGTCACTTTTTGCGGGTTTCCACTGTAATGGTACCTCAGGGTGTCTTCAAATTTGACATGGTGCCTTAAAACCATTTCAGTAAAATCTGTCCTCCAAAATCCATATGGCGCTCTATCCCTTCTGATCCCTGTGCCCAAACAGCAGTTTAAGACCACACATGGGGTGTTGCAGTGTTCAGGAGAAAATGATTAACACAATTTAGGGGGGCTTTTTATCCTGTTAACCCTTGCAAAAATAAAACATGGGGGCTTATGCAACATTTTAGTGGAGGAAATGAAATTTTTAATATTGACAGACATTTGTCTCTAAATTCTATGAAACATATGTGGGGGTCAAAGTGGTCAGTACACCTCTCAATAAATTCCTTGAGGGGTGTAGTTTCCACAATGGGGTCACTTTTGGGGGGTTTCAACTCTATGGGTATCTCAGGGTCTCTTTGAAGGTGACATAACAACTAAAAACCATTCCAGCAAAATCTGCCTTCCAAAAATCACATGGCGCTTCTTCCATTTAAAGTCCTGCTGTGTGCCCAAACAGCGATTTACGACCACATACTGTATGGGGTGTTTCTGTAAACAGCAGAATCGGGGTAATGAACATTGAGGTTTGCTTTGTTGTTATCCCTTGCTGCCTTACAGGAAAAAACTGGATTAAAATGCAAAAAAAGTGACATTTTTAAATTTCACCTCCATTTTCCTTTCATTCTTGTGGAACACCTAAAGGGTTAACAATCCGTTTCAAATGACCTGAGGGATGTGGTTTCTAAAATGGGGTCATGAATGGGTGGTTTCTACTATGTAAGCCCCACAAAGTGACTTCATAACCGAACTAACATCCCAAAAAAACTTTAATAACATTTACAAAATAATACCATCATAATGTAGACATATGGGGAATGTTAACTGATAACTATTTTATGAGGTATCACTATCCATCTTAAAAGCAAAGAAATAACAATTTTGAAAATAGCTGATTTTTCCAACATTTCTGTAATCATTTTTTTTTCTCTTATTAATAAAGATGAAACATATTGACTCAAATTTACCACCAACGGGAAAACAATCTCAGAATGGCTTGGATAAGTAAAAGCATCCCAAAGTTTTTACCACATAATGACACATGACAAATGGCACATGTCACATTAGCAAAAAACAGCTTGGTCCTTGAGGTGAAAAATGGCTGGATCCTTAAGGTGTTAAAGAGAGGAGCTCTCCATGAAAAAAAAAAAAAAAACTGCTGCCAAAAAATCATTAGCTAGCACAGAGTGGGAAGTTGCACAAAGACAGCAATGGCTCTGAAAACTATGAATCGCACAGGAGGGCTGTTAATCTCTAGCAATTGGTCTAAACACAAAAAAACAAGATCATTATATGATTCTTTTCAATAAGAAGAAAACATCAGAACACATTATAGGCAATCAAATTTGTAAAATTAATATTTACAGCAAAAGGAAATTGCACAAAGATTTTTTTTTATAAAGTTACAGATAAAATAATAACATGGTACATTCTTGTATCAACTATTAGAATAAGTTTAACTATTAGAATAAAATTTTCGGATTATTTTTATGTAGTTGAAGTGTAATTTGGTTGCAAAACAATACATTTTTACAAGGTACAACTGTGGAAATAATGAAAAAAAAATAATTAGAAAACATAACTCATATTTTCATGATATCCTAACATATTTAGACTTGGCTTGCAAGCCAATTTTATCATGGCTGGAGGACCACATAGCAAAATGATGACATCATCAGCAGGTGGTGGTAGATGCTCTTGGATCATCTTCGAATCAATAAAACCATTGCTGTATTCCCATTCTTGGCACCAGCACAAAAATAGAACAAAAAAAAGGAATGTTAGTACGGCTATGTTTGATGGTTCTTTTGTACATTTATAGTTATAAGTAGAGATGAGCGAAGTTTTAATAAAAATTCGATTTGGAAGCTTCGCCAAATTTTTCCCAAAAATTAGCTTGGTCCCGAATTAATTTGTCACAAAGCATGTTAAATCAGCTATATCTGGGCCTGCAGGGAGAGTGTATCTCGATGTACATCACTGTGCATTGCAGCAACATGCATAGCTAGCCCTTTCTGGTAGTGAAACAGTTACTGTGCGTCAGTATGACAGCAGGTCACATACAGTATGTGGATAAGCGCATCAGCATGCGTCACAGTTAGGCTCAGTTCACACTTCAGTTATTTGGTCACTTATGGATCCAAAACAAAGAACAGGTGCAGACCTTTTCATGATACTTTATCTGCAGGTAGGATTGGCTCCTTCCTGATCTTGGATCACCGTACAGTAACTGCTGGAATTAACTGACCAACTAACTAAAGTGTGAACTTACAGGTCAATGTTTGCATCAGGTATAATGTATTTTACCGTGCAGTGGCCCAAGATTCTACTATAGAGTGAAAGAGCAGTCTCATTTTACACCATCTGCTGTTTCCACATAGATTACTAGTTAACCTGTTAGCCACTGATTCTACTAATTTTACTGTTTGTGAGGCGTCCACATTGATTCATCGATAATGCATTGGGTTTCCCACTCCTTCTACTATGTCAGCAGTAAGTTTGTGTTGACATCAATGTTTATTTTTCCCTTATTCTGATCTGACAGAAGAACCCCCCCCCCCCAAAAAAAAACAACGGATCAAGTCTTTTGAGTATCCGCATTCATACAGTCAGTATTTGGTCAGTAATTGATCAGTATTGGTGAGGGCTAATGCTCGACTTAGATACGTTTTGGCCATTTGCATCTGACCAGTTTTACTCAGATGGAAAAGAAGTCCTCCTTCTGTGTTTTGAAACCACTCCTGCTTTTTGCTTCCAAATCATGATCAAATCCTGATGTAAAATACCGACCGTTTGAGGCCTTATAGATGCTCCAAAAACAGGATCCATTGTGTTTTTTATTTGTAGGTTCTTCTGACAGATCAGAGAAACAGTAACATAAATTGTGATGTCAACAAGGCCAAAAAGGGACACTAGTGTCCCGAGAACAGATTGGAGAGGGTGGCAACAGCATAAGGAGTCAAAACAGAGCCCCAGTCACAGTGGTGAGGGTGGCAACAACTAAAAGAGTCAGCATTGTGGCCCAGTCACAGAGTGGGGGAGTGGGGTAAACAGCAGTGGCAGTAACACCACAAGATGGTGGCAGTAGGAGAAGATGGCAGCAGAGGCAGTAGGTGTGTGGCATCATGCGGGTGGCAACATCAGAATAGTGGCTGAAGCACATCGCTAGAAGTAAAGGTCCATTTTCACAATATTCTAGTGTGGCAGAACACTGCAGTCAGAACATTACTGCCAGAATGATCTAGTCTGATGCATCAGGCACTGTGTGGAAATCCTGGCTGATCCATGCCTGATTCATCTTTATAAAAGGTTAATCTCTCAACATTTTGTGTTGAAAGGTGAGTTCTCTTTGGGGGAACTATGCCCCCTGCCGCACTAAACACCTGCTCTGATGTCACACTACTGGCTGGACAGGTAAATTTGCCCAGGGCAAATTCAGCCAGGTGCGGACACAATTCAAGTTTGGCTGCCCAGGGGATCTTGGATCCAGCTCCTGTTGCTCCTTTCCTGTCACTTGTGCAAATAAACCACCTATTTCTGTATACATTTCCTGGGAGTTAATGTCTTCCTCTTCCTCCATCAGTTCAGCCCCAACAGGACTGAGGTGGCCATAATATGTAGGCACCATGTCTCCTGTCCCCTGGCCAGCTAGAGGGGGTGGAATGGCATTGTTCATCCCATAGTCCTGACGATTGACAAATAAAGTGCCCTCCTTAAAGGACCTTAGCAAACGGCAAGTATCACGCTTTAACTGCCACTGGTTAACGTCAAAGTTACACAGGGGAGTACCCCTGTCCGCCTGCATTATCAAAAAATCATTCACGGCTTTCTCTGCTCATATAGTCGGTCCAATATCGGAGGGTGGAGTTCAAATGGGTGGAAACATTGCATATGAGGCAATGTTGGGGAACACTATTCTGCCTTTGCAGCTCAAGGAGGGCTTGTTTTGCTCGGTAAGAGTGACTGAAGTGCATGAACAGTTTCCTGGACATTATCAAAACATCTTACAGTTGGGTGAAAGACTTCAGGAACCGGGTTACAGCCAGATTAAAGACTTGCGCTATGCAAGGAGCATGGGTCAGCCCTCCTTAACGCAGCGCAGAAAGAATGTTCTTCCCATAATCAGTGACCATGGATCTGATCTTCAGTTGGCGAGGAGACAGCGAGCATATCTTGGTTGATGACGCCGAGCAGTTCCTCCCCAGTGTGACTTAGTTCGCCCAGGCTGGTCAGGTGCAGAACACTGTGACACTGCCGTGCACTTCATAGGTGGTATGCTGGAGGACCACTCGAAACTGTGCTTACAGTGGAGACTGAGGACAAGGTTGAGGAAGAGAGGGACATTGGTGTAGGAATCACAGCATGAGAATGCGGAGGCGGCATTGCCATCACCTGGCCAAGTTACATAGTTACATAGTTGTTAAGGTTGGAAAAAGTCAAAAATCCATCAAGTACATCCTGTAATCCTGCTATATCGATCCACGGAACAAATCCCTGGATCAACGTCTATCTAACTTTTAAAAAGGGGTTGGGCCAAAGGGTAAGGGTGTGTAGAATAAGATTTCTATACATTGTCATAAGCCTCAATGTTATTTTGAATTAAAAAGTCATCTAAACCTTTTTTGAAGCCATCTACTGTATCTGCTGTGACCAGCTCCTGCAGCAGGCTATTCCAGAGATTCACAGATCATACTGTAAAGATTGCTTGACACTTCTTATGACTGAATCTTTTTTCTCCAGGTGTAGGGAGTGGCCCCTTGTTTGTTGAGGGGGTTTAACAGAGAATAGCTTCCCTTGATATTTTTTGTATGGTTCATTTATATATTTGTACAGGTTAATCATGGCTCCCCCTTAGAGGTCTTTTTTCAAGGCTAAACAAATTCAGTTCATTTAATCTTTGCTTATAACTATGGATGAGCGAATCGACTTCAGATGAAACATCCGAAATCGATTTGCATAAAACTTTGTTTCAATACTGTACTGAGCGAGCGCTCCGTACAGTATTAGAATGTATTGGCTCCAATGAGTTGAAGTTATTACGTAATAACTTTTTAAAGTGATTTCTACTGTAAAAAAACATTTCCCGAACTTGGGTTCGGTTCCAAGGTACTACTTGGTTACGATTATAAAGCCAAATTTTAATCAAATTACAAATTATATCTTCCAAACCAATAGACCTCAATTTACCCATTAGTCGTCTGTGTGTGACAGTATTACACGCCTTTGCAAAGTCCAAAAATACAATATTGACAACTTTCCCTCTGTCCAGACTTCTACTCACCTCCTCAAAAAACAAATCAGGTTAGTTTGACGGCTTCTGTTCTTAGTAAACCCATGTTGGCTATCACTTATTATATTATTGACAGTTACATAATCCTGTATGTAGTCCCGTAGAAGGCCCTCAAACATTTTTCCCACTATGGATGTTAAGCTTACTGGTCTATAATTTCCTGGTGAAGACCTAGCACCCTTTTTGAAAATGGAATATAACAAAATGGCAAGACGGAATGCAAAATGGAAGCCTTTAAGAGGCATTCTGTTTTGCTCCGTCCTAATAGAAGTCTATGGGCAAGCATAACGGATCCGTCTGGTTTCTGTTATGCATGACGGAAAAAAAAAGTCCTGCTCAACATACGTGTGTCGGGCTGGCACAGCTTTTTTAGAGAAGTGAAGCCATCAGTTCTCTGAAATAGGCAGAGTCAACCACATGGAAAGGGCGGCATTGTAGCACCAGCAACTTGGCAAGGAGCACCTTCAGCTTCTATGCCATTGGATGAGTGCACACGTACTGTTGTCTTTTTGCAATTGCCTCAGTGATTGATTGTTGGCGAAATGTGTGACGAGGAGTAGGAGGAGCATCAGGACCAGTAGACGATGGGAAGGAAACACAGCTCCCTTCTGCTGAGGTAGCGGAGCCTTGACTGCTGAAGAAGGGGTGCAGGCCACTGGGAGATGCAACAGTTGCTGTGTAAGGCTATACCATTACATTAGCGCCACAGTTTTCCCAGGCCATTTTATGGTGACACTCCATGTGTTGATGCAGGGCCATGGTGCCAACATTGGTACCCTGGCCGCACTTAACTTTCTGCTCACAGATCCTACATAAGGCCACACTGATGTTCTCTGGCAACTTGATAAAAAATTCACACACCGGTAAGTATGGCATTTTACTCTCACCACTGCATGATGACTGCCTGCTGCTGCCTCTATGAACCCATGCAATGCTAGTTGTTCCCGGACAAGTAGGCTCCTGAGTAGCAGACTGTCTACTCCGGACACGTTTGGCTCCATATCTCACACTACTACCTCCCTGCTGACTCACGACTACGCTTGCACCCTGCTGGCTCAGCCACATGCTGCCACTCTGCCGCTGTGTCATGTACAAGCTGCTTTATCACCACCAATAGATTTGCCTATTCTTGCCATCTAGTACTAATTCACTCTAAAACGTAACTTTTAATTTATCGACTATTACTGAACTCTAATATTCACTTAAAAGATGTAAGCCAATCCTGACTTTTGAATACACCTATTATAGTATTCCTGAGCTAAAATCTCTTGATCTAATTGCTGAGAGGTTGCGCGCTATCTCTCAGTACTGATATACTGGGTGAGGTGAGGATTGTGTATCACATTTAAAATCTGTACGCACTACCCTCTGACATGTTTCGCCTGAACTGGCGTCTTCAGGGGTTCTGGGTAGCGTCTGTTCAGTGTAGGAAAAGAAGCTGCTAATTGGCTGGCTGCAATGCATTATACATGATCTCTTGTTCCTGGGCTTCTTATTTTCATTTTGTAACACATGTTGTCACCACTTTAGGAAAAATTTGATTTGTTACCATGAAGAGGCAGGAAATTCGGATTTGTTGCAAATCAAATTTTTCCTTAACCTCGGATTGAATTTCCCTTCTGATGCTTTGATTCGCTCAATGCTAGTCATAAGTGTGTTGGATTTCAGATCAGTCTAAAGTGAAGTGGACCAAAATCTAATATACACCCAAAACAGTGAATTAGATGGGTATTAGAGATAAGCGAATCGAAGTTGAAGAAGTGGAATTAATTCTGAATTTCAGGAAAAATTAGAACCGTTGCCAAAGTTAAATTTCCTCGTGTTTCGTGGTAAAGAATCAATTTTTTTTAAAATATCTGCTGCACATTTTAGAAAGAAGTAGTAAGAACGAGGGATCACCCATAATGCAATGCAGATAGCCAATGAACAGCTAGCCAGTCCCTGTGATGTCACAGCCATATAAAAAGTCTCCTCCTGCCCGGTCTCTGCCATTTTCCAGTGAACTTAGTGCAGGAAAAGAAGTTACACGTACTTGGGACAGTGATTAGGAAAGACTCTTTTTACAAAAAATTACTATTGAGCAGTTCAGGGACAGCTTAGATATGGTGTAGGGATATAATAGGGAGGCATTATCCACAATATAGGGAAGAGAGCAGGACAAATTGAACAGTGTAAAGCTTAGCTAATATGAGCTATTCTATTACACCTTGCTGCACTAATTGGGGTTAAAAAGTTTTATACTACAGATTTTAGGTTGTTTGCATTCTTTGATACATAAGTAATTCTGACTGTTAATCCTTGATTGTGTAATTGGGGAGAAATTAAAGCCGGATACTACAGATTTTAGGGTGCCAACGTTCTATTATACATAAATATAGCCGTTAATCCCTAATTGTGTAATTGGGGTGAAATTACAGCCTGATACTACAGATTTTAGGGTGCTCATGTTCTACATCATATAAGTACTTCCATTCATTCTTGTTTCGGGGTGAAATTGTGCCCTAACACTACTGTTTTTTTATCCAAACAGTTATTGTTACAGTACAGTATGCCCGACAGACTAGTGCCAGGCCCTTCTAAGGGAACAGGCAGTAGCCAAAAGGTTACTGGAGCTGACAGAAGTAGCAGCAGAAGAAGCGAAGGGGGAGGATGGTGGTAGTAGCAGTTGCAGCAACAGGCCAGAGCTGCCAGTGTCATCCAGCGGTCATGTTTTGATCAGCAACTGAGCTGTCCTTGAATGGTTGACTCAGTCTTCAATATCATCTCAAGTGACATCAGACAACCCAATCCAGGAGTCGGTGGATTCCTCTGACAGCATGCTTAATTGGCATGGCCCGGGAACAAGCTCTGTGCCCCCACCTGTCCTGAACTTGCCTCTCATTTTCTGTTCCTTCTGCTTATGGTATCCCATCAGCTCGGCTCTGCTTTTCAACAAGGATGAGCTTATAGAGGACAGTCAGCAGCTACTGCCCAGCCAAGATGTGGAGGAGAGATCTGCTGCTTCCTCTGGTAGGCGGGCAAATAGCGATTATGAGAGTCGCGTGGGAGCTGGTGTTGAGTAGGATAAAGGTGGCAGTTTGCACATGAGGCAGCGGCTGAGCCAGCAGGGTGCAAGTGTGGCCGTGAGTCAGCAGGGTGGCAGTAGTGTAAGGTCTAGAGTCAAACGTGCCCGGGGTGGACCGGCTGCTACTCAGGAGCCTACCTGTCCAGAAAGAACTAGCTGTGCATGGGTTCACAGAGGCAGCGGCAGCAGGCAGTCAGCACAGAGAGGTATGGGGGAAAATGCCATACTCGCCGGTGTGGGAATTTTTCAGCAAGCCGTCGGAGGACGTCAGCGTGGCCATTTGTAGAATCTGTAGGCAGGAGGTGAAGACACACATGCAGCGTAACCATAACTTAGCCTGGGAAAACCATGGCACTAATGTAGTGGTACAGCCTGATGCAGCAACCATTGCATCACTTAGTGGCCCCCACCCTTTCTCCAGCAATAATGGCTCCACCAACTCAGGAGAAGAGAGCTGTGTTTCCTTCTCATCATCTACTGGTCCTGATGCTCCTGCTCCCACTCCTTGTCACTCATTTTGTCAGCAATCGATCACTGAGGCAATTGCAAAATGACAGCAGTATGCATATACTCATCCAACGGTGCAGAAGCTGAATGTGTTACTGGCCATGTTGCTGGTACTACAGTCCCTCCCTTTCCATGTGGTGGACTCAGCACCTTTCAGAGAACTGATGGCTTGTGCCGAGCCGAGTTGGAGATTCCCAAGCCGTCATTACTTCTCCAAAAAGGGTGAACCAGCCCGGCACACATATGTTGAACAGAAGGTGGGCCAGTCCTTGAGCCTGTCAGTGTCTGCTAAAGTTCAAGGCAGCGTCGACGCGTGGAGCTGTAACTACTGTCAAGGACAATATATGTCCTTTACGGCACACTGGGTAAATGTGGTTTCTGCCCAGCCACACCAGCAACTTGGCCAGGTGGCGGCACTGCCACCTCTACGTTCTCAAGCTGTAAGTACTGCGCCAATGTCATCTTCTGCCTCATTCTCCACGGCGATGTCAAACTGTTCTGAATGTGGTTTGCCTAGGCAAATGGAGTCACACCGGGGAGGAACTGCTCCACGTCCTTTAAAAGGAAATTGAGTACCTCCTGCTTTCTTCAGGCATGGTCACAGACAATGTGAAGAATATCGTGTTGGCACTGCGTCAAGGAGGGTGCACTGCATGGTGCACGTTCTTAATCTGGTTGTAAAGCGTTTGCTGAAATTTTCCATCCAACTGCAAGACATCCTGAAAATGGCTAGGAAACTCTGCATGCACTTCAGTTATTCTTACACTGCAAAGCACACGCTCCTTGAGCTGCAAAGGCAGAATAACGTTCCTCAACATCGCCTGATATGAGACATTTCCACCACTTGGAACCCCACCCTGGACTGACTATATCAGCAGAGGAAGGGTGTGAACGATTTCTTGATGATGCAGGCTGACAAGAGCACCCCCCTGTGTACCTTTGAGGTTAGCCAGTGGCAGCTCATGTGTGACACCTGCCATTTGCTCAGGCCCTTTGAGGAGGTCATTTATTTTGTCAGTCGCCAGGACTATGGGATGAACAACGTCATTCCACTCCTTCACATCCTGGAGAAGATGCTGATAAATCTGGCTGGCCAGGGGACAGGAGACATGGCGCCTACATCTCGCAGCCATCTGAGCCCTGTGGGGACTGGACTGGAGGAGGAGGAGGACATTCACGCACAAGCAATGTATACAGAAATGGGTGGTTTTTCTGCAAAATTTACAGGACAGGAGCATGAGGAGCTAACGGGCGATGAGGAAGACCAGGTAGATGACCCCAACACACTGTGGCAGTATGCAGTGCAGATGGATGCAGGGAGTCCATCAAATGGCCAGTAGAGATGGCCCGAACAATCCGCCGGCGAACAGTTCCCGGCGAACATAGCTTGTTCGCGTTCGTCGCAGCGGGCGACGAACACATGCGATGTTCGGTCCGCCCCCATACATCATCATTGAGCAAACTTTGACCCTGTACCTCACAGTCAGCAGACACATTCCAGCCAATCAGCAGCATACCCTCCCTCCCAGACCCTCCCATCTCCTGAACAGCATCCATTTTAGATTCATTCGGAATTTGCAGTCTTAGTGAGAGGAGGGAGAGTGTAGTTGCTGCTGATTTAATAGGGAAATCGATAGCTAGGCTAGTGAATTCAGTGTCCACTCTAGTCCTGAAAGACTCATCTGATCTCTGCTGTAAGGACAGCGTCCTGACAGCACCCCAAAAAGCCCTTTTTAGGGTTGCAACATTAGTCTGCTTTTTTTTCTCCATATACATATTGCAGTTGCCTGGCCTGCCTGTGTGTGAAGAGCTGCAGGCCCACAGACTGTAGTGTGCCCACTGCCAGTGCCCACCCCTGTCATCCCATGTGGCACAGGACTTTGCATCAAAAAAAGGCATTTCATTTTACACTTTAATCTAAGGTTAGTTGCCTGCCAGTGTGTGTCAGGCTGACTTCCACTGACTGTAGTGTGCCCACTGCCAGTGCCCACCACTCATACCGGCTGGCACAGGACTTTGCATAAAAAGGCATTTAATTTTTACACTTTAGTGTAATTTCAGTTGCTTGCCTGCTGCCAGTGTGTGTCAGGCCGACTTCCACTGACTGTAGTGTGCCCACTGCCAGTGCCCACCCCTGTCATCCCGTGTGGCACAGGACTTTGCATCAAAAAAGGCATTTAATTTTTACACTTTAGTGTAATTTCAGCTGCTTGCCTGCTGCTAGTGTGTGTCAGGCCGACTTCCACTGACTGTAGTGTGCCAACTGCCAGTGCCCACCCCTGTCATCCCGTGTGGCACAGGACTTTGCATCAAAAAAGGCATTTCATTTTTACACTTTAGTGTAATTTCAGTTGCTTGCTTGCCGCCAGTGTGTGTCAGGCCGACTTCCACTGACTGTAGTGTGCCCACTGCCAGTGCCCACCCCTGTCATCCCGTGTGGCACAGGACTTTGCATCAAAAAAGGCATTTAATTTTTACACTTTAGTGTAATTTCAGTTGCTTGCCTGCTGCCAGTGTGTGTCAGGCCGACTTCCACTGACTGTAGTGTGCCCACTGCCAGTGCCCACCTCTGTCATCCCGTGTGGCACAGGACTTTGCATCAAAAATAAGGCATTTAATTTTTACACTTTAGTGTAATTTCAGTTGCTTGCCTGCTGCTAGTGTGTGTCAGGCCGACTTCCACTGACTGTAGTGTGCCCACTGCCAGTGCCCACCCCTGTCATCCCGTGTGGCACAGGACTTTGCATCAAAAAAGGCATTTCATTTTACACTTTAGTGTAATTTCAGTTGCTTGCCTGCTGCCAGTGTGTGTCAGGCCGACTTCGACTGACTGTAGTGTGCCCACTGCCAGTGCCCACCCTATCATCCCGTGTGGCACAGGACTTTGCATCAAAAAAGGCATTTAATTTTTACACTTTAGTGTAATTTCAGCTGCTTGCCTGCTGCTAGTGTGTGTCAGGCCGACTTCCACTGACTGTAGTGTGCCCACTGCCAATGCCCACCCCTGTCATCCCGTGTGGCACAGGACTTTGCATCAAAAAAAGGCATTACATTTTTACACTTTAGTGTAATTTCAGTTGCTTGCCTGCTGCTAGTATGTGTCAGGCCGACTTCCACTGACTGTAGTGTGCCCACTGCCAGTGCCCACCCCTGTCATCCCGTGTGGCACAGGACTTTGCTTTAAAAAAAGGCATTTCATTTTTACACTTTAGTGTAATTTCAGCTGCTTGCCTGCTGCTAGTGTGTGTCAGGCCGACTTCCACTGACTGTAGTGTGCCCACTGCCAGTGCCCACCTCTGTCATCCCGTGTGGCACAGGACTTTGCATCAAAAATAAGGCATTTAATTTTTACACTTTAGTGTAATTTCAGTTGCTTGCCTGCTGCTAGTGTGTGTCAGGCCGACTTCCACTGACTGTAGTGTGCCCACTGCCAGTGCCCACCCCTGTCATCCCGTGTGGCACAGGACTTTGCATCAAAAAAGGCATTTCATTTTTACACTTTAGTGTAATTTCAGTTGCTTGCCTGCTGCCAGTGTGTGTCAGGCCGACTTCGACTGACTGTAGTGTGCCCACTGCCAGTGCCCACCCCTATCATCCCGTGTGGCACGGGACTTTGCATCAAAAAGGCATTTAATTTTTACACTTTAGTGTAATTTCAGTTGCTTGCCTGCTGCTAGTGTGTGTCAGGCCGACTTCCACTGACTGTAGTGTGCCCACTGCCAGTGCCAACCACTGATACCGGGTGGCACAGTAGCTTGCCGATAAATAAGGCATTTAATTTTTAGACAGTAGTCTAAATTCAGTTGCTTGCCTGCTGCCAGTGTGTGTCAGGCCCACTTCCACTGACTGTAGTGTGCCCACTGCCAGTGCCAACCACTGATACCGGGTGGCACAGTAGCTTGCCGATAAATAAGGCATTTAATTTTTACACAGTCTAATTTCAGTTGCTTGCCTGCTGCCAGTGTGTGCAGGCCCACTTCCACAGACTGTAGTGTGCCCACTGCCAGTGCCAACCACTGATACCGGGTGGCACAGTAGCTTGCCGATAAATAAGGCATTAAATTTTTAGACAGTAGTCTAAATTCAGTTGCTTGCCTGCTGCCAGTGTGTGTCAGGCCCACTTCCACTGACTGTAGTGTGCCCACTGCCAGTGCCAACCACTGATACCGGGTGGCACTGTAGCTTGCCGATAAATAAGGCATTTAATTTTTACACATTAGTCTAATTTCAGTTGCTTGCCTGCTGCTAGAGTGTGTCAGGCCCACTTCCACAGACTGTAGTGTGCCCACTGCCAGTGCCAACCACTGATACCGGGTGGTACAGTAGCTTGCCGATAAATAAGGCATTTAATTTTTACACAGTCTAATTTCAGTTGCTTGCCTGCTGCCAGTGTGTGCCAGGACCACTTCCACTGACTGTAGTGTGCCCACTGCCAGTGCCCACCCTGTCATCCCGTGTGGCACAGGACTTTGCATCAAAAAAGGCATTTAATTTTTACACTTTAGTGTAATTTCAGTTGCTTGCCTGCTGCCAGTGTGTGTCAGGCCGACTTCCACTGACTGTAGTGTGCCCACTGCCAGTGCCCACCCCTGTCATCCCGTGTGGCACAGGACTTTGCATCAAAAAGAGGCATTTAATTTCTACACTTTAGTGTAATTTCGGTTGCTTGCCTGCTGCCAGTGTGTGTCAGGCCAACTTCCACTGACTGTAGTGTGCCCACTGCCAGTGCCCACCCCTGTCATCCCGTGTGGCACAGGACTTTGCATCAAAAAAGGCATTTAATTTTTACACTTTAGTGTAATTTCAGCTGCTTGCCTGCTGCTAGTGTGTGTCAGGCCGACTTCCACTGACTGTAGTGTGCCCACTGCCAGTGCCCACCCCTGTCATCCCGTGTGGCACAGGACTTTGCATCAAAAAAAGGCATTACATTTTTACACTTTAGTGTAATTTCAGTTGCTTGCCTGCTGCTAGTATGTGTCAGGCCGACTTCCACTGACTGTAGTGTGCCCACTGCCAGTGCTCCACCCCTGTCATCCCGTGTGGCACAGGACTTTGCTTTAAAAAAGGCATTTAATTTTTACACTTTAGTGTAATTTCAGCTGCTTGCCTGCTGCTAGTGTGTGTCAGGCCGACTTCCACTGACTGTAGTGTGCCCACTGCCAGTGCCCACCCCTGTCATCCCGTGTGGCACAGGACTTTGCATCAAAAAAGGCATTACATTTTTACACTTTAGTGTAATTTCAGTTGCTTGCCTGCTGCTAGTATGTGTCAGGCCGACTTCCACTGACTGTAGTGTGCCCACTGCCAGTGCCCACCCCTGTCATCCCGTGTGGCACAGGACTTTGCTTTAAAAAAGGCATTTAATTTTTACACTTTAGTGTAATTTCAGCTGCTTGCCTGCTGCTAGTGTGTGTCAGGCCGACTTCCACTGACTGTAGTGTGCCCACTGCCAGTGCCCACCCCTGTCATCCCGTGTGGCACAGGACTTTGCATCAAAAAAGGCATTACATTTTTACACTTTAGTGTAATTTCAGTTGCTTGCCTGCTGCTAGTATGTGTCAGGCCGACTTCCACTGACTGTAGTGTGCCCACTGCCAGTGCCCACCCTGTCATCCCGTGTGGCACAGGACTTTGCTTTAAAAAGGCATTTCATTTTTACACTTTAGTGTAATTTCAGCTGCTTGCCTGCTGCTAGTGTGTGTCAGGCCGACTTCCACTGACTGTAGTGTGCCCACTGCCAGTGCCCACTCCTGTCATGCCGTGTGGCACAGGACTTTGCATCAAAAAAGGCATTTAATTTTACACTTTAGTATAATTTCAGTTGCTTCCTGCTGCTAGTGTGTGTCAGGCCGACTTCCACTGACTGTAGTGTGCCCACTGCCAGTGCCAACCACTGATACCGGGTGGCACAGTAGCTTGCTCGATAAATAAGGCATTTAATTTTTAGACAGTAGTCTAAATTCAGTTGCTTGCCTGCTGCCAGTGTGTGTCAGGCCCACTTCCACTGACTGTAGAGTGCTCACTGCCAGTGCCAACCACTGATACCGGGTGGCACAGTAGCTTGCCGATAAATAAGGCATTTAATTTTTAGACAGTAGTTTAAATTCAGTTGCTTGCCTGCTGCCAGTGTGTGTCAGGCCCACTTTCACAGACTGTAGTGTGCCCACTGCCAGTGCCAACCACTGATACCGGGTGGCACAGTAGCTTGCCGATAAATAAGGCATTTAATTTTTACACAGTCTAATTTCAGTTGCTTGCCTGCTGCCAGTGTGTGTCAGGCCCACTTCCACAGACTGTAGTGTGCCCACTGCCAGTGCCAACCACTGATACCGGTGGCACAGTAGCTTGCCGATAAATAAGGCATTTAATTTTTAGACAGTAGTCTAAATTCAGTTGCTTGCCTGCTGCCAGTGTGTGTCATGCCCACTTCCACTGACTGTAGTGTGCCCACTGCCAGTGCCAACCACTGATACCGGGTGGCACAGTAGCTTGCCGATAAATAAGGCATTTAATTTTTACACATTAGTCTAATTTCAGTTGCTTGCCTGCTGCCAGGGTGTGTCAGGCCCACTTCCACAGACTGTAGTGTGCCTCACTGCCAGTGCCAACCACTGATACCGGGTGGCACAGTATCTTGCCGATAAATAAAGCATTTCATTTTTACACATTAGTCTAATTTCAGTTGCTTTGCTTATGGTATCCCATCAGCCTCGGCTCTGCTTTTTCAACAAGGACAGAGCTTATAGAGGACAGTCAGCAGCCGCCGCTCCAGCCAAGATGTGGAGGAGAGATCTGCAGCCACCTCTCTGGGAGGCATGTGGGCAAACAGCGATTATGAGAGCCGCGTGGGAGCTGGTGTTGAGTAGGATAAGGTGGCAGTTTGCACATGAGGCAGCGGCTGAGCCAGCAGGGCAAGTGTGGCCGTGAGTCAGCAGCGGTGGCAGTAGTGTAAGGTCTAGGTCAACGTGCCTGGGTGGACCGGCTGCTACTCAGGAGCCTACCTGTCCAGAAGAACCAGCTGTGCATGGGTTCTCACAGAGGCAGCGGCAGCAGGCAGTCAGCACAGAGAGGTATGGGGAAAATGCCATACTCGCCGGTGTGGGAATTTTTCAGCAAGCCAGTCGGAGGACGTCAGCGTGGCCATTTGTAGAATCTGTAGGCAGGAGGTGAAGACACACATGCAGCTGGAACCACAACTCAGCCTGGGAAAACCATGGCACTAATGTAGTGGTACAGCCTGATGCAGCACCATTGCATCACTCTAGTGGCCCCACCCTTTCTCCAGCAATAATGGCTCCACCAACTCAGGAGAAGAGAGCTGTGTTTCCTTCTCATCATCTACTGGTCCTGATGCTCCTGCTCCACTCCTTGTCACTCATTTTGTCAGCAATCGATCACTGAGGCAATTGCAAACATGACAGCAGTATGCATACTATCCAACGGTGCAGAAGCTGAATGTGTTACTGGCCATGTTGCTGGTACTACAGTCCCTCCCTTCCATGTGGTGGACTCAGCACCTTTCAGAGAACTGATGGCTGTGTGCCGAGCCGAGTTGAGATTCTAAGCCGTCATTACTTCTCCAAAAAGGGTGAACCAGCCCGGCACACATATATGTTGAACAGAAGGTGGGCCAGTCCTGAGCCTGTCAGTGTCTGCTAAAGTTCAAGGCAGCGTCGACGCGTGGAGCTGTAACTACTGTCACAGACAATATATGTCCTTTACGGCACACTGGGTAAATGTGGTTTCGCCCAGCCACACCAGCAACTGCCAGTAGGCGGCACTGCCACCTCCACGTTCTCAGCCGTAAGTACTGCGCCAATGTCATCTTCTGCCTCATTCTCCACGGCGATGTCAAACTGTTCTGAATGTGGTTTGCCCAGGGCAAATGGAGTCACACCGGGAGGAACTGCTCCACGTCCCTTAAAAGGAAATTGAGTACTTCCTGCTTTCTTCAGGCATGGTCATGCAGACAATGTGAAGAATATCGTTGGCACTGTCCAAGGAGGGTGCACTGCATGGTGCACGTTCTTAATCTGGTTGTAAAGCGCTTGCTGAAATTCTCCATCCAACTGCAAGACATCCTGAAATGGCTAGGAAACTCTGCATGCACTTCAGTTATTCTTACACTGCAAAGCACACGCTCCTTGGAGCTGCAAGGCAGAATAACGTTCTTCAACATCGCCTGATATGAGACATTTCCACCACTTGGAACCCCACCCTGGACCTGACTATATCAGGCAGAGGAAGGTGTGAACGATTTCTTGATGATGGCGGCTGACAAGAGCACCCCCTGTGTACCTTTGAGGTTAGCCAGTGGCAGCTCATGTGTGACACACTCGCCATTTGCTCAGGCCCCTTGAGGAGGTCATTTATTTTGTCAGTCGCCAGGACTATGGGATGAACAACGTCATTCCACTCCTTCACATCCTGGAGAAGATGCTGATAAATCTGGCTGGCCAGGGGACAGGAGACATGGCGCCACATCTCGCAAGCCATCTGAGCACCTGTGGGGACTGGACTGGAGGAGGAGGAGGACATTCACGCACAAGCAATGTATACAGAAATGGGTGGTTTTTCTGCAAAATTTACAGGACAGGAGCATGAGGAGCTAACGGGCGAGTGAGGAAGACCAGGTAGATGACCCCAACACACTGTGGCAGTATGCAGTGCAGATGGATGCAGGGAGTCCATCAAATGGGCCAGTAGAGATGGCCCGAACAACCGGCCGCGAACAGTTCCCGCGTAACATAGCTTGTTCGCGCTTCGTCGAGCGGGCGACGAACACATGCGATGTTCGGTCCGCCCCTATACATCATCATTGAGCAAACTTTGACCCTGTACCTCACAGTCAGCAGACACATTCCAGCCAATCAGCAGCATACCCTCCTCCCAGACCCTCCCATCTCCTGAACAGCATCCATTTTAGATTCATTCGGAATTTGCAGTCTTAGTGAGAGGAGGGAGAGTGTAGTTGCTGCTGATTTAATAGGGAAATCGATAGCTAGGCTAGTGAATTCAGTGTCCACTCCAGTCCTGAAAGACTCATCTGATCTCTGCTGTAAGGACAGCGCCCTGACAGCACCCCCAAAAGCCCTTTTTAGGGCTGCAACATTAGTCTGCTTTTTTTTCTCCATATACATATTGCAGCTGCCTGGCCTGCCTGTGTGTGAGGAGCTGCAGGCCCACAGACTGTAGTGTGCCCACTGCCAGTGCCCACCCCTGTCATCCCATGTGGCACAGGACTTTGCATCAAAAAAGGCATTTCATTTTTACACTTTAATCTAAGGTTAGTTGCCTGCCAGTGTGTGTCAGGCTGACTTCCACTGACTGTAGTGTGCCCACTGCCAGTGCCCACCACTCATACCGGCTGGCACAGGACTTTGCATAAAAAAGGCATTTAATTTTTACACTTTAGTGTAATTTCAGTTGCTTGCCTGCTGCCAGTGTGTGTCAGGCCGACTTCCACTGACTGTAGTGTGCCCACTGCCAGTGCCCACCCCTGTCATCCCGTGTGGCACAGGACTTTGCATCAAAAAAGGCATTTAATTTTTACACTTTAGTGTAATTTCAGCTGCTTGCCTGCTGCTAGTGTGTGTCAGGCCGACTTCCACTGACTGTAGTGTGCCAACTGCCAGTGCCCACCCCTGTCATCCCGTGTGGCACAGGACTTTGCATCAAAAAAGGCATTTCATTTTTACACTTTAGTGTAATTTCAGTTGCTTGCTTGCCGCCAGTGTGTGTCAGGCCGACTTCCACTGACTGTAGTGTGCCCACTGCCAGTGCCCACCCCTGTCATCCCGTGTGGCACAGGACTTTGCATCAAAAAAGGCATTTAATTTTTACACTTTAGTGTAATTTCAGTTGCTTGCCTGCTGCCAGTGTGTGTCAGGCCGACTTCCACTGACTGTAGTGTGCCCACTGCCAGTGCCCACCTCTGTCATCCCGGTGGCACAGGACTTTGCATCAAAAATAAGGCATTTAATTTTTACACTTTAGTGTAATTTCAGTTGCTTGCCTGCTGCTAGTGTGTGTCAGGCCGACTTCCACTGACTGTAGTGTGCCCACTGCCAGTGCCCACCCCTGTCATCCCGTGTGGCACAGGACTTTGCATCAAAAAAGGCATTTCATTTTACACTTTAGTGTAATTTCAGTTGCTTGCCTGCTGCCAGTGTGTGTCAGGCCGACTTCGACTGACTGTAGTGTGCCCACTGCCAGTGCCCACCCTATCATCCCGTGTGGCACAGGACTTTGCATCAAAAAAGGCATTTAATTTTTACACTTTAGTGTAATTTCAGCTGCTTGCCTGCTGCTAGTGTGTGTCAGGCCGACTTCCACTGACTGTAGTGTGCCCACTGCCAATGCCCACCCCTGTCATCCCGTGTGGCACAGGACTTTGCATCAAAAAAGGCATTACATTTTTACACTTTAGTGTAATTTCAGTTGCTTGCCTGCTGCTAGTATGTGTCAGGCCGACTTCCACTGACTGTAGTGTGCCCACTGCCAGTGCCTCACCCCTGTCATCCCGTGTGGCACAGGACTTTGCTTTAAAAAAGGCATTTCATTTTACACTTTAGTGTAATTTCAGCTGCTTGCCTGCTGCTAGTGTGTGTCAGGCCGACTTCCACTGACTGTAGTGTGCCCACTGCCAGTGCCCACCTCTGTCATCCCGTGTGGCACAGGACTTTGCATCAAAAATAAGGCATTTAATTTTTACACTTTAGTGTAATTTCAGTTGCTTGCCTGCTGCTAGTGTGTGTCAGGCCGACTTCCACTGACTGTAGTGTGCCCACTGCCAGTGCCCACCCCTGTCATCCCGTGTGGCACAGGACTTTGCATCAAAAAAGGCATTTCATTTTTACACTTTAGTGTAATTTCAGTTGCTTGCCTGCTGCCAGTGTGTGTCAGGCCGACTTCGACTGACTGTAGTGTGCCCACTGCCAGTGCCCACCCCTATCATCCCGTGTGGCACAGGACTTTGCATCAAAAAAGGCATTTAATTTTTACACTTTAGTGTAATTTCAGTTGCTTGCCTGCTGCTAGTGTGTGTCAGGCCGACTTCCACTGACTGTAGTGTGCCCACTGCCAGTGCCAACCACTGATACCGGGTGGCACAGTAGCTTGCCGATAAATAAGGCATTTAATTTTTAGACAGTAGTCTAAATTCAGTTGCTTGCCTGCTGCCAGTGTGTGTCAGGCCCACTTCCACTGACTGTAGTGTGCCCACTGCCAGTGCCAACCACTGATACCGGGTGGCACAGTAGCTTGCCGATAAATAAGGCATTTAATTTTTACACAGTCTAATTTCAGTTGCTTGCCTGCTGCCAGTGTGTGTCAGGCCCACTTCCACAGACTGTAGTGTGCCCACTGCCAGTGCCAACCACTGATACCGGGTGGCACAGTAGCTTGCCGATAAATAAGGCATTAAATTTTTAGACAGTAGTCTAAATTCAGTTGCTTGCCTGCTGCCAGTGTGTGTCAGGCCCACTTCCACTGACTGTAGTGTGCCCACTGCCAGTGCCAACCACTGATACCGGGTGGCACTGTAGCTTGCCGATAAATAAGGCATTTAATTTTTACACATTAGTCTAATTTCAGTTGCTTGCCTGCTGCTAGAGTGTGTCAGGCCCACTTCCACAGACTGTAGTGTGCCCACTGCCAGTGCCAACCACTGATACCGGGTGGTACAGTAGCTTGCCGATAAATAAGGCATTTAATTTTTACACAGTCTAATTTCAGTTGCTTGCCTGCTGCCAGTGTGTGCCAGGACCACTTCCACTGACTGTAGTGTGCCCACTGCCAGTGCCCACCCTGTCATCCCGTGTGGCACAGGACTTTGCATCAAAAAAGGCATTTAATTTTACACTTTAGTGTAATTTCAGTTGCTTGCCTGCTGCCAGTGTGTGTCAGGCCGACTTCCACTGACTGTAGTGTGCCCACTGCCAGTGCCCACCCCTGTCATCCCGTGTGGCACAGGACTTTGCATCAAAAAGAGGCATTTAATTTCTACACTTTAGTGTAATTTCGGTTGCTTGCCTGCTGCCAGTGTGTGTCAGGCCAACTTCCACTGACTGTAGTGTGCCCACTGCCAGTGCCCACCCCTGTCATCCCGTGTGGCACAGGACTTTGCATCAAAAAGGCATTTAATTTTTACACTTTAGTGTAATTTCAGCTGCTTGCCTGCTGCTAGTGTGTGTCAGGCCGACTTCCACTGACTGTAGTGTGCCCACTGCCAGTGCCCACCCCTGTCATCCCGTGTGGCACAGGACTTTGCATCAAAAAAGGCATTACATTTTTACACTTTAGTGTAATTTCAGTTGCTTGCCTGCTGCTAGTATGTGTCAGGCCGACTTCCACTGACTGTAGTGTGCCCACTGCCAGTGCTCCACCCCTGTCATCCCGTGTGGCACAGGACTTTGCTTTAAAAAAGGCATTTAATTTTTACACTTTAGTGTAATTTCAGCTGCTTGCCTGCTGCTAGGTGTGTCAGGCCGACTTCCACTGACTGTAGTGTGCCCACTGCCAGTGCCCACCCCTGTCATCCCGTGTGGCACAGGACTTTGCATCAAAAAAGGCATTACATTTTACACTTTAGTGTAATTTCAGTTGCTTGCCTGCTGCTAGTATGTGTCAGGCCGACTTCCACTGACTGTAGTGTGCCCACTGCCAGTGCTCCACCCCTGTCATCCCGTGTGGCACAGGACTTTGCTTTAAAAAAGGCATTTAATTTTTACACTTTAGTGTAATTTCAGCTGCTTGCCTGCTGCTAGTGTGTGTCAGGCCGACTTCCACTGACTGTAGTGTGCCCACTGCCAGTGCCCACCCCTGTCATCCCGTGTGGCACAGGACTTTGCATCAAAAAAGGCATTACATTTTTACACTTTAGTGTAATTTCAGTTGCTTGCCTGCTGCTAGTATGTGTCAGGCCGACTTCCACTGACTGTAGTGTGCCCACTGCCAGTGCCCACCCCTGTCATCCCGTGTGGCACAGGACTTTGCTTTAAAAAAAGGCATTTCATTTTTACACTTTAGTGTAATTTCAGCTGCTTGCCTGCTGCTAGTGTGTGTCAGGCCGACTTCCACTGACTGTAGTGTGCCCACTGCCAGTGCCCACCCCTGTCATGCCGTGTGGCACAGGACTTTGCATCAAAAAAAGGCATTTAATTTTTACACTTTAGTATAATTTCAGTTGCTTCCCTGCTGCTAGTGTGTGTCAGGCCGACTTCCACTGACTGTAGTGTGCCCACTGCCAGTGCCAACCACTGATACCGGGTGGCACAGTAGCTTGCCGATAAATAAGGCATTTAATTTTTAGACAGTAGTCTAAATTCAGTTGCTTGCCTGCTGCCAGTGTGTGTCAGGCCCACTTCCACTGACTGTAGAGTGCCCACTGCCAGTGCCAACCACTGATACCGGGTGGCACAGTAGCTTGCCGATAAATAAGGCATTTAATTTTTAGACAGTAGTTTAAATTCAGTTGCTTGCCTGCTGCCAGTGTGTGTCAGGCCCACTTTCACAGACTGTAGTGTGCCCACTGCCAGTGCCAACCACTGATACCGGGTGGCACAGTAGCTTGCCGATAAATAAGGCATTTAATTTTTACACAGTCTAATTTCAGTTGCTTGCCTGCTGCCAGTGTGTGTCAGGCCCACTTCCACAGACTGTAGTGTGCCCACTGCCAGTGCCAACCACTGATACCGGGTGGCACAGTAGCTTGCCGATAAATAAGGCATTTAATTTTTAGACAGTAGTCTAAATTCAGTTGCTTGCCTGCTGCCAGTGTGTGTCATGCCCACTTCCACTGACTGTAGTGTGCCCACTGCCAGTGCCAACCACTGATACCGGGTGGCACAGTAGCTTGCCGATAAATAAGGCATTTAATTTTTACACATTAGTCTAATTTCAGTTGCTTGCCTGCTGCCAGTGTGTGTCAGGCCCACTTCCACAGACTGTAGTGTGCCCACTGCCAGTGCCAACCACTGATACCGGGTGGCACAGTATCTTGCCGATAAATAAAGCATTTCATTTTTACACATTAGTCTAATTTCAGTTGCTTGCCTGCTGCCAGTGTGTGTCAGGCCCACTTCCACAGACTGTAGTGTGCCCACTGCCAGTGCCAACCACTGATACCGGGTGGCACAGTACCAAGCACGCGTACTACCACTTATCTAAAAAAAAATGACAGGCAGAGGCAGGCCCCCCCTCAGGGGCCGTCGTGGTCGTGGTGCTGTGATTTCCACTGTCCCTGGAATAATGCCTAGTGTTCAGAGGCCACGTACCCTGAACCCGAAAAATTCTGAGGACATAGTTGACTGGCTTAAACAGGACACCCAATCTTCAACAGCTTCCGCTAAGAACCTTGACACACCATCCTCCTCCAGCTCAGCTTCGGTCACCTGCTCTCAAGTTACCTCGCACCCGCCCTCCGCCACCACCACCACTACCACCACAGCTACCACAGCCGCTTCACTTGATCCGTCAGAGGAGTTATTTACACATCAGTTGGATGCAATTAGTGATGCGCAACCATTATTGCCAGATGATGTAGATTACAGGGATATGTCTCAGTCAGGCAGGATTACACAGATGGACGTACAGTGTGATGATGATGATGTTGTACCCGCTGCTGCTTCCTTTGCTGAGGTGTCAGATACAAGTGAAGCGGTTGATGATGACGATGTGTCCACGGATGCCACGTGGGTGCCTGCTCGAAGAGAAGAAGAGGGGGAAAGTTCAGAAGGGGAGACAGAGAGAATGAGGAGACGAGTTGGAAGCAGGGGGAGGTCGTCGCAAGGAGTTAGTGGCACAGTCAGACAGCATATATCGGCACCTGGGGTCAGCCAGACAGCACGCCAGTCAATGCATGCTGTTGCCACCACCAGAATGCCGTCATTGCAAAGCTCAGCAGTGTGGCATTTTTTTTGTGTGTCTGCCTCTGATAACAGCAATGCCATTTGCAACCTGTGCCAAAAGAAACTGAGTCGTGGGAAGTCCAACACCCACCTTGGTACAACTGCTTTGCGAAGGCACATGATCTCACATCACAAACGCCTATGGGATCAACACATGAGTACAAGCAGCACACAAACTCAAAGCCACCATGCTCCTCCTGGTCCAGCATCTTCAGCCACGTCAACCACTGCTGTCCTCCCTGCCCCCTCTCAACCAACCACCACTCCATCTCTCACCTTCAGCAGTTCCTGCTCATCTGCCCACAGTCAGGTGTCTGTCAAGGACATGTTTGAGCGTAAAAAACCAATGTCACAGAATCACCCCCTTGCCCGGCGACTGACAGCTGTGACGGAACTCTTAGCCCGCCAGCTTTTACCATACCAGCTGGTGGAGTCTAAGGCCTTCAAAAAATTTGTCGCTATTGGGACACCACAGTGGAAGGTACCCGGACGAAATTTTCTTTCAAAAAAGGCAATCCCAAACCTCTACCATGTCATTGAAAAGGAAGTCATGGCATCTCTGGCATACAGTGTTGGGGCAAGGATCCATCTGACCACTGATACCTGGTCTGCAAAGCACGGTCAGGGCAGGTATATCACGTACACTGCGCATTGGGTCAACCTGCTGACGGCTGACAAGCATGGAATGCGTGGCTCCGCAGCGGAGTTGGTGACACCACCACGACTTGCAGGCAGACCTACTGCCACCTCCTCTACTCCTACTCCATCCTCTTCGATATCCTCCTCGGCTGAGTCCTCTTCTGCTGCGGCGTCTGGCTGCACATCAACTGAATCCCCTCAGCTCCCCAGGGGTTATTCCACATCCCGGATACGACAGTGTCACGCTGTCTTGGGGTTGACTTACCTGAAAGCAGAGAGCCACACAGGACCAGCACTCCTGTCCGCTCTGAACGCACAGGTGGATCAGTGGCTGACCCTGCACCAACTGGAGATCGGCAAAGTGGTGTGTGACAATGGAACAAATTTGTTGTCGGCATTGAATTTGGGCAAGTTGTCACATGTGCCGTGCATGGCACATGTGTTGAATCTCATCGTACAACGTTTTGTGTCTAAGTACCCAGGCTTACAGGACATCCTCAAGCAGGCCAGGAAGGTGTGTGGCCATTTCAGGCATTCCTACACGGCCATGGCGCACTTTTCCGATATTCAGCGGCGAAACAACATGCCAGTGAGGCGCTTGATATGCGACAGCCCGATACGTTGGAATTCAACACTCCTAATGTTCTACTGCCTGCTCCAACAAGAAAAAGCCATCAACGAGTATTTGTATGACCGGGGTGCTAGGACAGCCTCTGCGGAGCTGGGAATTTTTTTGCCACGTTACTGGACACTCATGCGCAATGCCTGTAGGCTCATGCGTCCTTTTGAGGAGGTGACAAACCTAGTCAGTCGCACCGAAGGCACCATCAACGACCTCATCCCATTTGTTTTTTTCCTGGAGCGTGCCCTGCGAAGAGTGCTGGATCAGGCTGTAGATGAGCGTGAAGAGGAAGAGGAAGAGTTGTGGTCACCATCACCACCAGAAACAGCCTTGTCATCATCGCTTGCCGGACCTGCGGCAACGCTGGAAGAGGAGTATGAGGAAGAGGAGTCAGAGGAGGAATGTGGCGGCTTTGAGGAGGAGGAAGACCAACCACAGCAGGCACCCCGACCGACAGGTAGCAGACTACCTCGCCTTAACAGCAGATATCGACACTCTGAGGAGCAATGAACCCCTTCACTACTGGGTGTGCAGGCTTGACCTGTGGCCTGAGCTATCCCAGTTCGCGATAGAACTTCTGGCCTGCCCTGCTTCAAGTGTCCTGTCAGAAAGGACCTTCAGTGCAGCAGGAGGCATTGTCACTGACAAGAGAAGTCGCCTCGGTCAAAAAAGTGTTGATTACCTCACCTTCATAAAGATGAATGAGGCATGGATCCCGAAGGGACTGACAGTGGGGGATACGTTTAACTAACAAAAGGCCTGATTACATGCCTTGGCCTCAAAATGGTCCCCACGCTGCTGTATTTAATGTCTGCATACCGGGTGACTTTCGTGAATTCTCCACCACCAACTAGGGTTCAAGCCGCAATGTTTTAGTTACTTTTCTGCCTGGAAAACATCAATTTTTCCGGCCGCTGCTACAATAGCAGCTGCAACAATAGCGGCTGCAACAATGCCATTATTTTTCAGGCATGTGTACATGCCTAATTTTTATGCCCTATGGTGCAACACTGTGGTTGCAAAAACAAACCAAAAAAAAAGGCACATACAAGTGTCAATTCCCCTTCGTGATCGTTACTTTGTTGTGGTGAAGGGGATTGCGTATCACAATGAAGCAATCATCACCTCTATGAGTGTGTTGGCAATGTTGCCACACTCCAGATGATAAGGCCGTTGCTTCATTATGGTCAGACCAAAAGCGATCGGACGGCTGGATAATATTTCATAGAAAAAACATTAATTTACCTTTTTTTTATATGTTGTATGGGTTTTTAATACATAAAATAAAAAATCATAATAAAGTCTCTTAATAGTTTATTAGAAATTAAAAAAATCCCCATCAATTCCAATACAAAGCAAGTACAGAGCTCAGAACTAAATTATTTCATGATGTCGTAATGGTTCGCTAATTCGACAATGGTTAATCAATTCGACCGGATAGGGTACGTAACAGGGATTAAACTAATAGGAATAGTACTAGTTAAGACACCACTCATATAGGGTGTCACAGCACATTGCTCTGTGCACGCGCAGTGCCCCAATTTGGGAGTATGAGGACCGACCAAGCTGCTTTTTCCATCTCCCGGTTCCTGAAATCAATTCAGTTTGGTGTATGAGAGTTTGGTCTGTCACTGTGAAGGCAGTCGAAGGTACCCGGCCTACATTTTTTTCACAAAAGGCAATCCCTGATATGGGATGTAACAGGGATTAAACTGATGAGAATAGTACTACAGAAAATACCACTCATATCGGGTGTGACAGTAAATTGCACGGCGCAGACGCAGTCACCGTGGATTAAAACAGAGTGGAGGGAGCCAGCGTTTTTTAACCATCTCCCCTTTCGAAAAATCAATTCAATAAATGGCCCCCAGATTGGGGACCTTAGAGGGATTAAACTGATGAGAATAGTACTACAGAAAATACCACTCATATCGGATGTGACAGTAAATTGCACAGTGCAGACGCAGTCACCATGGTTTAAAACAGAGTGGAGGGAGCCAGCGTTTTTTTAACCATCTCCCCGTTCGAAAAATCTATTCAATAAATGGCCCCCAGATTGGGGACGTTAGAGGGATTAAACTGATGAGAATAGTACTACAGAAAATACCACTCATATCGGGTGTGACAGTAAATTGCACGGCGCAGACGCAGTCACCGTGGATTAAAACAGAGTGGAGGGAGCCAGCGTTTTTTTAACCATCTCCCCTTTCGAAAAATCAATTCAATAAATGGCCCCCAGATTGGGGACGTTAGAGGGATTAAATTGATGAGAATAGTACTACAGAAAATACCACTCATATCGGATGTGACAGTAAATTGCACGGCGCAGACGCAGTCACCGTGGTTTAAAACAGAGTGGAGGGAGCCAGCGTTTTTTTAACCATCTCCCGTTCGAAAAATCTATTCAATAAATGGCCCCAGATTGGGGACGTTAGAGGGATTAAACTGATGAGAATAGTACTACAGAAAATACCACTCATATCGGGTGTGACAGTAAATTGCACGGCGCAGACGCAGTCACCGTGGATTAAAACAGAGTGGAGGGAGCCAGCGTTTTTAACCATCTCCCGTTCGAAAAATCTATTCAATAAATGGCCCCCAGATTGGGGACGTTAGAGGGATTAAACTGATGAGAATAGTACTACAGAAAATACCACTCATATCGGGTGTGACAGTAAATTGCACGGCGCAGACGCAGTGACCGTGGATTAAAACAGAGTGGAGGGAGCCAGCGTTTTTTAACCATCTCCCCGCTCGAAAAATCTATTCAATAAATGGCCCCCAGATTGGGGACGTTAGAGGGATTAAACTGATGAGAATAGTACTACAGAAAATACCACTCATATCGGGTGTGACAGTAAATTGCACGGCGCAGACGCAGTCACCGTGGTTTAAAACAGAGTGGAGGGAGCCAGCGTTTTTTAACCATCTCCCCGTTCGAAAAATCTATTCAATAAATGGCCCCCAGATTGGGGACGTTAGAGGGATTAAACTGATGAGAATAGTACTACAGAAAAATACCACTCATATCGGGTGTGACAGTAAATTGCACGGCGCAGACGCAGTGACCGTGGATTAAAACAGAGTGGAGGGAGCCAGCGTTTTTTAACCATCTCCCGTTCGAAAAATCTATTCAATAAATGGCCCCAGATTGGGGACGTTAGAGGGATTAAACTGATGAGAATAGTACTACAGAAAATACCACTCATATCGGGTGTGACAGTAAATTGCACGGCGCAGACGCAGTGACCGTGGATAAAAACAAAGGGGAGGGAGCCAGCGTTTTTTAACCATCTCCCGCTCGAAAAATCTATTCAATTCACCTTTCGGGACCCTTGGTGTTGTACGTGGCTGGGTGGAGGAAGAAACCTTCAATGACATCACCGGACGTGGCTAGCTTGGTATCCAACCTTGTGCAAATGGGGAGTTTGCGGTTGTGCAAATGAACTGTTTGCGGTTGTTTGCGTGCATTAAAAGGGAGTTTGGTCTGTCAATGTCTGTAAAGTGGGCGTAACCCTTACACTACCTGATCGATACAACATCATACCTGATCGTATACACACACTGGATGTTTTAAAGCATGTTATTCCAAACAATTTAGGAATGTTAGTTGATTTATGCCCTTTATGGATTAAAACCCGACTCTCGCGTCCACTACGTAATTTTCCATGGGAGTTTTGCCGTAGATCCCCTCCGGCATGCCACAGTCCAGGTGTTAGACCCCTTGAAACAACTTTCCCATCACTATTGTGGCCAGAAAGAGTCCCTGTGGGTTTTAAAATTCGCCTGCCAATTGAAGTCTATGGCGGTTCGCCCGGTTTGCCGTTCGCGAACATTTGCGGAAGTTCGTGCTCGCTGTTCGCGAACGGAAAATTTTATGTTCGCGACATCACTAATGGCCAGATGCATACTAAGTTGCTTGCGTAGTGCCAGCCGTATTATTACCATTCGGCAGAGGGGATAACTACTGACTCTCAACCATGTTAGACCCTCACTACCAATCCAAAATGGGGCCTTTTTTCCCACCCGCTGAGAGAGGATAAACTCAACTACTATCAAGAAATATGTAGTCAGGCCATCGCCCATCCTCATCAAGGTCTGACCGGGGGCCTCTGCGATCACATTCCACTGCCATGACTACTGAAGGGGGCAGCACAAGCTCCATCAGCAGCAACTTAAGTGTGGAGTCTCTAATGAGCACTTTTCTTCACTCCGCCTACTGAAGAAACCACCCACCAACAGCAGCAAGACATGGAAGAGGACCTGAACCAGCAGGTGGTGGCATACTTGGACTGCACCCTGCCACCCCAAATCCAAGCTCCCTGGACTACTGGACAGCCAATCTTGATTTGTGGTCGCAAATTTTTTTTTATTGTAACTGTTTATTTACATATTTGCCAACAGCATTGTAAAAACTGAAATAAGATTTACACTATAATGCACTGACTTAGAACATCAACTGTGGTAAAACTTAGCAAAAGGTTTTCCTGCTTTATTATGGCAGCTTTAATTTGTAAACCTTTCCTATGATATTATGCCCATGTCCTACAAAGCTTTAACCACCTAACTGTTTTGCTGGCACTCAGCTCTGGCTGTATGAAAAGTATTTAAGGCCTGTTTCGCGACTGGCGTTAATGGTTCTGGCAGGGGAACAGCTTGACTGGATCCATAACTACATACCATGATGCTGCCAGAAGTCTATCCAGCCCAATTCACTATAATGAGGACTGGCGGAGATCCAGCCCTCAGCACGGCAAATATGTTGAGAGCGGGCCAGACAAATACTGCTGCAACACAGGCTTTCATACAAGACCAAAATGACATAATTAGCCTAAGATAAGCAGGGAGATATCACTGTTAGAAATCGAGGTGGGAATAATCTCTGGTTAGAGGGATTAAACTGATGAGAATAGTACTACAGAAAATACCACTCATATCGGGTGTGACAGTAAATTGCACGGCGCAGACGCAGTCACCGTGGATTAAAACAGAGTGGAGGGAGCCAGCGTTTTTTTAACCATCTCCCCTTTCGAAAAATCAATTCAATAAATGGCCCCCAGATTGGGGACGTTAGAGGGATTAAATTGATGAGAATAGTACTACAGAAAATACCACTCATATCGGATGTGACAGTAAATTGCAAGGTGCAGACGCAGTCACCATGGTTTAAAACAGAGTGGAGAGAGCCAGCGTTTTTTTAACCATCTCCCCTTTCGAAAAATCTATTCAATAAATGGCCCCCAGATTGGGGACGTTAGAGGGATTAAACTGATGAGAATAGTACTACAGAAAATACCACTCATATCGGGTGTGACAGTAAATTGCACGGCGCAGACGCAGTCACCGTGGATTAAAACAGAGTGGAGGGAGCCAGCGTTTTTTTAACCATCTCCCCGTTCGAAAAATCTATTCAATAAATGGCCCCCAGATTGGGGACGTTAGAGGGATTAAACTGATGAGAATAGTACTACAGAAAATACCACTCATATCGGGTGTGACAGTAAATTGCTCGGCGCAGACGCAGTCGCCGTGGATTAAAACAGGGTGGAGGGAGCCAGCGTTTTTTTAACCATCTCCCCGTTCGAAAAATCTATTCAATAAATGGCCCCCAGATTGGGGACGTTAGAGGGATTAAACTGATGAGAATAGCACTACAGAAAATACCACTCATATCGGGTGTCACAGTAAATTGCACGGCGCAGACGCAGTCACCGTGGTTTAAAACAGAGTGGAGGGAGCCAGCGTTTTTTTAACCATCTCCCCGTTCGAAAAATCTATTCAATAAATGGCCCCCAGATTGGGGACGTTAGAGGGATTAAACTGATGAGAATAGTACTACAGAAAATACCACTCATATCGGGTGTGACAGTAAATTGCACGGCGCAGACGCAGTCGCCGTGGATTAAAACAGGGTGGAGGGAGCCAGCGTTTTTTTAACCATCTCCCCGTTCGAAAAATCTATTCAATAAATGGCCCCAGATTGGGGACGTTAGAGGGATTAAACTGATGAGAATAGTACTACAGAAAATACCACTCATATCGGGTGTGACAGTAAATTGCACTGCGCAGACGCAGTGACCGTGGATAAAAACAAAGGGGAGGGAGACAGCGTTTTTTTAACCATCTCCCCGTTCGAAAAATCTATTCAATTCACCTTTCGGGGACCCTTGGTGTTGTACGTGGCTGGGTGGAGGAAGAAACCTTCAATGACATCACCGGGACGTGGCTAGCTTGGTATCCAACCTTGTGCAAATGGGGAGTTTGCGGTTGTGCAAATAAACTGTTTGCGGTGCATTAAAAGGGGAGTTTGGTCTGTCAATGTCTGTAAAGTGGGCGTAACCCTTACACTACCTGATCGATACAACATCATACCTGATTGTATACACACACTGGATGTTTTAAAGCATGTTATTCCAAACAATTTAGGAATGTTAGTTGATTTATGCCCTTTATGGATTAAAACCCGACTCTGCGTCCACTACTTAATTTTCCATGGGAGTTTTGCCGTAGATCCCCCTCCGGCATGCCACAGTCCAGGTGTTAGACCCCTTAAAACAACTTTCCCATCACTATTGTGGCCAGAAAGAGTCCCTGTGGGTTTTAAAATTCGCCTGCCAATTGAAGTCTATGGCGGTTCGCCCGGTTTGCCCGTTCGCGAACATTTGCGGAAGTTCGCGTTCGCTGTTCGCGAACGGAAAATTTTATGTTCGCGACATCACTAATGGCCAGATGCATACTAAGTTGCTTGCGTAGTGCCAGCCGTATTATTACCATTCGGCAGAGGGATAACTACTGACTCTCAACCATGTTAGACCCTCACTACCAATCCAAAATGGGGGCCTTTTTTCCCACCCGCTGAGAGAGAGGATAAACTCAACTACTATCAAGAAATATGTAGTCAGGCCATCGCCCATCCTCATCAAGGTCTGACCGGGGGGGGGGCCCTCTGCGATCACATTCCACTGCCATGACTACTGAAGGGGGAGCAGCACAAGCTCCATCAGCAGCAACTTAAGTGTGGAGTCTCTAATGAGCACTTTTCTTCACCCGCCTACTGAAGAAACCACCCACCAACAGCAGCAAGACATGGAAGAGGACCTGAACCAGCAGGTGGTGGCATACTTGGACTGCACCCTGCCACCCCAAATCCAAGCTCCCCTGGACTACTGGACAGCCAATCTTGATTTGTGGCCGCAAATTTTTTTTTTATTGTAACTGTTTATTTACATATTTGCCAACAGCATTGTAAAAAACTGAAATAAGATTTACACTATAATGCACTGACTTAGAACATCAACTGTGGTAAAACTTAGCAAAAGGTTTTCCTGCTTTATTATGGCAGCTTTAATTTGTAAACCTTTCCTATGATATTATGCCCATGTCCTACAAGCTTTAACCACCTAACTGTTTTGCTGGCACTCAGCTCTGGCTGTATGAAAAGTATTTAAGGCCTGTTTCGCACTGGCGTTAATGGTTCTGGCAGGGGAACAGCTTGACGGATCCATAACTACATACCATGTGCTGCCAGAAGTCTATCCAGCCCAATTCACTATAATGAGGACTGGCGGAGATCCAGCCCTCAGCACGGCAAATATGTTGAGAGCGGGCCAGACAAATACTGCTGCACACAGGCTTTCATACAAGACCAAAATGACATAATTAGCCTAAGATAAGCAGGAGATATCACTGTTAGAAATCGAGGTGGGAATAATCTCTGTAAAACCTGCTTTTACTTTCACTTTCAGCTCCATTCGCTGTATCCCATTTTTAACAGTGATATCTTCCCATGTCGTGAAGATAATGCTATAATTATGGTATTGTTCGAAAACATGGAATACCAGCCTAAATGAAATACAAAACTCATACCAAACCAAAGATACCAGCAGCTAAAGCTGCTGCCCCCAATCCCCTTTTTTCTGGTGGAGGAGGAGGAGCAGTTGCAAAGCTGACAGCCTGCAGGAGGAAATAAAAAATAGTCAAAAATATACAGAAATGTGGCATTATCATCTTTGTAGTGACCCACATAATAAAAGTAGGTTATTTTTACCACACAGTGAACCCCGTAAATAAATTCCACAAAATAATGTTAAAATTGCTGTTTTTTAAATCTTTCCCCCTAAAATAAAATTATAAAAGTTATTTACTACACTATATATACCCCAATATGGTTCACTCCTCATGCGGTTGCCACCCTTACCACTCTGTGACGGCACCACTAATGTCCCTGTTTGGCCTCATTGACACAACACAACAGATCCTGTCTTTGGAGCATCCGTGAGGCCTAAATCACATGGTCCCTATTTTGTTTCAGGATATGCTCATTTTTTGGGAGCCAAAAGCAGGAGTGGGTACAAAACACAAAAGACAGGCAAATATTCCAATCATGTGTCATCTCTATTTTGGATCCTCTCCCTTTTTTTTGCCTTAGCAACACTCATGATTACTAACCAAATGCTGACTGTGTGAAGGCAGGGGCTCAAAAGACAGGATTTGTGTTTTTGTGGTTGTTCTTGTGACGGGTCAAAAAGAAGGAAAAAAATAATAAACAGTGACGTCAACACAAACTTACTGCTGACACCCTCTCCAATGTGTCATGGGGCCAGTACTTTTATCAGCGTGTAACAGAACAGGATCTGTAGACATTTATGTGGAATCAGCTGCCAGTGTGAAAGGAGTGTGTTCTTTCACTCTATAGTACAATCTTGGGCCACTGCACAGCTCTTTATACCTGACGCTAACATTGACCTATAAGGATAAGTTCACACTTATTATTATTATTTATATTAGTGATTTGGTTAGTTTTGGCCTCGTAACTGACCAAATAAGTGAAGTGATTCTAAGAGTGACACCTGTCAATTGCCTGTCATACTGACACAAAGTAACTATTTTACTACCACAGTGGATTACCAATGCATGTTTCTGCAATGCACAGTGTTCTACACCAATATACAGGCTCTCTTCAGCTGGGAAATAGCTGATTTTTAACGCAAAACGTCCTAGTCGAATTTTTGAAAACTTGGTTCATTTCTAATGGATTTGCATAATGAAAATGCAATGACAAACCTGCAAAATGGTACATGTAAATATAATGATTAGTACTGTTTAATAGTACCACATTAAAGAAATACAAGAACAACCAATGCAAAAGAAACATTGGAGAAACTGTATATAGCAGCCTTTTTTCGCTTGTACAACTCAAAACGACATCGAAAAATTAGACCTTGCTTTACGCAACTTCTCCACTTTCTTAAAGGTTGAGTTGACACATGACCGATCTACTTAAGTAGGAAAACCACTGCCGCAAAAATGGCATGGAGTAGGCTGATTTTTCCAGTGGTAATATTGTCAGGACCACAGCTGGACTCCTGCTGATTTCAACCTTTACATTGCAAAGGTTAAAATCTGTGAGTAAAACCTGCAGCATAAATTGACAAGTCAGTTTACACTGTAGCAGCAGCATGTGGATGATATTTCAAATATCTCATTTACTTTGCTTGCATGGTAAATGCTATGGATTTTCTGCACAAAATTCTTCTGCAAAGAAGTCGCAGTATTTACACCACACGTGAACCTGCCCATAGTGGTTTTGTTTATGTCTCTTAATGTTTTTGCACAACACTTATCAAGCCAATTTTCTGTTTATGCTTAGATAAGGCTAAGGACATATTCCTTGCTGTAATAAGCATCAATAGATTGGTATATCAAGGCGACTGCTGGTCATTTAGCTCAACATGAGGTGATGTGCTGCCTAGAACAGATGATTTTTATGACCACATAAAAGATGCAGTTAGCCAGCAAATGAGCTATCATGCGTTTGTTTATACAAATATATTGCTATTTACACATGGCAATGACCAGACACAAACTTTCACTCGGGCCGATCATCACCCCCTAAAAGAGCCTTTTAACCTTCAGGGACAATTTTTTTTATGATTGAATTTTACTCATTTTACTACAAATAATTTCTTTTCAATTGGTCTTTACTAAAAATATTGAGCCATTCTATCACAAAGGGTTAACCGTTTTCCTAGCTGTGTTAATGGTACTTACACTTTCACTTTGTGCCGTCATCTAATAACTCTTATCTCTAAATTACTGAAAGGTCATAAACACTTATTCAAGCCACATTGTTAGCAGTAAGGGCCTGTTCATATCACTGTTATGGCTTTCTGTCATAACATGGTTATAACAGAAAATAACGGAATCCATAAGATGGAAATCAAAACGGAAGCTTTTAAGAAGCAATCTGTTTTGTTCCATCATAATAGAAGTCTGTGAGAAAGCCTAACGGATCCGTCTGGTTTCCGTTATGTTGGACGGAAAACAAAGTCCTGTCGATAGCTGTACAGGGAAAGCAGCTCATCATTTTTAATAAATATCAATTGAAAAAAAAAAAATTTAGCTCAAAAGGAGTGCAATGCAATAAAAAAACAATGTTGCCAAAGGTGTACACAGCTTTTAATTCTATATTTTTTCATACATTTTTTTTAACATTGACCTTACCTTCAGTTGCACTATCCAGAGTTAACCACAGCTTAAAGCGTTCTGAATACTCATCCTTTAGCTTCTCAAGGTCATTGCGGAGGAGTATATCATCTTCTGACTATAAGGAGACATAGTTGTTAATTTTTCTAATTTCAAACAGCAAAAGAGCTGGCGTAGATTTAGACAGGTGGTGGATGTGACTAAGTTATGTAGAGGCCAGCCAAGGAGTTATTAAGACTGCCATCTAAAACACCGGTCTTAATAAATTACCACATATGAATTTTTTTAAATTGTAACTGTTTATTTACATATTTGCCAACAGCATTGTAAAAAACTGAAATAAGATTTACACTATAATGCACTGACTTAGAACATCAACTGTGGTAAAACTTAGCAAAAGGTTTTCCTGCTTTATTATGGCAGCTTTAATTTGTAAACCTTTCCTATGATATTATGCCCATGTCCTACAAGCTTTAACCACCTAACTGTTTTGCTGGCACTCAGCTCTGGCTATATGAAAAGTATTTAAGGCCTGTTTCGCACTGGCGTTAATGGTTCTGGCAGGGGAACAGCTTGACGGATCCATAACTACCATGTGCAGCCATATGCTGCCAGAAGTCCATCCAGCCCAATTTACTATAATGAGAACTGGCGGAGATCCAGCCCTCAGCACGGCAAATATGTTGAGAGCGGGCCAGACAAATACTGCTGCACACAGGCTTTCATACAAGACCAAAATGACATAATTAGCCCAAGATAAGCAGGAGATATCACTGTTAGAAATCGAGGTGGGAATAATCTCTGTAAAACCTGCTTTTACTTTCACTTTCAGCTCCATTCGCTGTATGCCATTTTTAACAGTGATATCTTCCCATATCACTACTAATAGCCTAAATGAAATACCAGCCTAAATGAAATACACAACTCATACCACACCAAAGATACCAGCAGCTAAAGCAGCTGCCCCCAATCCCCTTTTTTCTGGTGGAGGAGGAGGAGCAGTTGCAAAGCTGACAGCCTGCAGGAGGAAATAAAAAATAGTCAAAAATATACAGAAATGTGGCATTATCATCTTTGTAGTGACCCACATAATAAAAGTAGGTTATTTTTACCACACAGTGAACCCCGTAAATAAATTCCACAAAATAATAAATAATAATAAAATTGCTGTTTTTTAAATCTTTCCCCCTAAAATAAAATTATAAAAGTTATTTACTACACTATATATACCCCAATATGGTTCTTTAAAAAAGTAATCCGACAGAATAAAACATTTTTTGAAGAAAAGATTGCAATGTTATGACTGCTGGAACACAAATGGGCTTAAGGCTAAAATTATTATGTAACTAAGGGGAATGCAAGTGTGTCCCCTGACTTGTGAGCCAACAAGATTTACTGCAGACACAAATTAAAATTCTACAATAAAAATGTGACTTTTTGGGTAGGGCCTTTCCAATTTTAATGTGGCTATTAGGAGGTTAATTTCTGCCTAGCGCAGCATTCAGGAGACTGAACATCTATCTCAGAAGTATGGGTAGGGAAAAAGGGGAGTGTTTATTCCAGCAGTGGGCAATCAGTTGGGGCATATGCATGCAACCCATAGCAGTTTGCAGAAGAGTGAATGTCTTGCACATTAGAATGGAAATTCTGGAGACGGATTTTTGGCGAAACTCTGAAGAGTCAGTCTAGCAGAAAGAAACATGAGGCGCCTGCACAGCCACCCGAGGAGATTACTGATCTACATTGCCGTCCTGCTATCTCGCATGTGTGTATGTACACAGGCCAGAGTCCGCTATAGGCCTCAAGCCTGCCTCCAGAGATTCCCTTTCACACTCTCGTTAGGCTTGTCCGGCAGGCTGTTTGTACACGTGTGCTTCCGGAAGCCCGCCCTGCCCCATTTACTAGAATGAGGACGGAACGGAGATCTGGCCGCAGCACGGCAAACATGCCAAGAGGCTGCCGGACAACAAACGCTACTGCTGGCCCCCAAAAAATAAATGCAAGCAGCGTTTCTTTGTGCTAAAAATACATGATCTGCAGAGTATTCACATTAGAATGTTTAGCAACCTGCACATGATCAAACAACTATATTTTTAACTATAAATCAATATTGTGACCACATGTTATATCTGTCACAAAAATCAAACTTATGTCATGGGTGTATGCAAACTTAATGTGGACAAATAAATTACAACTTCAACATTCTGCATATGCTCTATTTTACTTAACTCCTTCAGAACACAGCCATTTTTCACCTGCCTTACACGGTCAAATTTTGCAAAACTGACATGAGCCACTTTATGTGGTAATAACTTTGGAATGCTTTTACTTATCCAAGCCATTCTGAGAATGTTTTCTCATGACACATCGTACTTCATGTTAGGGAGAATTCACATGACCATTATTTTTCTGTTCTTCTGATCTATCAGAAGAACAAAAAAACAAAACAAAACAGAGAGCTGTAAAAAAAAAAAGTATCATGTGCATTAGTTATGCACATTTGACATCCTTTTAAACCATCTGAGATCCATTTTATTAGACGGAAAAAAAGCACTGCATGCAGGACTCCCCACAATTTGTTACCAATTTCTTCCTGAATATGGCAACATCCCATACATGGCGATAAACATCCCATAGAGTGGATGTATAGTACCCTAGACTTGGGGGTACTACAATTGGAAATAGTTTTTATTATATTGTTATGTATTGTTTTTATATATTTGGCAATTGTTACCAGTAAGTATGTGGATGGTAAAGGTTGGCAAAGAACAAGGCTAATCACCCTCATCCTCCCCTTGGTAAGAGGAGGCTATTCCCGCTTCCTGTCTGTCTAGAGAAAGAGGAAAGAGGTAGCTTAGTGCAGAGCTCCTGCTCCCAAATATGAATCTCAAGAGAGATCTGCTTACTCCAAGCCTCAAGTCTTGAGATGCTAGACAGCAGAGTGAACTGCTAAAACCAGTATTAAAAGCACTGCTGAAAAGAAAGGGACTATTGCTAGGACACCCATGATGTTACTAGGCCAGTACCACCTAAGTGCTGAATTGCTGCCCATCCAACCTGCCTCCATAATCTTTACTGGTGCCAGAGAAATTTTTCCCTTCAAATCTGCTGCTACTGAATGTTCTACGTTGTTAGTTAGTAAAAAGACTTACATTTAATTCTAGCCTCATTTTTCAGTACTACATTTCCACTAGGAGCAACAGTCTGAGGGAGTACACAGTGACACAAAACTTTATCAGGGCCACTACCACTCCCATCCTTTGCACCGTCTCCTCCCGCTTTGCTGTAGATGTACTATTATAAACAAATCATTATGAAAATCTGTCAATCAAAATATCTCTAGCAACTATAACCTGTAATGTTACAATTAAAGACTTAGGCCTCTTTCACACTTGCCTTGTGAGGATCCGGCATGCACTTCCGTCGCTGGAAATGCCCGCCGGATCCATCACAACGCAAGACAACTGAAAGCATTTGAAGACTGATCAGTCTTCAAAATGCTTTCAGTGTTACTATGGCAGCCAGGACGCTACTAAAGTCCTGGTTGCCATAGTAAGTAGTGGGGAGCCAGGGGAGCAGATACTTACAGTCCGTGCAGCTCTCGGGGCGCTCAACAATGATGTCAGAGCGCCCTACGCGCATGGATCACGTGATCCATGCGATCATGTGATCCATGCTCATGAGGCGCTCTGACATCATTGTTGTTAGTATCCTGGTTAGTGGTTGTCACTTTGGCCCTGACTTTTTTAGTCAGCATGATTATTCCTCAATGTCAAATACTTCTGTATGTCTTCAGTTATGTTCTGTACTGCCCATGAGCACCATGCTCATCAGAACAGAAAAATAAAACAAAGTATTTTGAGCATCCATAAAGCCTCTTTCAGACATCAATAACTGTAAGCCAAAACCAGAATTGGGTCCAAAACAGAGAAAAATTGTAATAGAAATATTTGTATCTCTGTGTTTTGGACCCACTCCTGCTTTAGGCTTACAAACAGTGATCAAATACTGATGCAAAATACCCGGTGAAATAGGTTTTATTCTCAATTTCCACCCGTTTTTTTTGCCATTTATATCTGAAATCAATTTCAGATAAAGAAATGCAGGATTTTAACGGACGGCCTCTTTCACAATGGGCAGTATTTTTGCATCAGTATTTATTCAGTATTTGTAAGCAAAAACAGGAGTGGGTCCAAAACAGAGATAAAATGAAATGGAAATATTTGAATCTCTTTTGTGTTTTGGACCCAATCCTGCTTTTGGCTAACAAATACTGATCCAATACTGACCAAATAATGACCGTGTGAAAGAGGCCCTACAGATGCTCAAAATACAGGATCCTTTTTAAAAAAGTTTTTCTGTTCTACTGATGTATCAGATGAATGGAAAACTACAACTACTGGGTGGATGGAAAGTATGCCCATGGCAAACTCAACCAGTTGCGGCCACACTTCAAGTTTGCATGCCAGCACCTGTAGCATAAGTTTCTGCTGCATATCCTGTTGCTGAGTGGTTTCTTAAGTAGGCGGCTGAAGAAAACTGCTCATCACAGACTGCAGACTAAAGTTGCTGTATATGGAGATAGTGCTGCCCCTTCCCCCCATGCGAAGTTATAAACTACTTTATTTCACTTGAAAGGGTTAACTTGCACTGATTAATACTGTGTAACTGCATTCTATATGTTGTGATTGTATATCCTGTTCATTTTCACTGTTTTCAAGAGGCTCTGTGTAAAGGGTTAATAAATACTGAGAGAGTTTGAGGGACTTGAGGACTTTGAATGAGAAGCTGGCAATTTTCCACAGCTACAATACTGTTTAACCCCATAAGGACCCATGACGTACATGTATGTCATATCTGATCGTGACTTAAGGACCAGTGATGTACATGTACTACATGGTCATACCAAGCAATTAAACCGTCACCTCATCCCACAAAAAATGAGACCCTACCTAAGACAAATGCCCAAAAAATAAAAAAAACTATGGCTTTCAGAATATGGAGACACTGAAACACGAAAAAAAAATTTTGTTTAAAAAATGCTGTTATTGTGTAAGACTTAAATAAATACATATATAGTTTACATATCAGGTATCGCCGTGTCTGTAAGAACCAGCTGTATAAAAGTATCACATGACCTAACTCCTAAGGTGAACACTGTAAAAAAATAAAAAATAAAAAGTGTGTCAAAAAAGCAATTTTTTTTCACCTGACATCACAAAAAGTGTAATACCAAGCGATCAAAAAGTCATATGCACCCTAAAATAGTACCAATAAAACTGTAATCTCATGCCAAAAAAATTAGCCCCTAAATAAGACAGTCACCCAAAAAAAAAAAATAATAAATATGACTTTCAGAATATAGAGACACTAAAAAAATATTTTTTTTCAAAAATGATTTATTATGTAAAACTGACACAAACAACCCAAAAACGTATTCATATTTGGTATTGTCGTGTCCGTAACAACCTGCTCTATAAAAATACCACCTGATCTAACCTTTTAGATGAACATTGTAAATAGCAAAAAATAAAAACGGGGCCAAAACAGATATTTTTGGTTACCTTGCCTCACAAAAATATAGAGCAACCAAAAATCATATGTACCCTAAAATAGTACCAACAAAACTGGCACCTTATCCTGTAGTTTCCTAAATGTTTTTTTTTTTTGGAGTTTCTACTCTAGGGGTGCATCAGGGTGTCTTTAAATGTGACATGGCAACTAAAAAATATTCCAGTGAAATCTGCCTTCCAAAAACCATATAGCGTTCCTTTCCTTCTGTGCCCTGCCGTGTGCCCATACAGCAGTTTATGACCACATATGGGGTGTTTCTGTAAACTACAGAATCAGGGTAATAAATATTGAGTTTTCTTTGGCTGTTAACCCTTGCTTTGTTACTGGAAAAAATTGATTAAAATGGAAAATCTGCCAAAAAATTTAAATTCTGAAATTTCATCTACATTTTCGTTTAATTCTTGCGGAACACCTAAAGGGTTAAAAAAGTTTGTAAAATCAGTTTTGAATACCTTGAGGGGTTTATTTTCTAAAATGGGGTCACTTTTTTGGAGTTTCTACTCTAGGGGTGCGTCTTCAAATGTGACATGGCAATTTAAAATTATCCCAGTGAAATCTGCCCTCCAAAAACCATATGGTGTTCATTTCCTTCTGTGCCATGCCGTGTGCCCGTACAGCAGTTTACGACCACATATGGGGTGTTTCTGTAAACTACAGAATCAGGGTAATAAATATTGAGTTTTGTTTGGCTGTTAACCCTTGCTTTGTTACTGGAAAAAATGGATTAAATGGAAAATCTGCCAATAAAAGGAAATTCTGAAATGTCATCTACAATTCCTTTAAATCTTGTGGAACACCTAAAGGGTTAACAAAGTTTGTAAAATCAGTTTTGAATACCTTGAGGGGTGTAGTTTCTAAAATGGGGCCATTTATGGGGGGTTTCTTATTATGTAAGCCTCACAAAGTTACTTCAGACCTGAACTGGTCCTTAAAAAGTGGGTTTTGGAAATTTTCTGAAAAGTTTCAAGATTTGCTTCTAAACTTCTAAGCCTTCTAACGTCCCAATAAAAGAAAATGCAATATACAAAATGATCCAAACATGAAGTAGACACATGGAAAATGTAAAGTAATGACTATTTTAGGAGGTATCACTATCTGGTTTAAAAGCAGAGAAATTGAAATTTTTAAAATTGCAAACTGTTCCAAACTTTTGGTAAATTAGGTATTTTTTTTATAAATAGAAATAAAATATTTTGACTCAAATTTATCACTGTCATGAAGTACAATATGTGATGAGAAAACAATCTCAGAATGGCTTGAATAAGTAAAAGTGTCTTAAAGTTATCACCACATAAAGTGACATGTCAGATTTGCAAAATATGGCCTGATTCTAAAGGTGCAAAATGGCAAGGTCCTGAAGAGGTTAAAGAAGAGGGAAAAAGTCAAACTTGTTTATCACCAAAACCAGACAGACTGACCTTTTGAATGCCTGGTTTAGCTATGTTGCTATGTATGAAAACTTGTGTCGGTATCATTGCCATTGAGTATCATTGAAGCTCTAATGCAAGTCTATGAGAGACGGAAAGTGCAGTTAGGGATGAATGAACCTGGACTGTAATGTTCGGGTTCCTACCAAACATTATGGTGTCTGGGCACCCGAACCTGAACATGGCCCTTTGCGCAAAAGTCTGTATTCCTGTTCGGTGCTTGGATTTTAAATAAAGCTTTTTGGAAGGCTGCAGTGCAGCCAATTAACTACAGTAGCTTTTAAGCTGTGGGCACTTGGAAGCCATCACAGTAATGCCTAGTATTGGCATGGCTCTGATTGGCTGGCGCAGCACGTGACCCTGTATGCATAAATGCCGGATCACATGTTGCGTTGCCATTCTGCTCTAACTAGTGTAGGGACAGGACGCTGTAATGGACAGTGTTAGGCCCCTTTCACACGGGCGTGATTTCCGCGCGGGTGCAATGCGTGAGGTGGACGCATTGCACCCGCACTGAATCCGGACCCATTCATTTCTATGGGGCTGTGCACATGAGCGGTGATTTCCACGCATCACTTCTGCGTTGTGTGAACATTGCAGCATGCTCCAGTTTCTGCGTTTTTCACGCAACGCAGGCCCCATAGAAGTGAATGGGGCTGTGGGAAAATCGCAAGCATCCCCAAGCAAGTGCGGATGCAGTGCGATTTTCTCACATGGTTGCTAAGCGACGAGACCCGATCTTCATTATTTTCCCTTATAACATGGTTATAAGGGAAAATAATAGCGTTCTTAATAAAGAATGCTTTGTAGAATGTTGATTAAGGGGTTAAAAACAAAAAACTTAACTTACCTTAGCCACTTGATCGCGTAGTTGGCGATCTCTCTTCTCTCTTCAAGCATTAGCTGCAGTCTAAAGGACCTGTGATGTGACGTCACATCACATGGTCCAATCACATGGTCCATCACGGACCATGTGATTGGACCATTGTGATGTGACATCATCACAGGTCCTTTAGACTACAGCTAATGCTTGAAGAGAGATCGCCAATTACGCGATCAAGTGGCTAAGGTAAGTTAAGTTTTTTATTTTTAACCCCTTAATCAAGATTCTACAAAGCATTCTTTATTAAGAATGCTATTATTTTCCCTTATAACCATGTTATAAGGGAAAATAATAAAAATCTCCAGAATACTCAACCCGAAACCGGACTTCAGTGATGAAGTCCGGCTTCGGGTCTGGGTACCAAACATGACGATTTTTCCAATGCGCGTGCAAAACGCATTACAAAAGTTTGCACACGCGCGGAAAAATCGCGCATATTCCCGCAACGCACCCGCATCCTATCCGGGCGTCAAAAGTGACGCCCGTGTGAAAGAGGCCTTAGGCTTATAAAGTGGCTGTTTAGTCTGTGGGTGACCTGTAGGTATTTTTGATTGGTGCAATACACCTCCTTTGCACCAGTGACACAGAAATACAATACTTAATCGGGCTTTTTAGTCTGTGGGTAATCTGTTGCCATTTTTTGGGGTTAACACTGCCTTTGTATTCGTGACACAGAAATAGAATAGTTAATCCATCTGTTAATTGTGTTGGTGAAATAAAGCTAATTATTAGGGTTCAAAACATACTTCTATTGCATCCATCTTACTGTAATAGAATAGATAATCAGTTTCATAATTGTGTCGGTGACATAAAGCCATTTTTTAGGGTTCCAAACACTGCCTTTGCATCCGTTTTACTGTAATAGAATAGATAATCAGTCTGTTAATTCTGTCGGTGACACAAAGCCATTTTTTGGGGTTCCAAACACGGCCTTTGCCTCTGTCTTACTGTAATAGAATAGTTTATCTGTTAATTGTGTTAGTGTCAAGAAGCCATTTTTAGGGCTTAAAAAACCGACTGTGCATCCGTCACACAGGAATAGAATAGGTAATCCGTCTCACGTGGCATCCAGGTCATCCGAGTGATGTGTGCAGTTCGGAGGAAGAGGTGGTGGTCATGCAGCGTCAGACGTACCACAAAATAGGGAGTAGGGTGTAAAATCACAGTGCCTGGCCCCTAGCCAGTATGCCTGGTACTGCCCAACGCGCCGAGGGACAGAAATTCCTGGCCTTTGAAATGCTGCCATTCTGTCTGGTAGAGACAGTTTTATGATGGTGGTAGTCCAGCGGTATGTGGTTCTCAGTCACCACTACTTTTCCAGGAGGGTCATCCCTACCCTGCAAGCACAATTGGTGGAAAAAATCAGGTGTGCGGTGCGCAACCCCATCAGTGGCAAGGTCCACATAACCACTGATACGCCAGTAAGAACGGGCAGGGACGTTATATCTCCCTAACTGCCCACTGGGTAAATGTGGTGGTGGCTGGGCCTGAGGCGGAAAGTGGTTTGGTGCATGTCCTATTGCTGGACGTTTCTCGCTGCCTCCTCCTCCTACTCCACTTCCTCTACCTGTTCCTCCTCTACCGCCTCCTCATCGCGTCAGTGCAACACATACACCACCAACTTCAGAACAGCCAGGGGGAAATGACAGCAAGCTTTACTGAAGCTCATAAGTTTTGGGGAAAAACCCCACACCGTGCAGGAGCTGTGGACGGGCATGGAAGAACAGACTTATGACTGGTTGGTGCAGCTGAGCCTCAAGCCCGGCCTGGTGGTGTGCGATAATGGCAAAATCTCGTAGCATCCCTTGCCTGGAGCATGTGCTGAATTTGGTGGTACAGAGGTTCCTGAAGAATTACCCAGAGATGTTAGAGCTGTTGCAGAAAGTGCGCGCTGCCTGTGCGCGCTCTCGGTGTTCTCATCCTGCTGCTGCTCGCCTGTCTATGCTGCAGCTTAACTTCTGCCTTCCTACTCACCACCTCATATCCGACTTAACCACAAGGAGGAACTCCACCTTGCACATGCTGGAGAGACTGTTCGAGCTTCAGCAGATGATAGTGGCGTTTCAGCTGCAGCAAGCATGGGTGAGTTGCTCTGCAGAACAGCACCACTTCCGCACCACCGAGTGGGCCTCCATGCGGGACGTGTGTGCCGTGTTGCACTGTTTTAAGTACTCCACCAACATGGCCAGCGCCGATGAAGCTGTCCTCAGCATTACTATCCAACTTCTATGCCTCTTTGAAAAACGCTTTAAGTGATAAGGGATAAGGATATGGCACAGGAGGAAGAGGAGGAAGAACAGGGATCATTCTCACGGTTATCAGGCCAGTCATCCACAGGTGGCTCAGAAGATGGGTTCCTGCACCAAAAGCTGCCAGATACACAACTGTCCAGCCAGGGCTCAGTTTTGGAGGATAAGGAGGATGATGATGAGGAGGAAACACGTTCACAGCAAAGTGGCACCCAAATCAGCTCACAGGTATCAATAGAGTGTAGCTGGGGGTGATACAGAGGACACAGACAATACATGTCACGGTCTCTAACGTGACAGGTGTCAGAAGATCCAAGTGACTGGCTGCATGTGATGTGATCTGACAGCCTCTTTTTGTTTCACTTGTTTCAGTGTACCCCACTTTCCCTAGTTTCCAGGCCTAGTACCTTTCCCCTTCCCTCCCTTTTTATATGTTATGTGTGACATTATCAACCGCCTAAATTTTTGTTTGTGTCAGTGAAGCTATGGATCCTATCACTGCACTGGCTAGACATTTGCAGGGTCTGTCTTTTGAGGTAGCCGACCTCCGCACGCAGATCCAGGGATCACAGGCTGCTGGTGCCAGTAGTAGTTACCAGGCCTGTCCTGAACCTAAGGTTGCACTTCCGGATAGATTTTCAAAGAGAAGCGATAATTTCATTTGGTCTCGAGAGTCGTGTAAATTATACTTTAATTTGTGTCCGCTCTCATCTGGGGATGAGAGTCAAAGAGTTGGCATTATCATTTTGTTGCTTAAAGGGGACGCTCGGTCTTGGGCTTTTTCTCTACCGACCGGATCACAGACCCTCCGGTCGGTAGATTAATTTTTCAGAGCGCTAGGTCTTATCTAAGATGATACAGATCGGATCTCCCTGGCGGAGACTAAGTTACGTGGTTTGCGGTAGGGAGAACATTGTGCGGAGATCTATTGCTCTGAATTTAGAAGATGGGCTACAGATATGGAGTGGAATGATCCAGATCTTAGTAGCCAATTCTGTCAGGGAGGCTAGAGGCGAAAGGACGCGTTGGTCTTTCACGAAAATCCTGAGTCATTGGAAGTGGCTATGTCCCTTGCCGTACGTCCCTAACTCACAGGATGAAAAATCATATAACGTGGCGGCTTCCTCTGACACTTTAGGTGGCGAACCTATGCAGTTAGGGGAAGTTACCCCTGGGCCTGCTTGCAAGGGTTTTAGTCATAAGAAGGGAGTATGTTTTTCCTGTGGAAAAGGGGGGCATTTTGTTAATATTTGTCCTTACATTCAGCGTCAAGGTGAAAACAAAAAGAAAACATTTAATCCCCTATCTTACTCTTGGTGGGGTGGATGGGGAGTCAGAGAACTTACTTTTGTCATTTATTGGTAGTACCCGATTTCTCCTGTCTGGTGCACTCTCTGAATTTTATGGTGGCCATTTTGGCACATAACAGGTAGTATTTAGTGTTAGGTTCCGACATATAGAGATTGCCTTGATGTTTGGCAGACGGGCCCAAATAATTTTGTACAAAATGTATTTGCCAAAAATCTCATATTTGCTAAATAAGCGTAGCATTAGCACTAGAATATTTTCTATATATGGCATTTTTGTACTTTATTTGTGTTTGCAGAGTGCTGTTGCATTGTCTTTTTCTATTTGTGTTTCTGTCACGGGTAATGGGGAGGGGGATAACACCAGATAACATACAGAAGGAATAGACCGGAGTGTAGGCCTCAAAGCTAAGGGAGAGGGATAGTGACCTCCTAGGAATCCCTAGACCTCTCCCTGACTCCTGCTAGTATGAGTAGACTCAGAAGGTGGAAATACTCATACACCAGAACCTTAGCCCTGGAGACCCTGGAAGGTTGGTGGCAGGGAATGAGACTACTGGTTCCTCCCCAGATGAAGGAACCAGTGTCTCCCTGAGGCCTAGACAACACAACACAAACAAGCGAACAACAAAATGCAAAACAAAATGTACTTAGCTTAAAGAAGAATAGAGGAGCAGGAGATCCAAAGGAACAACACACCAGCTCAACCAACGCCAGCAAGAAATATCAACCGCATGTTAAGCAGTGTAAGTCAAAACTAAATAGAGCCTCAGTAATGACCCACAAGCTGCACCTGACAAGAGGTGTGGTCATTACCAAACAACAACACTGCAAGATGAAAACAGAGAGACGGTCAGATACCCTCATGTGCCGCCAGTCTCTTAGATCTTCTCACCTCTATCATGGGAGGGACCCTGATAGTACCCCTGTCAAGGTCTTACCTTGTCCACATGGTGGCTGCCATTTTTGACATGTGTAGATTGCAGTCTCTTATAACCTCTGAGTGCATCATCACTTGCCTGCTGCCTGGACATCGCACAGTGATGATGTGGCAACACCTGACTATATCAGTCTGCTCAGGCTTCAGGTTCATTGCCCTTGCTTTTGTGCTTCAAGGTGCATCTCTGGCAGTCTTAGCTCCTTGTGTGTTCCTGTTTACGTTCCGGCCTGGCTGACGTTTCCTCTAGCTCTTGATCCCGCATTGGGAGACGACCCCCTTTGGACCTGACCCCGTCTTGGACGACTACCCGATTTGGACCCGATTCCGGCTTGGACGACTATCCGCTTTGAACCTGATCCCTTCTTGGACGACTACCCGATTTGGATCTGTTTCGGACTTGGACCTGCATTGGACTTGACTGGCTTCTTCCTAATTTCGCTGTCCCTGATTTAAGTTTATTTATATTCCTTTAAATAAACAACTTTATTTTACCTGTGTTTGCATGTGGTCTGGTTTCCTGGCTCCCGTGACATTACACAAGGGCCATGAATCCTGCCGATGCAGGTACTCCAACGCTCCCTATGCTGGTCTCCAGGCTCAATCAACAAGATCACCTTTTGGGTCAGTTCGCTCAAGCATTGCAGACGTTGCTTTCACGCACCGCACACCTTTCTCTTGGTGCTGCTGGGCCGGTGGTTCCTCCTGCTACTGCTCCCATTGCAAGTCCTGCTCCGGGAGTTTCAGCTGAGATCTCTGTTTCCAGATGGATGACTGGTTCAGCCCCCCTGCAGCAGCATTATGGGAGTGATCCGAGTCAGTGTCGTGGCTTCCTAAACCAAATGGGCATATATTTTGAGATGGTTCCTCAGGCATTTCCTTCTGATCAGTCCAAAGTGGGCTTCCTGATTTCGTTGCTCTCAGACAAGGTCTTGGCCTTGGCGAATCCCTTATGGGAGAATGATAAACCTGTGATACGAGATTACCCGAGTTTTGTTGCCTCCTTTCGTAGAGTATTCGATGTACCTGCTCATTCTACCTCCCCTGCAAAGCAGCTCCTGTCCATTCAACAGGGCATACAAACCATAGCTGAATATGCCATTGAATTCTGTACCCTGGCTGCAGAGGTGGGTTGGAATAATGAGGCACTAGTGCCTGTCTTCAGGCATGGTCTCTCTGATGTATTGAAGGACGAGGTTGTGGCTAAGGATCTCCCTGATGAGCTTGAGTGTCTCGTTTCCTTCCTGATTTTGATCGATACAAAGCTCAGGGAGAGGCCTTTGTTTAAGGAGCACCTGCTGAGATCTCCTACCAGATCGGCTCCTACGTTTTCTTTCCCACCCATTCCTTACCTCCCACGCCTCCTGGGGATGGTGCCTCTGGCAGTGAACCTATGCAGCTGGCATTCACTAGCCTTTCTAAGGCTCAGCGGGCCTTTAGGAGGCGGGAGGGCCGGTGCCTGTATTGCGGTCTCATTGGGCATTTCCTGAAGTCATTCCTTACCCGTCCTGGAAACGCTCGCACCTAAGGTCCTGTCGGGGACAGATCTTGGGTGGAATTTCCTCGTCCCCGGCTTCCCGTAAAGATAAACCGCTGATCACAGTTGTTCTCTCCTAGACAGGGGGCACAGCAGTTACTCAAGCATTGGTGGACTCCAGTGCTGGCGGTTATTTTATTGACAGCACATTTGTTGCTGCAAATTCCATACCCCTGCAGCCTCGTGTTACTCCAATGGCCATTGGGGCCATTGAAGGGAGACCTCTGAGACCGGCGCAGGTTACCCACGAGACTGTTCCGGTCGATATGGTGATTGGGGCTGTTCACAGGGAATCTGCCTGTTTTCAGGTTATTTTGTCCCTGCACTACTCCGTGGTTTGCGAGTTTCCTTGGCTTCAGCGGCACAATCCGACCTTTGATTGGCAGTCGGCCGTAATCCCCTCTTGGTCTCTAAAGTGTGGCGTTGTTTGCATAAATGTGCTTGTTAAGGTACTTTGTACCTCCTCAGATTCTGTGTTGCCTCATGAATATCTTGAGTATCTGGATGTATTTGACAAGATGCGCGCTGGTGCCCTTCCTCCTTATCGTCCCTACGATTGTGCTGTAGATCTGAAACCCAATGCTATTGCCCCTCGTGGCAGGGTTTATCCTCCTTCTATTGCGGAGAAAAAGTAAATGGAGGAGTACGTTGTGGACGTACTTTTCCGGGGACACATTCGCAAGTCCACTTCTCCAGCGGGTGCTGGCTTTTGCTTCGTAAAGAAAAATGGAGGCGAGTTGAGACCTTGCATTGACTATAGGGGTCTCAATCGCATCACTGTCAAGAATGCATACCCGATTCCGTTGTTATCGGAATTGTTCGTCATCCTCAAGGGAGCAACTTTTTTTACCCAGCTTGACCTAAGGGCAGCATATAACCTCATAAGGATCAAGGAGGGTGACGAGTGGAACACCGCGTTTAACACCAGAACCGGCCATTGCAATTATTTGGTCATGCCTTTTAGCTTGTGCAATGCGCCCGCTGTCTTCCAGGACTTCATTAATGATGTCTTTCTTGATATGTTGCAGCAATGTGTGGTGGTCTATTTGGATGACATCTTGGTTTATTCGGACTCCATTGAATCACACTACCTGGATGTCAGACGGGTGCTTCAACGGTTACGTAGTAATGGGCTTTTCTGTAAGCTTGAGAAATGTGAATTTTACCTGTCCCAGGTTGCTTTCTTCGGCTATATCATTTCTGCTGAAGGGTTCTCCATAGACCCTCAGAAGGTTTCGGCAGTTCTGCAATGGCTTCGCCCTAGTGGTCTCCGTTCCATTCAGCGTTTTCTGGGTTTGGCAGCTATTATTGGAAATTTATCAGGAACTTTTCCGCATTGGCCAAACCCATCTTAGATCTGACTAAGAAGGGCAGCGATCCCCACACTTGGATGCCTGCTGCTTCCCAAGCTTTTGAGAGCCTCAAGTCTGCTTTTGCTTCGGCTCCGATTCTGTCTCATCCCGATCCTGGTTTGCCCCTTTGTCCTGGAGGTGGATGCGTCTGAGACAGGAGTAGGTGCCTGATGGACCCTTGCTTCCTTGTGGGTTTTACTCTAAGAAGCTGTCTCCAGCAGAATGCAATTACGAGATTGGAGACAGAGATCTCTTGGCTATCATCCTGACTCTCAAAGAGTGGAGATACTTGCTCGAAGGCTCTGCGGTTCCGGTTCTCATTCTCACCGACCATAAAAATCTGACGTATCTCTCGGAGGCCAAGAGGCTAACACCCTGTCAGGCTAGATGGACTTTATTCTTGTCTCGTTTTAACTATGTGGTCTCCTATTTGCCCGGCTCCAAGAATGTTAAGGCTGATGCCTTGTCTCGCCAGTATTCTGAGTTGTCTAGGGAGAACTCTGTGTCGACGCCAGTCATACCTTCCGATCATATCCTGGCTCCTATGCACACCAACTTGAACGGATCTTGGCTGCTCAATCCAATGCACCTACGCTGAGACTTGCTGGCAAATTCTTTGTGCCTGAGTTGTTGCGCATCAAGCTTCTGTGCACATACCGCAATTTAAGGACTGCTGGTCATCCTGGTAAGAACCAGATGTCCTGGGCTGTTTCCCATCAGTTCTGGTGGCCGTCTCTCCGCACTGATGTGGCTGCGTGTTCTGTCTATGCGCAGACCTGCTGCTTAGCCTTGGGTCTACTGCATCCCATTCCTAATGGGGAGCGTCCCTGGTCTCACTTGGCCATGGACTTTATTGTGGAACTTCCTGCATCCTGAGTTTACACAGTTATCCTCATGTTTGTCATGGTTCTCTACGATGTGCCACTGTGTTCTGTTTAAGAAGCTGCCTACCGCTCAGGAGCTGGCCTTGGTGTTTGCAAGGGAGGTCTTCTGTTTACATGGGTTGCCTAAGGAGATTGTCTCAGAGATTGCCAGTTTGTCTCAAGGTTCTGGCGTGCCTTTTGTTCTCAGTTGGGTATTCACCTCTCCTTCTCCTCAGCCTACCATCCGCAGTCTAATGGTGCCGCTGAGCGTTCCAACCAAGCTGGAGCAATTTCTCCACTGCTATATCTCTAACCATCATGACAATTGGGTTGATCTGCTTCCCTGGGCGGGGTTTGCCAGGAACTCTGCAATCAACTCATTCTCCGGAATGTCTCTGTTTATGGCGAATTTTCGTTTCCAACCCTCTGTGTTGCCTGAGTTGTTCCTGCAACAGGACATCTTTGTGCCCTCCATTCCTCTAGGGTGCGGATTCAAAAGTCATTACGGGTTTATGCTCAGCGTCAGAAGCTCCAGGCTGACCAGAGGCGTTTGCCTGCTCCTTCATGCCGAGTTGGGGAGAGGGTGTGGTTATCGACTCGTAATCTCAACCTCAGGGTTCCTGCTCTGAAACTAGCCCTCCGTTTTGTTGGACCTTTTTGCATCCTCCGCAAGGTGAACCAGCTTGCCTATGCCCTTGATCTTCCTCCTGGCATGTGCATCTCCAACGTCTTCCACGTGTCGCTTTTAAAGCCACTGGTTTACAATCGCTATACCGCATCACTTCCTCACCCTCATCCCATTCCTGTGGGCAATCATGAGGAGTATGAGATTAGCAGTATCCTGTATTCTCGTCTGCTCCGAGGTCGAGTCGAATTCCTGGTTCACTGGAGAGGTTATGGTCCTGAGGAAGGCTCCTGGGTTTCTTCCGCTGATGTTCGGGCCCCCCCACTTCTCCGTGTTTTCCATGCTAGCTTTACACAGGAACCATTTTTTGCTCAGCGGAGGAGGGGCCATTGAGGGGAGGGTACTGTCAAGGTCTATGGCAGCCACCTTGTCCACATGGTGGCTGCCATTTTAGACATGTGCAGAGTGCAGTCTCTTATAACCTCTGAGTGCATCATCACTTACCTGTTGCCTGGGCGTCGCACAGTGATGATGTGGCAACACCTGACTATATCAGTCTGCTCAGGCTTCAGGTTCATTGCCTTTGTGTTTATGCTCCAAGGTGCATCTCTGGCAGTCTGAGCTCCTTGTGTGTTCCTGTTTATGTTCTGGCCTGGCTGACTTTTCCTCTGGCTCTCGATCTCGCATGACCCCAGCTTGGACGACTACCCAATTTGGACCTGATTCCGGCTTGGATGACTACCCGCTTTGGACCTGACCCTGGCTTGGACAACTACCCGCTTTGGATCTGCTTTCGGCTTGGACGATTACCTGCATTGGACTTGACCGGCTTCTTCCTAATCTCGCTGTTCCTGATTTATGTTTATTTATATTCCTTTAAATCAGGGGTGTCCAAACTTTTTTCGAGGAGGGCCAGATTTGATGAAGTCTACATGTGCGAGGGCCGACCATTTTGCAATTGTAAAAAATCGCTGTTGTGACATTAAAACAGCTTCAAGTTGGGTCAACTTTTCGCTGTGGTTGCGCCCTGTTAGCTTGTCGTATGTGCTATGTCTCGACTGGTAGTGTCACTTGACATTAAATTCCTTATAAGCAGCCACAGTCTCTTGGCATATCAGACAAACACAGTGATTCGGAATTTCAGTGAAAAAATATTCCACTTTCCACCTTTTCTGGAAGCGGCGTCCCTCACTGGCAACTTTTTGTTTCTTATTTGTAGTTACCATTATAAAAATTGTCCAGAAGGGGAGAAGTTATGTAGAGAGAACTAGGAGCACAATCAGATAATCAAATTACAGCACAGTGACGTACAGTGAGGGGTTAATAAAGGGTATGACAGTTTGCTACCACAGATTCCTATTATGCTCCCTTGTCTGCTTTATTATACAATTATCCTGAGTTCACAGCCCTGCCTGCCTGTCAGTATGTTTTTTTTCTTCAGTAGGCTCAATAGCCCTTATGGTCACCCTTGTGGCTGTGTGTGTGGAGGCACAGGGAGAAGGAATGGCCAAATATAGATCTTATGCCCCCCCCCTTCCCCCCAATGAGTCCCCGAGCACTGCTCAGGACCTGGACATCTCTATCAGCGGGCGCAGGAAGAACGTAAGCTTATATATATATATATATATTCCAGTGTGTCCCCGAGCACAGCTCAGGACTCCTTTGATCTCTCACTTACGGGACTTGACGTCATCAGCCGACTAACGAAGAAGGAAAGGCCAAATTTCGTGACGTCCGAGATCTCGTGAGATTTGGGCTCAGGGAGAAGGAAAGCCCTAATCTCGCGACGTCTGAGATCTCGTGAGATTTGGGCTTTCCTTCTACCTGAGCCCAAATCTCACGAGATCTTGGACGTCGTGAGATTAGGGCTTTCCTTCTCCCTGAGCTCAAAGCCCAAATCTCACGAGATCTCGGACGTCGCGATATTTGGCCTTTCCTTCTTCATTAACCGGCTGATGACGTCAAGCCCCGCGGTGAGAGATCGAAAGAGTCCTGAGCTGTGCTCGGGAACTCACTCCGGGGGCCGTATGATTACTATTTGCCTAACTTAGCTGGGGGGCTGCATCAGTCCGGTACACGGGCCGCAATTGGCCCGCGGGCCGGACTTTGGACATGCCTGCTTTAAATAAACAACTTTATGTTACCTGCGTTTGCATGTGGTCTGGTTTCCTGGCTCCCGTGACAACCCCCCCTCTACGGGTGACCTCAGGACACCCAGGGCTGACTTTATCAGGATGCGCCCTGTGAAAGGCCTTCACAAGGCGACTGGCATTAACGGCGGTTGCAGGAACCCACATTCTTTCCTCTGGACCGTAACCTTTCCAGTGCACGAGACCACTGAGGAAGGGACTATCGTATGTCCCGAAACGCGTTTGGTTGATCCTCCATACACAGTAAAAATTATAAAGCTGATAGACTTTTCAATAGACATAATCTGATAGCAAAATATTTGCTTTCAAGAATGACCCGTGATCCGTGAAGACCTGTGACCCAGGACCTGTGTATTGAGAAACATCTCTGGTGTGCAGGAGACGCCAAAACAGAATACAGAGAGAAATCTCCAAATGCCGATTGTTGATCTGATAACACAACCTATGACCGCAAGAACAGTACACACAGTTTCAGCACAAGTATCTCTTGAAGCTCACGTGAGTACAGCTCAGCCAACACTGCAAACCACCAGTGAAGATAAAAGCTCCGTGAGTACCAATACAACATCTCGTGTACGTGGTCGATATAGTTTGCGATTAAAAGCGACTCTGGCTTTTACTCAGCTGATATAAAGTTGATGAATATTTAAGGAATGTTTTCTTTTTAGATTTTGATGTATGGTCCCCTGGATAATTAATGGATGAACTTATTTGGACTCCATTTTAGGTGGGCTTTCAGTGCACATATTATTGATTGATTTGCGCTTTTGCGACCTTTGCACTATTATTTATTGTATTATTGCACATTGTCAGTCTGGCCAGACAATAACTATTGTTTTATTGTTATATTTTTAAACATTTTTAAATTAATACTTATCTCCAGTCCATAAGAGTGCCCAGCATTATATTAATAAGTATAAACGTATGGCTGACTAGAGACGTATGAATGGTCCAGATCTGAGAGTAGGTGATTCTGTGTGGCTGTCCACAAGAAACATTAAGTTGAAATTACCTTCTTGGAAGTTGGGCCCCAGGTTTATTGGTCCATATAAGATCACTGCCATTATTAACCCAGTAGCTTTCCTCAGGATTTGAAGATTCATAATGCGTTCCATAAGTCGTTGTTGAAGAGATATGTCGAACTTGTTGAACCGTCCTCTTTGCCTCCTGCTCCTGTCATGGTGGACGGCCAGGGGTGTAACAACCATAGCGGCAGACCATACGACTGCTATGGGACCCAGGGCAAGAGGGGGCCCAGTCTTGGTTGGGATCATCTCCTCTTCTACTGGGGGTGAAAACCTTTTCAGGACTCTGCCCTCTAAAGGAACAACTTTTAGCAAATGAGGCAGTGGAAAAATGGCCCATGGGTCATTGAAAGGGGTTTAGGCAGAAAATCTCCTGTCCTGTGTGCGGGGCCTGGGTTTGATCCTTGCTATGGGGCCCTTACTTCTCTATGTATGCCACTGTGGATGGCAATTTGGAATTTCAGATTGCCAGGATAGTGGACACCCAAGTTCTCCATAGATCACTCAGTACCTCGTTCACTGGAAGGGTAACAGACCAGAGGAGAGGATGTGGGTTCCAGTGGCCGACGTTAATGCTAGTCGGCTGGTGAAAGCTTTTTACAGAGCTCATCTGGATAAAGTTGGTCCTGGGTGTTCGGAGGCCACCCGTAGAAAGTGTGGGGGGGGGCGTACTGTCACAGTCTCTAACGTGACAGGTGTCAGAAGATCCCCTATTTAATATGGCCTAACCATCTTGCTATGTGGTTGATAGCACTTTACTGTTGGTGGAAGTGTTGGTGTTTGGATCTCCATGGAGTTCCTGCTCCTCCACATACTATTCGGAGTTAAGTGTCTTTTCCTATTTTTTGTTTATTGTATTCCCCTCTCTTTTGTATTAGGAATGAAGGGGTCTCCTGTTTCTTGAGCTGGGAGGGAACCCGTCATCCATTGTCCTGACACTATTTCCAGGGCCCTATAGGGTGAGATAGGGATTTAGGTTCCTGCGTATGAACATTCCTACGATCGAGGTCTGTTCATACAGATAGGAAGGTTATGGCCATGGGGTGAGAGAGGTGCTCATAGGTTAAAAGAGTTTGGGTACAACAACAACCTCCAAAGTCAGGTGGATTTAATAAACTCACCTGTGAAAGTTGCACCGAATTCAGGTGCAACTGTGTTGGAGGGAGGCTCTGTGGAATGTAGATATCAGGTAGGTGCTGCCAGATGCGTCCGGATATCCCTGGGGGCAAAGGGCGAGTCGCCACTTGGGTGACTAATAGAAATTGTAACTTAGCCTGTCACTCTATAGTGATGTTGCTTATATGACAAGACGCCCCAATGTACCTGGGACGCCCCAATCAGGGTGCAGATGGATATATACTGCCTGGTTTCTTCTGAAAATGGCAGGGTATTGGTGCCTGAATGTTTTTTTGGAAACAAAGAGAAACAGGCATGGAACAATGAGTTAGGGTGAGCTGACAGACGTTAGGCATATTGATACTATTAGTAAAACTTAATGGTGATTACACTTGTGTTGTGTTAAGTTATCACTGTGGAGATAACATGTCATGGTGAGGATGTGTAAATGAAAGTGGTTTGGATCAATAAATACATACAGTGGGTATTTCAAGTACTGGGCGCTAATTGTTATTCTGGTGTCCTATTTAAAAGGCAGTAGACTAATGGAGCATATATGCAGCTTACTGGGGGTGTGGGGGAGAATTACCTTTTAGAGGAGAGATTAATACACCAGCTGGTCGGAGGGTTCTTGCTCCGGTGTTGCACGTGGTGGTGTAGACGCGCAGGCAGAGAGGTTTGCGCGTGCTCTCCTGTAAGGTGTTAGCAGGAGGGCAGGGGGCAGGGTCAAACATCGCTGGTTGCTGACCGCTGTCTGTGAGCAGTACGACAAGTGTGTGATATAGCTGTGTCTATATTAGCAGGAGGCCCGGAACGATCGTAGTATCTGTTCATTAACGGAGAGAGGGAGCTATGGAATTTTGATGTAATGTATAAGATTGATTGGTAGAATTTGTCAAATGATGAATGAGAGTTAACTTGTATGGGGATACTGGATTAGATGTGATTAATTATGAGGGTGTAGTTCAGAGTCCACAGAATATAGGAACATGAAGTAGGGAAGGGATGGATCCATTTAAGAGTCCTTAAAAAATTGATATATAAAAATCAATGCCAATAATTGAATAGTAAGTATAAAATATAAAAAAGGAGGAAAAAAATTATATATATATATATATATATATATATATATATATATATTTAAAAACTGAATATGCAAATGAATATATACAAAAATGTATAGAATGGAAAAAAAGGAATATGTAAGGAATTAAAAGGTTGATGAAATGCAATCCCCGGGGAGGGGATATCCGGATTAAAAACATCTACTCTCCAAGGTTTCATTAAGTCCATGTGGTTCGAGTGTATGTAGTTTAAAAATCCAAAACATTTCTCTTCTCTGAAGTGTTCTATATCTGTCTGAGCAGTTAGTATCGACCTGTTCTATTGGAGAAATCCTCAGTTTTGTGGCGTCTTTTTTGTGAACAGTAAGAAAATGTCGCGACACGCTCTGTTTCAGGTAGCCTTTCGTAATATTTGACCTGTGTTTATTGAGGCGTTCTCTGAGTGTTTGTATCGTGCGGCCTACATATTGTAGTCTGCACTCACATTCCAAGAGGTAAACTACCGGTATATATGATGAAGAACAGTTGACAAAACTCTTCATGTGGAACTCTTCTCCTGTGACGTTGCTCCTGAACGCTTTTGTTCGGTGAGATATGTTGTTGCAGCACATGCATAGAGTGTGATTACATTTATAGCTGCCTGCATTATTGGAGCGCACATTGATTTTTCTCGTGTTCTCTTTTCTTTTCAACTTACTAGGGGCAAGTATGTTTTTTAGAGTCCTCGCTCTCCTGAATGTAATACGTGGTTTTTGTGGAATATTGTGTGTAAGGTAAGGATCATTTTTCAGAATATGGCAGTATTTTGTTAGAATATTCCTTAGCTTGGCATGATTGGGATTATAGGTAGTGATGAACGAGGGTCTGTATTTCTTTGACTCTTCTAATCTCTCTGGTTTCGTTTTGGTCTCAAGACATTCGCTTTGGGCGAGGTTCTTTGCATGTTCGTACGCTTTCTTTATAATCCCGTTCGGGTATCTTTAATTTTGGAATCTTGACTTTAGTATTTTTACTCTGTGTTGTGAAGTCAGTTGTTGTTGAATAGTTCCGGCGTATTGGTTTGAACTGGCTAAACGGTATGTTCCTTTTCCATTTTTTATAATGTGCGCTTCTGAAGTCCAGATAATTGTTCCCATCCACTTTTTAAAAATATGTTTTGGTTTGGATGGTTTCATCGTTAGTGTATAGCAGGAGATCTAAATATTCTATTGTAGTTGTAGAGCTGTTTACTGTGAATCTCAGGTTCCAATCATTTGAATTCAGGTATGACATAAAGGCCTCGGCTTCCTCATTATTGCCCTTCCAAATGATGATCAAGTCATCGATATAGCGTTTGTAGAACACAATCTTGTTGCTCTATTCATGTTGGTTATAGATAAATTCCTCCTCAAAACGACCCATATAGAGGTTTGCGAAACTCGGCGCGAAACGCGTACCCATCGCGGTTCCTTTCCGCTGTTTGTAAATCTTATTTTCAAACATGAACATGTTATGTGTCAGGATAAACCTGATTTCTTCACTGATGAAGATCCTATGTTTGGGGGACAGTTGGTCGTCGGTGTTTAAATAATAGTTGATGTGTTGATCCCTGCCTCATGTGGGATGTTGGAGTAGAGGGAGGCAACGTCCAACGTCAACCAGCGGTACGAAGGGTCCCAATTGATGTCCTTGAGTAATGTGATGAGTTGGAAGGAATCCCTATGGGTTTAACTAAGCGTCCCATCGCCCATCTATTTATTCTAGCATTTATCTTTGTATCTATATATACCACTTTTTGTATACCATTTACTATATTTATACATTAACATATATAATTTTCATTGATTATTTTACACAAAAAATCTTTTATCGTATTGTTTTTTGTAGAATTGATAAAGGGGTCATTGAGATCCCGAAACGCGTTGTCTTCTAATAAATTCTGTTGTATCCTGCATCGGGTTGTGGTTATGAGCCCTATGGTCGTCCATTAGCAAGATCACTATATAGTGACAGGCTAAGTTACAATTTCCATACAGATAGGAGTCAGGGCTTGGACTAGGCATTCACTAGGTGGTGACATCCCCTTTTCTCTAGTTTCCAAGCCTAGTACCTTTCCCCTTCTCTCCTGTGTTTGGTGTGGAGTTTACTACCCACACCATGCCGTGACAATACACCTCCCACCGCAAACATTTTGTCGTTGCCCTTGGGCAGTCTGGCAAACATGAGCGACTACATGCCTGCACAATGACCGCCGAGTTGCCCTGATTATACCAGTGCTGATTTCTGGGTGGCCACCCTGTTGGATCCCCGTTACAAGGACAACATGCCATCCTAAATTCCGCCACTGGGATACAAGCGTACGCTGGTAGACGTGCTACTGACGACATTCCCTCTGGACAGCAGGGGCGCAGTAGAAGCACGAGGTGGAGGAGGAGGAAGTCGCCAACGCAGCTGGGGCACCGCCACCACCTCAGAAGGGAGGGTTAGCATGACCGAAATGTGGAAAAACCTTGTCAGCACGCCACAACATCCAGCACCACCATCTGATACCGACCGTTTTAGCAGGAGGAAGCATTTCAGCAACATGGTTTTAGAGTATGTGTGCACAATTTTGCATGTACTGACTGATGGGTCTGTCCCATTTAACTTCTGGGTCTCCAAATTGGACACATGGCTTGAGCTTGCCTTTTACGCCTTGGAGGTGCTGTCCTGTTCTGCGGGAAGTGTATTGTCGGAACATGTGTTTAGCACTGCAAGGGGTGTGATCACGGGCAGGCGCATCCACCTTTCCACAGCCAACATGGACAAGCTCACGTTCATTAAAATTAACCAAGCATGGATTCCACAGGACTTTTTTGTACCTTGGGCAGAGTAGTGAAGTATACAGGCCACACCCAGCCATTGTTATACTCCAGTGCAGTTTGTGTGTTCTTTTTGCCATTTCCCAATTATTTAGGGCCTCTCAAAAAAAAAAAGAAAAGAAAAAAATTTTTTAATAAAAAAAGAAACGTGTTGGCTACCTTCTCTGCCTCCTCTACTACACCGCCACAACCACCTCCTCCTCCACTCGGACCTCCACCTCCTGGCTCAAAATTATTATTTCATATATGAAGTATACCAGCCGCACCAAGCCATTGTTATACTCTAGCGCAGTTTGTGTGTCCCAGCGTAGCATTGGGGCCACCCCAAACCCAGCCACTGCACCCCCACCAGTCATGGCAGTGGAGCACGAGCGCAGAGGGTCCCCCAGCACAGACCTTCCTGAGGACGCGCAATGGTGCTCGTAGGTATTGACCAACTGACTAAACAGCATGTCTAAAAAATTCCCCCATTTTTGACCAGTAGCAAGGATCTAACAATGTGGATAGCCAGTAGTCTTACATCTGCCAAATACTGACAATGCAGCTGTCACGACACAAACATGACACCATGTATCTGGCCATTTGCGCAAGGGAATCAGAGGACCTTCATGCCTCCATCTTGCTCCTTCTGCTCCTCTCCTGTCACTTAGGCAGATAAATTACCTAGGTGCGTATAAAATTCCTGGATGTCTAAAACTTCCTCCTCTTCTGCCAATTTATCCTCCTCCAGCATCAGGTGGCTGTGAAATGTAGGTGCCACGTGTTCTGTCCCCTCGCCAATCAGATTTGTCAGCATCCCCTCCAGGACGTGAAGGAGTGGAATGTTTACTAGTTCTGCCGACTGACAAATAAAGTGTTCTCCTCAAAGGGCCTGAGCCAACGGCGCGTGTCACACATAAGCTGCCACTGGCTAACATGGAAGTTAAACTGGGGAGTAGACCTGTCCATCTGCTGCGTTAAGAAATCATTGACCGCTTTCCTCTGCTCATACAGGCGGTTTAACATATGGAGCAACTCAAGGAAGGGCATGTTTTGCACGGTAAGAGTGGCTAAAGTGCACAGTTTCCTGGACATTTTTAACAGCTCTTTCAGTTTAGTGTAAGGCTTGAGGAACTGGGTGACAATGTGATTGAAGACATGTGTCATGTAGGGTCATGGGTCAGCCCTCCCTGATGCAGAACCGTGTGACAACGCCTAGCTTTGCATAGGTGATATGCTGGAGGACCACTGCGAAGTGTGCCTAGAGGGGAGGTTGAGGACAAGGTGGAAGATGAGGAGGCAGAGAAGGACAGCATTACAACGCAAATTCAGCATTACCATTACCTGGCCAAGATGCTGGTTTGCCTGGTTCAGAACCATATTTACCCACTTGGCTGTGAACGACATATATTGTCCTTGACCATAGTTACAACACCATATGTCAGTGTAGGTGTGAACTTTTTTGCAGACACCAAGAGGCCCAAGGACTGTTCCACCTGCTGCTCAACGTACGTGTGCAGGGCTGGTACAGCTTTTTTGGAAAAGTAATGTGGGCTTGGGACTCTCCACTTTGAGTGGGCACAAGCCATCAGTTCTCTGAAATGTGCAGAGTCAAGTACATGGAAAAAGACAGCTATTTGGCCAGGTGCACATTCAGCTTCTGCGCCGTTGGATGAGTGCATGCATACTGTTGTCTATTTGGAATAGCCTTGGTGATAAATTTCTGTTGAAACAACTTACGAGGTGTAGGAGGAGGATCAGGAGCAATAGATGACATTGAAATTGATGGGAAGAAAAGAAAGCTTTCTTCTGCTGATGAACACATACATTCCTAGTGTGTTCCCTATAGGTAGTCTCTTGCGAACATCCCTGTCCCTGACCTCTCGCAACATGTGCTCCCACCTAACTGTCATCATCGGTAGTTGCACGCCTAGAGGAGTCCACAGCAGACCTCTTCTCCAAGTCTGTACTTTCTTGTAACTGCTCACTACCCTTACAAAGTTTATTCTCCCTGAAAAGCGGAGCAGAGTCGGGGGCTATCACTACTTAGCAGAAGGAGCAGCAAAAGCAAGAGAAAGGTTCAGGTCTGGTGAGGGCACAGAGGCAGTTCCTGGGCCATGCCAACTAAGGCTGTGTGTATTTGTTGTCACTTGAAATGATGTTGAAGAGCAAGTCAACCATTCCAGTGCAACTGTATTGTCGGTTCAAAACACAACCGTTGGATGACAGTGGCAGCTCTGGCCTGTTGCTGCATCTGCTACCAACTCCCCTTCTGCTGCAACTTATGCCGGCTATGGCAACATTTTTGCCACTGCCTATTTCTGCCCATGGTTTACAGTAACTGTATCAGTAATGTAATAGATTAAATAAGAATGTGGCAGTAGTTGAATAAGATGCAAGCAGCAATATATTAGACCACCCTTCAATACTGAGTCTGATGCACAGTAAGTTTATGTATAAAATAAAAGCTTAACTAAGAATATGGCAGCAGTTAACACTGAGTCTGACGCACAGTAAGTCTATGCGTAAAAAAAAAAGATTAACTAAGAATATGGCAGCAGTTCAACAAGATGCACATGGAGATTACACTCATCCTGCAGTGTCCCTATGCTCTACCTACAGTCTTAAAAACTCTCCCTATGATCTCCCTGCACTGTCCCTATTCAATAGTCTTCTATTAATAGTTTTCTGCAATACCATCCCTAGCGCATAAGTGCTTGTCACGTTGCTCCCTCTGCTCAGCTCACAGTGAAATGGCAGATACCACGCTGGGTGAGGCTTTTATAGAGCTTTGACACCACAGCCTTATAAAAGGGCTTTCTGACATCATAAATTGGAGAGTTCCGTAGTCTCACTGCTCTTCCAGTAACAAATCCTCTTCTATGTATCCTCTTATATCTAGACATAGAAGATGCCCCTTTGTTAAAAAGTCAGAGTCCTGGGTTTAAACAGATCATGAGATAAATCTCTGTATTGACCTCTTATATATTTATGCATAGGTATTTGGTCTCCCCTCAGTTGTCTATTTTCTAAACTAAATAACCCTAATTTTGATAATCTTTCTGGCCATTGTAGTCCCGCAATTCTAGTTATTACTTTAGTTGCCTGCCTTTGAAACTGCTTAAAGGGGTTCTACCACGTCAGCAAATAGCACTTATTTTACAGAAAAAGTTTTTATGGTTACGACCACCCTGCAGCCATCCAGCAGCATGGCTGTGCTTGTACACTATAGAAAAAAGTACCAACTTACGTGAGCTCCCACTGTTTCGGCCACCAGAGAGGCTGACATTTTTGTTGCTGGTGTGGCTGGGCAGGAACCACATTTACCCAGTGGGCTGTAGAGGACATATTGTCCTTGACCGTAGTTACAGCTCCACACGTCGGCACTGCTGTGTACCTTAGCAGACACCGACAGACTCAACGACTGGCCCACCTTCTGTTCCACATACGTGTACAGGGCTGGTACTGCCTTTTTTGAGAATTAATGATGGTTTGGGACTCTCCACCTTGGCTCGGCACAAGCCATCACTTCTCTTAAAAGTGTAGCGTCCACCACAAGGAAAGGGAGGGACTGTAGTACCAGCAACTTGGCCAGTAGCACGTTCAGCTTCTGCACCGTGGGATGACCGCACGCGTACTGTTGTCTCTTGGCAATCACTTCGGTGATCGATTGCTGACAAAATGAGTGATGAGGAGTAGGAAGACAAGGAGCAGGAGCATCAGGACCAGTAGATGATGGGAAGGACAGACAGCTCCCTTTGGCTAAGGTGGTGGAGCTTTGACTGCATGAAAACGGGTGCGTGCCACTGGGTAATGCAGCAGGCTGGACCACCAAATTGGAGCCACCGTTCTCCCAGGTCACTTTATGGTGTTTTGATGCGGGGCCGCTACTGTAAGGTAAGTCAAAAATAGGCACTCCATAAAAATAAACTAATACCTATTCCATTTCCAGTTTCAGCAATCCAAGAGTATGGCTGTGAAAATAGAAAATCAAAATCATGGCAATTCTACTAAATTGCCATTAGATAGGAGCAGAGTGTTTAAAGCCTGAATGACATAGCACTGCAAATAGCAGGGGGAACTTAAAATACAGACCTTTTGTTCCTGACTGGACAGAATATCCTGTTACTATCCTGTCTACCAGACGGAAGGTTATGGTTTGTCATTGCAGATAAGAGAACACATATTAAGGGCAATAAACAGGTTAAAATGATTTAATGCACATCCCCGTATTCAGCTAAGGCTGCTGGTGATGCAGTGTGAGCAGATAAACCCTGCACAAATGTTAGTGAAATAAACTGATGTGTCACATAGCGCTAGTGTATAGTAAATGCAGCGGTTATAGGAGCTGATGTTAATATATATGATTATACTACACTATTTGCTTACTGGGACGCAGGTTCAGTAATAAAAGAGCTGCACATGATAATGGGTTATCTCTTACAAGAATGTTATAGCTGAATATGTGAATATCAATATTGAATAGATACTGTAGATGTGTATTAATCTGTAGTGGCAGAATATACTGTTACTATCCTGTCTACCAGACTAAAGGTTATGGTTTGTCATTGCAGAAAAATTTTCAATAAAAGCACTTCTGGTTTCACCCGGCCCGCTCTCTTCGCACATTGGAATTATTGACCATACTTTCAGCATATGTGGAACAAAATTGGTGGCCCGTACGGGGAGCGGATGAAGAAGACGTGGTCCCGGAAGTGAAAAAAAGAGCGGTTACGTGAAGTTTAGAGGAGATTAGCATATTAACCCTTGAAGCACGGCCAGCGAACACCGATGGATCTAGAGAGACTGCAGGATGAAATCAGTGGACACCTAATCCACTTGTCAGTGGGTGCACTTGTCAGTGGGTGATCTCATCTAAATTTGCCAATTCATCAAAGCCCCCGACGCCAGCATGACGAAGGGAAAAACCCGGCGCCATTTTATGCGGATCATTAATGAGGTAATAGACGAACTGGTCGAAGCTGAAAGTGAGGAGACTGTGGCACACTTTCTACAAACTACAAAAAGATTCATTAGTGAGCTAGTGAAGAAGAGGGACAATAAAAAAGTCCCAAGCTTCAATGAGAAAGACCCCAACCAGAACAGCATCAGAAAAGATTTCAAGATCACAGGCCAGATTGAAGAAAAAGAGCAGAAGGATAAGCTGTCCTACACTAATCTAATGCACCAAATCGACCTGGGACTACAGAAGGGATATCATGAGATTGAGATTGTTGAAGCAGTGGTCAAAGCTATTAGCCCTGGCCTAAGCCCCAGAGAGATGTTGGAGATGAAAAATGGACTGACTCTAGTGCAACTTAGACGAATTTTGAAAAGTCACTACAAGAAGGAGAACGCCTCTTAACTGTACCAGCAACTCCTCAACATTTCCCAGAAGAGTAATGAAACTCTGCAGTATTTCCTGTTCAGAGCGATTGAATTGAAAGATGGGTTGCTATTTGTCTCACAAGGGGAAGTCTCTGAAGAACATTTCGGGATTGAGCTGATATAGAAGAAATTTCTAAGATCAGTGGGTACTGGACTAAGAAATGACCATGTGGTACTGCACTAAAAACTGGTACAAACAGCCAAAAAATTACGGCAAACACTGTGACATATCTCAGATGTAGGGCTCATGCCAAACCAGCCTTGCAAAATTAGACGGTATTATTTATACCTGATGGGACTCGTGATGTGCCAGACGGACTGTATATCGGGGAGACATTAGTGTCACTCAAAAAGGGACAGTTTTCCAAATTATCCATCCCGGTTTGGAACACCACTAAGCGAGACGTTATCTTACCAAGTCAAATTAGGATTGAGTGCCTTGGGCCCATAAAGACAACATACCCAGCTCAGGTGAAATCAAAATAATCAGTGAGTGTGGCCACTCACCCGGTAACTCATAGTCTGCAGTCATCCAAATTAGGGCCGGAAGGTCAAATGGACAATTTAAGCACGAGTCAGTCACCAGTAAGCTCTGCTCATCAAGAACAGTGGGATCCACTAGTATCTATAGAACACCTACTGGAGGAAAATCAACTAATAGTCAAGACAATGCTAAGGGAAGGATGCCATGCCTTTTCTAAAGATGATTCTGACGTTGGATGCATCCCTTCCCTACAAATACAACTGCGCCTCAAAGGCAATACACGGGTTAAAAGAACTTACATGTCCGTTCCAAGGCCACTACACCAGGAGGTGAAAGAATATCTGCAGGATCTGTTGAACCGCAGATGGATTGCAGAGTCAAAATCATCATACTCTTCACCCATTGTGTGCATGAGAAAGAAGGACGGTAGTTTAATACTGTGTTGTGATTACAGGGAATTGAACCTGGTTCACAGCAGATCATTCCAAGAGCATGTGGAATGTGTCTGGTTGGTACTGAAACGGTATCAGAAACATGGAGTCAAGTTAACAGCGAGGAAATGTGAACTTTTCTGAAACAAAGTCAGATTCTTAGATTCTTGAGCAAGATTGTGTCCAAAGGTAGCCATTTCATGGATCCAGCAGATATTGCACCTGTGCTGGCCTTGAGGAACAACTAGCCAAAGACCATTGGAGAACTCAGGAAGTTATTAGGATTAATTTCCTACTATCATCCTTACATCCCAAACTTTTCCAGGATTGCAAAACCCCTGTATGAATTGCTATCAGCGGATACAACACCTGCCATTACGTCAGTATCGTCTCACCAATCTAAGAAGAGGAAGTAGCCATCACCAAAACTAAAAGGTAATTGTTTACGGGTCCAGGGCTCTCACACCTGACGAGAAGAACTATCACATGTATTCAGGAAAACTAGAATTCCTCGCGATGAAGTGGGCCATATGTGAAAGATTCCGAAGCTACCTATACTACTGTCCATCCTTTGTGGTCTATACTGACAACAATCCACTAACTTATGTCCTAACTACTGCTAAACTAAACGCAACAGGTCACCGATGGGTTGCAGAACTCGCTGACTTTAATTTCACTATCAAGTATCGTCCAGGAAAGAGAAATGCGGATGTACTCTCTCGCATGCCACTTAGTCCTGAACAATACATGCAACAGTGTTCACAAGAAGTGGACCCCAAAGTCATCAGTTGCATAACCCAAGCACTTCAAGTACAACAGAAAGAAGAAACGCCTTGGCTGTGTCCAATAACCATCACGAATAAAATGTAAACAATAAATGGTAACCAAAAGAAGGTAGCTCAAATATCTAAAGAGGCCATAAGGACAGCACAAAAAGAGGACTCAGTCGTAGGTCCAGTGTGGGAGTACAAAAAACAAAACAAGTTTCTATCAAAGCAGGAACGTCAAGGTGGACCGCTTGATCTCTTCATACTAATGAAGTAGGGGACCAAATTATACCTCGATAAAGACAGAATTTTGAGACGGAAAACACCCTCAGGTTCCCGAGCTGTATCATTCATTGCTGTTGAAAGAATTGCATGAAGAAATAGGTCCCCTAGAAATGGAAAGAACTGTAAACTTGATCAGAGAAAGGTTCTTTTGGCCAATATGCAGAGAGATGCCGAGAAATACATTAATCACCAGTGAACCTGTCTGAAAGACAAACGCCCCAATAAGCCTACCAGAGCTCCATTGAACAATATTGTCACCACTTATCCCTTTGAGATGGTCTCCATCGACTTCCTCCATCTGGAAACCTGCAAAGGAGGTTATGAGTACATACTAGTAGTAATAGACCACTTCACCAGGTTTTCTCAGGCCTACGCGACCAAAAACAAGTCAACAAAGACTTTTGCCGATAAGATATTCAGTGACTTCGTCTTGAAGTTTGCATTTCCTACCAGAATCCACCATGACATGGAAGAATTTGAAAACCAGTTGTTCTTGGCATTAGGAAAACACTGCCACATTCAGAACTCACACACAACTCCATATCATCCAGAAGGTAATGAACAATGTGAAAGATTCAATTGTACTCTGCTGTCTATGCTTCGGACCCTGTCACCAGATTTCAAGAAACACTGGAAGAACTCACTTGCCCAGGTAATACATGCAAACAACTGTACCAAAAGTGAAGCTACGGGATATTCTCTATTTTTTCTACTGTTCGGGTTGATCTCCAAGTTTACCAATAGACAGCATCTTTGACACCCCAGTAACAGAAAAATATAGGTCGCTACCCAATCTGCACAAAGAGGAAAAGAACACTATGACAGAAAAATTTATGGAGTACAACTCTTACCTGGCAGTAGAATCCTTGTAAGAAACCTTACTGAAAGAGGAGGACCAGGAAAACTGAGATTGTTCTGGGAAGACGCTGTACATGTCGTTCTGAGGAAAAAGTGTGAAGATAGCCCAGTGTATGAGGTAAATCCAGAAACTGAAAAAAGCCGAACAAGAATCCTGCACCGCAATTTGTTATTGCCTTGTGATTACTTACCTGTCGACCAAAGTCAGCAAATACCTGACAGACCCAGCACCAGAAGTCGAGGCCAAGTTTCAAAGACTCTTCAGCCATTGACACAGATATCGGAGGGAATATCAGAAGATGACTTAGATCTCGAACAAGAACAGTGGAGATCGTTCATTCCAGTAACTCAGAGAGATCACACAAAGCAAGACATAGAACTGAATCCTAAAGCAGCGGAGTTCTATCCTTGCCAGTTGGAAATGAGTGAGGAAAGTACAAAGGAAGTTACAGTGGAAATTACTGAGGAAGAGCCTGTGATTCCACCTGAAAACATTACATGTCCAAAACACAGAAGAAGAAAACCCTTCACCAGAAAACCCAATTGAGATAGTCGACAGCAATGAAGGCAAGTTCGAGGATGCTTCAGATACCTTACCGCTACGCAGGATACAGCCTAGCAGGAACAGGAGAAAGCCAAAAGTTCTTACTTATGAGACTTTGAGTCAACCCAGTAGTGTTGCCAGGAATGCAGCAGTACAGGTCATAGACTGTGTTTATACCCCACAGATTTACCCTAGCTGGTACCTAAGCCCAGATTGTTTTCCTGAGGACTCTAAAAGTGGTAACCGTATCCATGTCTTTAATGCTATGGTTCATTAATGTCTAATTATGTTGAAAATGTTAGATGTTATGTTCTGTGGTTAGCAAAAAAAAAAAATAGGAAATTTCTTGCACTCTTACCGCAGACATTCTAGGTAAAATAGCTTTTATAATGAAAACTAGGTAGAAGAAAAAAAATATAGCGAACAATAGGTGGTTATGCTGTAATATATTGGTAATGTACCATGGGTATTCCATTTTATTAAAAAGAGAGAAAAAAAAAGAGGACAGAATTAATAAGGTGTCCCCTGGTTTTCCATCAACTCTTGTCTTACAATATCATACACAAACCTGTGTTAAAGGGGCTTCTTACTAGTTGGCTATAGGTCACAATATCCCACCAGGCTTCAAAGCACTGTGGGCCAGGTGGGAAGCTGTGACATAACTGGGAGTAGATGTTACAGGGAGGATAGTTCCTCAAGTAATGATATTACTACTTAACTTTGGCTCCCTATGGTTATTGGAAGATGAGTATGAGAATGTGGTTCTGCGTATGTCGGGGTGAATCAAATTTTGTGGGGGAGAGTGTAAAATATGTCAAAAATAGGCACCCCTTAAAAATAAACTAATGCCTCTTCCATTTCCAGCAATCCAAGAATATGGATTTGGAATAGAAAATCAAACTCATGGCAATTCTACTAAATCTCCAGTAGATGGCAGCAGAGAGTTTAAAGCCTGAATGACATAGCATTGCAAATAGCAGGGGGAACTTAAAATACAGACCTTTTGTTTCTGGCTGGACAGAATATCCTGTTACTATCCTGTCTACCAGACTGAAAGTTATGGTTTGTCATTACAGATAAGAGAACACACATTAAGGGCAATAAACAGAGTAAAATGATTTAATGCACATCCCTGTAATCAGCTAAAGCTGCTGGTGATGCAGTTTAAGTACCCTGCACAAATGTTAGTGAAGAAAACTGATGTGTCACATGGCGCTAGTGTATAGCGAATGCGGCTGTTATAGGAGCTGATGTTAATATATATGATTATGCTACACTATTTGCTTACGTTCAGTAATAACATAACACATGGTAATGGGTTATCTCTTATAAGAATGTTATAGCTGAATATGTAAATGTCAGTATTGAATAGATGCTGTAGATGTGTATTAATCTGTAGGGACAGAATATACTGTTACTATCCTGTCTATCAGACTGAAGGTTATGGTTTGTCATTGCAGAAAAATGTTCAATAAAAACACTTCTGGTTTCACCCAGCCCACTCTCTTCACACATTGGAATTATTGACCATCCTTTCAGCATATGTGCAACACTACCACCTGGCTGGCTCAGCCACTGCCTCACGCGCAAGCTGACACCCTCTTGATGATGATGATGATGATGAAGCCCCTTCTTCACCCGGCTCCCAAGTGCGATCGGCTACATTATCATCCACTACTGTCTGCACATCACTGATGTCCCCCTCACCTGTCCCAGGGCCAGGAGCCTGACTAGTCGCAACACCTGCTCCTACGCAACTCTCATCATCACTATTTGCCCGTCTATCGGAGGAAGCGGCGGATCTCTCCTCCAGATCTTGGCTGGGCAGTAGCTGCTGACTGTAGCTCGCCCTAGCTGAAAAGTGGAGTCAAGCCTATGGCATATAATAATTTTTAAGCTGAGGGAACAGAAAATGACAGTAGCAGGTTGAGAACAGGTGAGGGCACGGGGCCTGCTCCTGGGCCATGCCAACTAAGCGTCGTGTCAGAGGAACCCACTGACTCTTGGCTGGGGGAGTCTGATATCACTTGTGACGAGGTAGAAGACCGAGTCAACCATTCAAGCACTGCTGGGTTGCTGGTGAAGGCCTGTCACTTGTCTGTCTGACATACTGTAAAATAAAAGAATTAAATTAAAAGTAAATTAATACACCCCAAAAATGGCTGCAGAACAATGTACGTTCACTGCAGAACAGCTAATAAGAAGTCCTTTTTTTTCTTATTAATACACCAGAAGAATGTCTGTAAAACAATGCAATCTCACTGCTGAATGCTACAGACCGTACTTTTTCCCCCCCTATTAATAGAAACACAAGAAGGGCTGTAAAACAACGGCTAATAAGTCTAGTTTCACACTAGCGGCAGCTTTCTCCGGCAGGCTGTTCCGATCTGGCCCCTTTGACTATAATGTTGTAGTTTTATTCTGGCCGCCTCTCGGCATGTTTGTCGTGCTGCTGCCGGAACCCTGGCCCACCTCCATTATAGTTAATGGGGCCGGAGAGGACCTCCAGCAGCACGCATCCACTAGCGGCAGCACGGATCCGGCAGTTTGTTCACCTGCCGGAACAGCCTGCCAGAGAAGGCTGCCACTAGTGTGAAACTAGCCTAAGATGTACGTATAGTTCCTATTAATACACACAGCACTTGCACCCCAATAACAAGCAAGGTTTAATGGAATTACTGAGCTATCATATAGTGCAAACCTAAAAGCAGCAGTATAACAGCAATTTGGATCCCCAATTAGTGCAGCAAGGTGTAACAGAATTGCTCCTATCACCTATTGGACCCTGTTCTATTTTAATAGGGTAGATGATGCCTCCCTATCCTTTTGCTCCACTTCTAATGATCTTTCCCTGAACTTTTAAATCTTTTTTTTTTTTTTTTGCTGAATAAAGTCTTTCCTAACAATGTCCCTAGTGCCTGTCACGGTTCTCCCTGCATAAAGTACACTGGAAAATGGCAGAGTCGAAGATAGCTGAGGCTATTTATAGGACTGTGACATCACAGGGGCTGGCTGGCTGCTCATTGGCTGCATGCATGGCATTGAAGGTGATCACTAGTTTCCAGTCGTCTTTGCTCCATGTCCTAACATGTGCAGCAGCCATTTTAGGAGAAGAGACAATTCAGTGAAAATCAAATTTTTCCTGAAATTCATATTGAATTCCACTTCGTCAACTTCAATTTGCTCATCTCTACTGGTTGTATCAGAACGCAATTTCATCCCAGAATCAAGGAAGAATAGATGTACTTATATATCAACTAAATACACCCCAAAACTGGTGGTATCAGACCGCAGTTTCACCCCAATAACAGAAGCAAGGATTACTGGAATTACTGATGTATTAAAGAATGCAAACAACCTAAAATCTGTAGTAACAGATTACTTTTAGTAACCCCAATTAGTGTAGCAAGGTGTAATAGCATAGCTCCTATTACCCAGGCTTTTCACTCTCCTATTTGTCCCTGCTCTCTCCCTACAGTGTGGATAATGCCTCCCTATCATTTCCCTACGTTATGAATAATCTTTCCCTGAACTGCTCAATAGTTTCTTTTTCTTATGAATAAAGTCTTTTTTAAACACTGTCCCTAGTGTCTGTCACGTCTCTCCCTGCATAATGTTCACTGTAAAATGGCGGAGACTGAGCAGGCTGAGTCTTTTTATAGGGCTCTTACATCACAGGGGCTGGCTAGCTGCTTATTGGCTGGCTAGTGGCATGCATGGCATTGTCGGTGATCCCTCATTCCCGGGCTTCTTACACTCTTTCTAACATGAGCAGTGAGAAAGCGCAAGGAAATTCGACTTTTTCCTGAAATTCGGATCGAATTCCCCTTTGTCAACTTCGATTTGCTTATCTCTAGCAGGAACAGTTCGCAGTGGTCCTACAGCATCACCTATGCAATGCTAGGCATTGTCATGCGGTTCTGCACTTGGTCAGCCTGGTCGAACGAAGCCACACTGGAGAGGAACTGCTAAGCATAATCAATAAAGAAATCAAACTCTGTCTGTCTCCTCGCCACCTGGAGATAGGAACCATGTTACTGATAACGGGAAGAACATTTTGTCTGCACCTAGTTTCTCAAGTCTTCCACTGAACTGCAAGCACTGCTAAAAATGTCCAGGAAACTATCCATGCACTTCAGCCACTCTTGCCTTGCCTTGAGCTGAGAAGGCAAAGTGCACTTCCCCAACATCGCCTAGAAAACCACAATCCATCCTTAGGCTGTCTGTACGAGCAGAAGAAGGCGGTCAATGATTTCTTAATGCAGCAGACTAACAGGTCTACTCCCCATTGTAACTTCCACGTTAACCAGTGGCAGCTCATGCATGACACATGCTGTTTGCTCAGGTGCTTTGAGGAGCCCACTTTGTCAATCAGCAGAACTATGGGACGAATGATGTTATTCCACTCCTTCACATCCTGGAGGGGATGCTGACAAATCTTATTGGTGAGGGGAAAAAAGACGTGGCACCTACATCTCAAGGCCACCTGAGCCCTGAGGAGGACATTAAAGACCAGGAATTCTATACACAATTAGGTTGGTTATTTGCCAAAGCAACAGGAGAGGAGCAGGAAGGCGACAACAAAGATGATGCCGATGACTCCGAAAGACTGTGGCAGTACGCAGTGGAAATGGAGGCCCTCCTAAGTCCCTTGCCAAATGGCCAGATGCATGCTTTTCTTGTATGCTTACTGACAGTGGCATTGTTAGGATTTGTCAGAGGGCTGACTACTGGCTATCTACATTGTTAGACCCTCGCTACCGGTCAAAAATAGGGGCATTTTTTAGACCTTCTGAAAGGGATGCAAAAATGGACTACTTCAGAGGCTTGCTGTGTAGTCGGTTGGTCTCTGCCTACAAGCACCATCCCCTGACTCATGCAGGTCAGACCAAGGGGACCCTCTATGCTCATGGTGTGTGTGTGTGTATGGGGGGGGGGGGTGCAGGAGCAACACCAGCTCCATATGCAGCAACTTCAGTCTGATGGGCGCTTTTCTTCAACCGCCTACTGAAGAAACCACCCAGCAGCAGTAGAACATGCAGCACGACCTCAACCAGCAAGTGGTGGCATATTTGGATTGCATTCATTGACCCCCAGTCTAAGATCCCCTGGACTATTGGGCAGCCAAACTTGAATTATGGATGCAACTGACTGCGTTTGCCATGGGCAAGCTTTCCTGCCCAGCCAGTAGTGTGGCATTAGAGCGGGTGTACCCCTAAAAGAACTTGCCTTTCCTCCCAAAATGTTGAGACTAACCTTCACAAAGATGTGGAGTGGTGCGTATCCATCAGGATTTCCAGACAATGGTGTCTGATGCAACAGAATACATCATTCTGCCACTAATGATCATACTGTAGTATGCTGGCACACCGGAATACTCTGCAAAATGGGCAGTTACTTCTGGCCATGTGCTGCTGCCACCATACTGATGCTGCCTCCTTCCTGATGCCACCCACCTGCTGCCTCTACTGTTATTCCTACAATGGGGCTTGTTGGCCTACCGATATGCACATGTTAAATATTTTAAAAAGGATATGCATGCCACTGGGTCTTGCTATTACACTGTTGTTTTTGTTGTGGGTTCTGCTACTACTGCTACCATCTTGTGCTGTATGCCACTGCTGTTGCCCTCCTCTCCCCACTCTGTCATGGGGCCACTATTGTCCCTGTTACTGCTACTACGGCCCCCATACCTACTCTGTTATGGGGCCACTATCGTTCCTGTTTGTCCTTGTCGACATCATAGTTTATTTTTCTTCAAAACCATCAGAAGAACAGAAAATAAAGGATCCTATATTTTGAGCTCCCGTATAGCTTTTTTCACACGATCAGTATTTGGTCAATATTTGATCAGAATTTTCTAAGCCAAAAGCATAAATGTGTCCAAAATACAGATGAGATGCAAATAGCTCTATTACATTTTATCTCTGTTTTAAACCCACTCCTGTTTTTGGCTTACAATTACTGATCCAAAACCCTGACGAAATACTGACAAGCAGGACTTTTCTTCCTTGTTAATAAAAACTGATTTCAGATGTAAATGGGCAAAAAAGATGCAAATTTAGCAAAAGTCCTCTTTCCGACAGTTAGTATTTGGTCAGTGTTTTGCATCAGTATTTCATCAGATTTGGTAAGCCAAAAGCAGGAGTGGGTTCAAAACACAGATGAGATGCAAACAATTCCATTACATTTTATCTCTGTTTTGGATCCACTCCTGTTTTTGGCTTAGACATACTGATCAAGTACTGATGCAAAACACTGACCAAAGACTGACCTTTTGAAAGAGGCTGTATGGATGCTCAAAATACAGGATTCTCAAGGCCTCAAAAAAACATGCCAATGATCAAATAAAAAATGTTATGGTTTGTGAAATGTAGATAGGTGAAAACAAAAAAATTTAGCTGTCCCATTCAGGCCTGGTCATTAAGGGGTTAAAAGTAGCTATGCACATATTCTGTACAGATAAAGATATCATTTAAATCAGTATTTATGAGCCCTAGTAACCTCATTCTAACACTAATTGCAGTACCCCAGATCAGGGGATATACTAAAATGGTATGCTATATACCGGTGATGGCAAACCTTTTACAGACCAAGTGCCCAAACTGCAACCCAAACCCCACTTATTTATCGCAAAGTGCTAACACGACAGTTTAACCTGAATACTACAGCCTAATATAGTATATCTTCCATGTACTTTATCATTTAGCTATAATAGCCTGCCTACATTCAGTGCGCTACCTGTGCTGTTCATAGTGCTGCCTGTGCTGATGAATGGCAGGAAATGTCTAAGGCAGGAATGGCCAACCTGAGGCTCTCCAGTCGTTGCAAAACTACAACTGCCACCATGCCCAGACTGCCTACAGCTATCAGCCTGTAGCAGGGCATGGTGGGAGTTGTAGTTTTACAGCAGCGTGAGAGCCGCAGGTTAGCCATCCCTGGTGTAAGGCATATTAGTACACCATATATTTTTCCAGTCTGCGGGTGCCCACAGAGAGTTCTCTGAGTGCCGCCTTTGGCACCCATGCCATAGGTTCGCCACCTCTGCTATATACCATTATGTATTGTCATTCAATGTGTACCCAGTATAGCCATGTATGGATGGCACAACCAGAGTTAGCAATTTTAGCTCTGTCCTTATAGGAGGCTAGGTAGTGGCTGGCTCCACCTTTAGCTTGGAAATGTAGAGGAAGAGTTTAGGAGAGAGGAAGCTGTTGCCTCACTCTCCCTCTTGTTAGATCCAGAAAGTTTCAGAGACTCAGAGAAACAGATCTCAGCATGTGTTACAGAAAGAGAAAAGAAGAGAAAGGGTCTCCTCCTCCATGGACAAGCATATGAGTCAGTAAGGTAACCTGCTACTAAAGCTATTCTGACTTTGCTGCTGTGAGGGGTACTGTTAAGACATCCTTCAAACCTGGACTCATCCTGGCCAGACGTCAAGACCCTGTATCCCGCAGTGGACATTACAGCCATTATTTCCAAGGTACTTTTGCCAGCATAGATTCTACTGAGAAAGACTAGCAAGATAGAGAAGACAGAAGGCCATAACTCCCATCCTTGCCTAAATCCATACATCGTTATCTGGGAGAGAGTTTCAATGTGTACGGTTGGAACAGTGTCTGCTATAATTGGATTTACTACAACTCTTATCTTGAACTTGAGTAAAGAGAGACGTTTATTCTTCTACAGGTCCTTCTCAAAAAATTAGCATATTGTGATAAAGTTCATTATTTTCTGTAATGTACTGATAAACATTAGACTTTCATATATTTTAGATTCATTACACACAACTGAAGTAGTTCAAGCCTTTTATTGTTTTAATATTGATGATTTTGGCATACAGCTCATGAAAACCCCAAATTCCTATCTAAACTAGCTATTAACCTAATCATCTGAATCAACTAATTAACTCTAAACACCTGCAAAAGATTCCTGAGGCTTTTAAAAACTCCCAGCCTGGTTCATTACTCAAAACTGCAATCATGGGTAAGACTGCCGACCTGACTGCTGTCCAGAAGGCCATCATTGACACCCTCAAGCAAGAGGGTAAGACACAGAAAGAAATTTCTGAACGAATAGGCTGTTCCCAGAGTGCTGTATCAAGGCACCTCAGTGGGAAGTCTGTGGGAAGGAAAAAGTGTGGCAGAAAACGCTGCACAAGGAGAAGAGGTGACCGGACCCTGAGGAAGATTGTGGAGAAGGACCGATTCCATACCTTGGGGGACCTGCGGAAGCAGTGGACTGAGTCTGGAGTAGAAACATCCAGAGCCACCGTGTACAGGCGTTTGCAGGAAATGGGTTACAGGTGCCGCATTCCCCAGGTCAAGCCACTTTTGAACCAGAAACAGCAGCAGAAGTGCCTGACCTGGGCTACAGAGAAGCAGCACTGGACTGTTGCTCAGTGGTCCATAGTACTTTTTTTGAATAAAAGCAAATTTTGCATGTCATTCGGAAATCAAGGTGCCAGAGTCTGGAGGAAGACTGGGGAGAGGGAAATGCCAAAATAACTGAAGTCCAGTGTCAAGTACCCACAGTCAGTGATGGTCTGGGGTGCCATGTCAGCTGCTTGTGTTGGTCCACTGTGTTTTATCAAGGGCAGGGTCAATGCAGCTAGCTATCAGGAGATTTTGGAACACTTCATGCTTCCATCTGCTGAAAAGCTATATGGAGATGAAGATTTCACTTTTCAGCACGACCTGGCACCTGCTCACAGTCAGGGCCGGCGCCACCTGTAAGGCGACCTAGGCAATTGCCTAGGGCGCAATTTAGCAGGGGGCGCCGGAACCCTGCGATTGAAAAAAAAAAAAAAAAAAAAACTTATGTGGTAACGGGGCGGCCGGCGCGCCGCGCCGCTATCATGTTGCACTGCCTGAGGGGGGGCGGACCGTACCGGGTGACACCAGTCCCTGGGGTGACACCCGGTGCGGTCTCCCCGCCCCCAGGCACCAGAGCAGAGTCGCGGCAGCGGAGCGTGCAGGAGGAGGGCGGGCCGGAGGCGTGTCCCATCCTCCCCTGTTCATCTGATAGGCTGCCGGCCTAGTGCTGGCAGGCAGCCTATCAGAGGCCGGTTCAGGAGGCGCGATGACGTCATCGCGCCGCCTGAGCCGTACAGCGCGGGACACAGGCCGGAAGAGGCCTGCATCGCATCACTGCCAAGGAGGTAAGTATGTGTTTTTTTGTTTTTTTTTTGTGTTTTTTTGTTTTTTACTCAAATCATATGTGGGGGGGCTACTGGCACATAAGGGGGGGGGGTCACTGGCGCCTATAGGCTGGGCTACTGGAGCATAAGGGGACTACTGGCACATAAGGGGGGGGCTTGCTGGCACATAAGGGGGGGGCTTGCTGGCACATAAGGGGGCTACTGGTACATGGGGGCTACTGGTATATAAGGGGCTTGCTGGCACATAAGGGGCTACTGGCACATAAGGGGCTACTGGCACATAAGGGGGGGGGGTCACTGGCACATAAGGGGGGCTACTGGAGCATAAGGGGACTACTGGCACATAAGGCTGGCTTGCTGGCACATAAGGGGGGTGGGCTACTGGCGCATAAGGGGGGACTACTGGCACATAAGGGGGGCTACTGGTATATAAGGGGGCTTGCTGGCACATAAGGGGGCTTGCTGGCACATAAGGGGGCTTGCTAGCACATAAGGGGGCTTGCTGGCACATAAGGGGGCTACTGGCACATAAGGGGCTTGCTGGCACATAAGGGGCTACTGGCACATAAGGGGGCTACTGGCACATAAAGGGGGCTTGCTGGCACATAAAGGGGCTACTGGCACATAAGGGGGGACTACTGGCACATAAGGGGCTACTGGCACATAAGGGGGCTACTGGCACATAAAGGGGCTTGCTGGCACATAAAGGGGCTACTGGCACATAAGGGGGACTACTGGCACATAAGGGGCACTACTGGCACATAAGGGGGCTACTGGCACATAAGGGGGCTACTGGCACATAAGGGGGCTACTGGCACATAAAGGGGCTTGCTGGCACATAAAGGGGCTACTGGCACATAAGGGGGACTACTGGCACATAAGGGGCACTACTGGCACATAAGGGGGAGCTACTGGCACATAAGGGGGCTTGCTGGCACATAAGGGGGCTACTGGCGCATAAGGGGGCTTGCTGGCACATAAGGGGCTACTGGCACATAAGGGGCTACTGGCACATAAGGGGCACTACTGGCACATAAGGCGGGCTATTATTATTGTTATAAGGCCGCCTCTGTATATTGTTATTATAATGGCCCCCTCTGTACTATTCTTATCTTAATAGCCCCCACTGTATTAGTATTATTATTATTTATACAGAGGGGGCCGTTATTATAATAATAGCACAGAGAGGGCCTTTATATTAATAATAATACCGAGCTGTGTTGCCATGTTGGAGGGGAGAATTGGGATATACCCTATATACTGTGTATTATATTATGGGGGCACTAGGAGGAAGGCGGGAGAGGAGCACTATGGGGGCATTTACTAGGGGCACTATATAGGGGTATTTCATACTGGTACATTATGGGGACATTAGCTGAGCTGGGGTATTACAAGGGGGTATTTTTTGCACTGTATATTAAAAGGAGAATTATTACTACAGGGGGGGGGGGGTATTATGGTGGGCTTTATTACTCCCCCATGTTATGACCCCCCAGTAGCAGCACCAGCCTCTCCCTGCTCTGCTATCCCTCTGATCCTTCTCCAAATCCTTATTCTGATATCTTTCTCTTTAGGATAAAACACATCATCAGCTCCGCCGATCCCCACAGTATACAGTATACCTCTACACCGATCCCCCAGCCAAAGTGTGAAGTGGTGTCCGAGATCCCCAAGGGCCAAGCAACTGTAAGTTTTCATGTGAAATATGTTTGTTATACACATATAGCATACACTGCGCACAGCGTCATTGATTACTATGACGCCGTGCGCTTCGTGTCGCCGCTACAGTACCGTAAGGGCAGATCATCTGATGGGGGGGGGGGGGGCGTCAATTTTTATCTTGCCTAGGGCGGCAAAAATTCTTGCACCGGCCCTGCTCACAGTGCCAAAACCACTGGTAAATGGTTTACTGACCGTGGTATTACTGTGCTCAATTGGCCTGCCAACTCTCCTGACCTGAACCCCATAGAGAATCTGTGGGATATTGGGAAGAGAAAGTTGAGAGACACAAGACCCAACACTCTGGATGAGCTTAAGGCCGCTATCGAAGCATCCTGGGCCTCCATAACACCTCAGCAGTGCCACAGGCTGATTGGCTTCATGCCACGCCGGTTTGAAGCAGTCATTTCTGCAAAAGGATTCCCGACCAAGTATTGAGTGCATAACTGAACATAATTATATGAAGGTTGACTTTTATTGTATTAAAAACACTTTTCTTTTATTGGTCGGATGAAATATGCTAATTTTTTGAGATAGGAATTTTGGGTTTTCATGAGCTGTATGCCAAAATCATCAATATTAAAACAATAAAAGGCTTGAACTACTTCAGTTGTGTGTAATGAATCTAAAATATATGAAAGTCTAATGTTTATCAGTACATTACAGAAAATAATGAACTTTATAACAATATGCTAATTTTTTGAGAAGGACCTGTACTTTTGGCCTGGTTACTGACTCTTGCAGCATATTCCAGCCATTGCACTCCACACAATCTGCCTTGCACCCATAGAAACACTTAAAGGGGTTGTCTACCTCCAGTAAATGACAATTATCATGTAGACGAAGTTAACACAATTCACTTATTAATGTATTGTGATTGTCCATATTGCTTCCTTTGCTGGTTTCATTCATGTTTTCATTGCGTTACAGAGGTTACGGCCATCCTGCAATCCAGCAGTGGTGGCAATGTTTACACAATATAGGAAAAAGTGCCGGTCTGTGTGTACTCCTGTGGTATTGGCCACCAGATAGGATAGTGGATTACAGGGTGGTCATGATTCCTGGATATGAACAGTGTATAATGTGATGGAAAAATAAGGGCTCTTTCACACTAGCGTTTTTGTTTTCTGGCATAGAGATCCGTCGTCGGGTCTCTATGCCGGAAAAATCCTGATCAGGATTATCTCAATGCATTCTGAATGGTGAGAAATCCGTTCAGGATGCATCAGGATGTCTTCAGTTCCGGACCGTAACGTTTTTTGGCCGGAGAAAATACCGCAGCATGCTGCGCTTTTTGCTCCGGCCAAACATCCTGAACACTTGCCGCAAGGCCGGATCCGGAATTAATGCCCATTGAAAGGCATTAATCCGGATCTGGCCTTAAGCTAAACGTCGTTTCGGCGCATCGCCGGATCCAACGTTTAGCAACGCTAAAGTCCAGGCTGCCATGGTAAAGTGTAGTGGGGAGCGGGGGAGCAGTATACTTACAGTCCGTGCGGCTCCCGGGGCGCTCCAGAGTGACGTCAGGGCACCCCACATGCATGGATCACGTGATCGTCAGAATCACGTGATCGTCAGAATCGTCATTCTGGAGCGCCCCGGGAGCCGCACGGACTGTAAGTATACCGCTCCCCCGCTCCCCACTACTACTATGGCAACCAGGACTTTAATAGCGTCCTGGCTGCCATAGTAACCTCAAAGCATTTCGAAGACTGATCAGGATCCTGATCAGTCTTCTAATGCTTTCAGGCGACTTGCGTTCTGACGGATCCAGCGGGACGGAAGTGCCTGCCGGATCCTCAGAACGCAAGTGTGAAAGAGGCCTAAATCAAGCCAGCAAAGGAGGCAATACGGACAATACATTAGTAGTAAGTGCCTTGTATTAACTTTGTCTACATGATAAATGTCATTTGTTGAAGTGAGATAGCCTCCTTAACATCAAAGGCACCCCAACTGCCATCAGGCAGGAGCCCCAGAACCAGAGTGGGGCCTGAGGAAAGAAATGGTGCGCTCTCCTTTCACTGCACAGCCCTAGGGACTGGGAGCAACGGTGTGAAGAAAGCCACTGTGATAAACAGCTAAAGCCAGAGCCACTACCACTCCCATCCTCCTTTCCCGCTTCTTTGGGGCTTGCTACACATTCACCTAATGATACAAATCTATAATAACCATCATGAATGGAGGAGTTTTAGGGTACAGCCACACATGGCATAAATGTTGTTGATTCTCTCTAGCAGAATTTTGTACAGTATTTACAGTACAATTAAAAAAAAATTACAAATCAAATGCGCTGAACGAAATCCCTCTATGTAAACTGACTTGTGGTGTGGGTTTTACTTGCATCTATCAACCTTTGCCATGCAACGCAGCTTCCTCTTTTGAAAAATATAATTTTAAACATTTCTCTTAGCCTGAAAGAAATACATATACATAGGGGAGCATTTATTAAACTAGTGTAAAGGAAAACTGGCTTAGTTGTCCATAGCAAGCAATCATATTACACCCTTCATTTTCCAAATGAGCTCTGAAAAATGAAAGGTACAGTAGAATATCATTGGTTGCTATGGGCAACTAAGGGAGTGTACACATCTCTGTTTCATTTCTATTCTTCTGACCCGTCAGAAGAACAGAAAACAAAACAAAACAGGATCCTGTAAAAAAAAAACAATCAGTTATGCACAGAATTCTGTATAATTTTTTTTTTTTAAATGATTCTGTTGCCTGTTGCACATTTGGTATCTGTTTGAGCCATTTCCATCTGAGATCTGTTTTTGAAAAAAAAAAAGTACCGCATGCAGAACTTTTTTTTCCTCCTGTCTAAAATAACGGATCTCTGACATAAATGGTTCAAACGGATGCCAAAAGTGCATAACTAGTTCCATTTTTTTTTTCAGAATCCTTTTTTTTTTCTCTCTCTCTATTTTTTCTCTCTATTTTTCTCTCTCTATCTCTCTCTGAGAACTCTCCCTAAGGCAGTGCTTCTCAATTATTTTCTGTCATGCCCCCCCTAGGAAGAAGAAAACATTTCGCCCCCCCCCCCGCGACTGTAAATAGTATCATTTGTCTATAAAATTGTTATAAGTACACCAATCTCCCCACAGGTGAGGGCCATTAACCCCCCCTCCCCCCTCAAATCATGTGCAGGCTCTATTAACCCCCCCTCCCCCCCAAATCATGTGCAGGCTCCATTAACCCCCCCCCAATCATGTGCAGGCTCCATTAACCCCCCCCAAATCATGTGCAGGCTCCATTAACCCCCCCAAATCATGTGCAGGCTCCATTAACCTCCCAAATAATGTGCAGGCTCCATTAACCCTCCCAAATCATGTGCAGGCTCCATTAACCCCCCAAATCATGTGCAGGCTCCATTAACCCCCCAATTCATGTGCAGGCTCCATTAACCCCCCCAAATCATGTGCAGGCTCCATTAACCCCCCAAATCATGTGCAGGCTCCATTAACCCCCCCAAATCATGTGCAGGCTACATTAACCCCTCCCCAAATCATGTGCAGGGTCCAGGCTTCCCTCCCCCAAATCATGTGCAGGCTCTCTCCCCCAATAGAGTCTAGAGTCCAGGGTCCCCCACCCAATACTTACCTCCTGGAAGCGCTGGATGCAGGCCTCTTCCGGCCTGTGTCCCGCTCGGTACTCTGCTCAGGCGGCGCGATGACGTCATCGCGCCGCCTGAACCGCTCTGATAGGCTGCCAGCACAAGGCCCGCAGCCTATCAGAGGAGCAGGGGAGGGAGACGCCTCTCCCTCCACTGCCGCACAGCACAGCGATTTGTATCGCTGTCCAGAGGACGGCGATACAGATCACTATGGAGATGAACGCTTCCAAAGTGGAAGCGTTCATCTCCTCTCACCTGGAGCGCCCCTTTACGGAGCCTCGCGCCCCCCATGGGGGGAGCGCCCCACTATTTGAGAAACGCTGCCCTAAGGGTACTTTCACACTAGCGGCATAGCTATCCGGCAGGCTGTTCCAGCGGGTGAACAGCCTGCCGGATCTGCCATGCCGCAAGAACCCATGCACTGCCGTGCTGCCGATCCGTCTCCATTGACTATAATGGGGCGGGGGGCGGAGCTACGGCGCAGCGCGTCTGTGCACGGCAAAGATCGCCAGACTAAAAAGTAGGACCTGCAGTACTTTTAGTCCGGCAATCTCCGGCCGTGCACTGCCGTGCTGCGCCGTAGCTCTGCCCCCCGCCCCATTATTGTCAATTGTGACAGAGCCGAAGCACGGCAGTGCACGGGTACTTCCGGCATGGCGGATCCGGCAGGCTATTCACCCGCCGAAACAGCCTGCCGGATAGCTATGCCGCTAGTGTGAAAGTACCCTAAGCCAGTTTTGATAAATCTCCCCCAAGTTTTTTATGGTGCCATCAGGAATGGGCAAGAGCAGACAATGATTTTACATAGGAAACATTAAAGAGTAACTAAATTTTAAATAAAATTTTAATGAGATAATAAAAAATTTTCTAATATACTTTATTAAGGCTTTTTGGATTTTATTACACTTTTACCCCCCTAAAGTGCACCATTCCTTGTGTGCTTAAAATTCACTTCTCTGTAAACCGCTAACTTGGCGGTGTACAGAGTACGGACATAACATTTTATTAATGGGGCTGCATGAGCAGTGAGTATGGGCAGGAGCGCATATTACTGCTGCAGCCCGTGCCCCCGGAGGTTTACTGATTCCGGACATAGCACATGGGTTCTTTGGAGAGGCTGTTCACTCCATTCCTAAGAAAACCTGTCAAAGGACCTGCGGCGAGTGTGAAGACGTCACCACGAGAAGATCACTCGATAGGTTCTCTGACAGGAGCAGACAGCCTCTCCACGATCAAGTGGATGAGGTGAGCATAATTTTTTTTATTTTCAGCCACCATTTTAGGAAAAATTGATTTATTAACATGAAGCGTGAGGAAATTTGGATTTGTGGCGAACTAAATTTTTCCTATTCCACTCGAATTCCACTTTAGATGCTTCGATTCGCTCAACACTAGCCATAATCATATTGACCTGGAGAATGAAGGTAACAGCTCAGTTTTACCGCATAAGAAACCCAATAGAAACGAAAACCATAAAACTGTGGTGAAACTGCATTTTTTTCCCAGATCCAACCCATGTGGAATTTCTTTACAGCTTCCTGCTACATTTATGCATTATTAAATGGTACCATTAGAAAGTAAAACTTGTCCTGCAAAAAACAAGCCCTCATACAGCTATGTGAGGGGAAAAATAAAAAGGTTATTAAAACGCAAAAAATGAAAATAGCAAGGTCCTGAAGGAGCTCTAGTCCACTTCTTTCTATGGCCAGCCCCTCTGTTACTGCTTTTTCACTGCCCAGACTTGTCAATCAAATCAGCGAGGGAGGAGAGTGGAGTTTAGGGTAACAAGAGCAATGGTAGCTCTCTTGTTGCACCAAATACCTAATTTGCATATTAGGAAAAATTATCATAACTTCGGAACTGAGCCTCAGATCAACAAAAGAAAAACTGTGTTTTAATCAGGTGAACCGCAGCTATGTGTCTTTACCAGTTTGATAGGTTTCTGGTGGCAGATTCGCTTTTAATAACATTAATGTTCATGTACTCATGTAGAATTCCGGCTTCTCACTCCCCTTCCCTTACAGATGTAGCAGGGTTAACACAGGGTTAACTCTAATTTCTTAACTCATTGCGTTATCTTGAAACAAAAGCCATTGAAAAGCAATTGAAGGTGTTTTCTTAACGGATTTAGTTTAGATAATACGTCTCATAAAGCATGTCTGCTAACTCTACTACATCTGTATATCCCATTCCTACCCATCCCTTGGTTGAACTTGATTGACATATGTCTTTTGAATAGTTCTGGTTTCTATAAACTGAGTGCACAGCTCCTGTACCTTTTCTTTGCATTAACTTCCATTTATGTACTACTGTATCTAGAGGAATGAGAGTGCCTGTGTTACTCACCTTATTAGCAAACAGCAGAAAACATTTAGTTTCATCTTCTGGGTCACTTAGAATAGCATAGATTAGCTGAATTATTGGGGTAAGCCCTGAAAAAATAAAAATATCCTTTAGATACTTTCAAATTGCCAATTTTTGCATCCTCAAAATTTCTTTATTAGTTTGTGCAATTATTGGCATTTTAATATGACAGTAGGACATTTAATGCAAACTAGTTAATGTATGTTCTTACTACTGCTGAAGAGCTATTATAGCAAAAATTGCTGAAATAGTTAATGCTGGATAAGGCCTGTTTCACACTGCTGGCAGTAGTTCCATCAAGCTGTTTCGGCAGTGAAAAGCCTGCCGAAGTTCTCTGAATCCAGCATTGTGGGATGTTACCAGAATGCCTGCCGGCCCTATTAACTATAACGGGGGCTGGGGGAGATCCAGCTGCATTCCTGGCAAATATGCTGGGATTCGGCCGGACAAAAAACGCTGCACGTAGTTATAGTCAATGGGGCCAGCAGGCGTTCCAGTAACAATTTGCAATGCCGGAACCTGAGAGCTCCGGCAGTGTTAAACAGGCCTAAGAGAGGTGCCAGAACACAGCAAATCTCATCTTTTTGCATGTGTGGTTATGTAGTCACGGACATGTCAGAGTGCCCATGCTGACCCTGTCCACTACTGAAATTGTCAACAAGTATGCATACAGCATCAGAACTGGACAATGGAGCTATGGAAGAGTGTGTCCTGATTTGAAAAATTAATAAAAAGGTGGGACCTAAACACTATTAGGCAGGAACGGTTATTGTCAATGGTACCCGCATAGGATCAGCTGTTTGAGGCAACCACTGGCAGCAGAAACAGTGGACTGAGCCAGAAGATGAAGGTCCCATTCACTTTGCAGTGTCTGGACCATCGTATTGCAGCTCAGCTCCCATTCAGTGGTTCCTAAAAACAGTAGATCAGTGGAGGTGCCAGGAGTCAGAGCCCCAATAATCTGATATTGATGATCTGTTACTATTTAAACGCTAGGTGACCCCTTTAAGAAGCAATGAGCTGTGCTGGATGTCTGCAGGACAGCCAACACTTAGGCTAGGTTCACGTGACGATATTTTTCGCGCGACAAAAAGTCACACTATTGTCGCGCTACAATTTTTATAATGGGAGTCTATGGTGTCGCATTGCGACATGCAACATGCTGCGACTGCGACGTGACAGTCGCAAAAAATCCATTCAAGATGGGTTTTTCTGCGACACCATAGACTCCTATTATAAAAATTGTCGCGCGACAATAGTGCGACAAAATGTCGCGCGACAAATGTTGCAGTGAAGTTGTGCCCTTTTTGTCGTGCGACGAATGTCGTCGTGTGAACGTATCCTTATTGCTGCCCATTGAGATGACCTACAAACTAAACCTCCCTAAATGTAATGTAGAATCTGAGCCTCTGAGGATAAAAGCTAACAATTGCTCAATAGGAAAATCTGCTGTCCAGTTAATCCACCTCTTCTAATCCCTTTACTAGCTACCTAATAACTAGTGAATTCAGTTCAAAATCGTAAAAGGGGTATTCAGGTTATATTCAGCTGTCCTATTATATTAGATTACATTATATTATATTACATTTATCCAACATTGGAGGATCTGGAGAACTAATTACAACACCTATTTGATGTGCAGAGGTGAGCAGGAAGAATAAAGATCTCTCTGTTTAAATTAAATATGAAAATTTTGACTTCAAGGTTTGCCATACAAACTGAACCTTCTTAGCTGTTGGGAATAATTGCTGACTTTCTTCTGTCCAGGAAGAGTCACTGTTTGTGACACCGTTTACAGTAAATGTTACCTTTGTATGCGGCAAAGACCTACACATACATGTCCGGCTATGTGATTTTCCCTCCACATTTCAAATGTACAACTGCCATGTGCATGTGTGTTTAGTTTTAAAAAGACCAATGGACATGCAGGCTTAGTTTTAAAATCTTATACTTTGCAATAGGATATTCTCCACGTGTTAGTTAATGGGTAAAAATGGTATAAGAAGAAAGTCTAGAGAGGCAGGATGAATGGAGGTACCATCACTCTCGGTATTAAATATATTCATTAACCCTTTCACCTCCGGAAGTTTTTTGTTAGCGTTTTCGTTTTGCGCTCCCTGCCTTCCCAGAGCCCTAACTTTTTTATTTGTCTGTTCACATAGCCATATGAGGGATTATTTTTTGCGGGACAAGTTGTACTTTCTAACGCGACCATTTAATATTGCATATGATGTAGTGGGAAGCAGTAAGAAAATTCCAAATGGGGTGAAATTGCAAAAAAAAAGCAATTCCACCACAGTTTTACGGGTTTTTTAATTTACGACATTCAATGTGCGATAAAACTGACCATTTCCTTTTTTCTAAAAGTCAGTACAAATCCGGTGATACCTTATATGTATAGTTTTTCTTGCGTTTTAATACTGCTAAAAAAATAAAATAAAAGAGAAAAAAAAATCAGTTTTATTTTTTGTCATCATATTTTGGGGGGCTAATTTTTCGTGTGGCGATCTGAACTTTTCATTGATATTATTCTGGGGTGTGTATAAAGTTTTGATCACTTTTATTTAAATTTTTTGTAGAAAATGAAGCGTCCAAAAATGTTGAATCGGCCATTTGACGCTTTTTTTCCGTTTTGCTGTTTGCCGTATCAGTGGCGGATCCAGAGCCTGGTCTCGGGAGGGGCACTTCCGGCAATCGATACGCCCCTGCTCCGATCACTACAGAAATACAGCCTCACTTACCTCATACATCCAGTGATGTCTCCTTTGATGTAGATGTTTTCTTTCCTCATCTTCTCCTTTCAGACCTTCAGACCAGACCACCAGTTTTCGTCTCAGTTTACTACTTTTCCATCATCCTCCTATCTTCTGGACAATTCATCCTACTACCACCAATACTGTGCCGCTGTGGTCCCCAATATTATACTGCAGAAACAGATAATACCCCTGATAATACTAGTACCACACAGAGCCCCCCCATATAAAATACCCTTACTTTGTGGCCTCAGTAGATGTCCCCATAGTGCCCCCCAATAATGTGTTAGTAAGAGGTGCCCCCATAGATGCCCCTCAATCATGTGCTAGTGAAAAGTGCCTCTCCCCCTCCCCCCCATCATGTGCCAGTAACAAGTGCCACTCTCCCCTCTCATGTACCAGTAACAAGTGCCACTCTCCCCTCCCCCCCTCATGTGCCAGTAATAAGTGCCAGTCTCCTATCCCCCATCATGTGCCAGTAACAAGGGTCTCTCTCCTCTCTTCCCCCATCATGTGCCAGTCTCCCCCCCACTCATGTGCCAGTCTCCCCCCCACTCATGTGCCAGTCTCCCTCCCCCCACTCATGTGCCAGTAATAAGTGCCACTCTCCTCTCTCCCCTCATCATGTGCCAGTCTCCTCTCCCCCCATCATGTGCCAGTAATAAGTGCCACTCTCCCCCCATCATGTGCCACTCTCTTCTCTCACCCGCCATGTGCCAGTAATAAGTGCCACTCTCCCCCCCCATCATGTGCCAGTCTCCCCCCCTCATGTGCCAGTGATAAGTGCCACTCTCCATCCCATCATGTGCCAGTCTCCCCCCCCTCATGTGCCAGTGATAAGTGCCACTCTCCCCCACATCATGTGCCAGCCTCCTCTCTGCAACCCCCCCTTCCATGTGGCAGTTATAAGTGCCACTCCCCCCCATGTGCCAGTGATAAGTGCCACTCTCCCCCCCATCATGTGCCAGTCTCCTCTCCCCCCCCATATGCCAGTTATAAGTGCCACTCTACCCATCATCATGTGCCAGCCTCCTCTCTGCAACCCCCTTCCATGTGCCAGTAATAAGTGCCACTCTCCCCCATCATGTGCCAGCCTCCTCTCTGCAACCCCTTCCATGTGCCAGTAATAAGTGCCACTCTCCCCCATCATGTGCCAGCCCCCCTTATGTGCCAGTGATAAGTGCCACTCTCCTCCCATCATGTGCCAGCCTCCTCTCTGCAACCCCCCTTCCATGTGCCAGTGATAAGAGCCACTCTCCCCCCATCATGTGCCAGTCTCCCCCCCTCATGTGCCAGTGATAAGTGCCACTCCCCCCCCCATCATGTGCCATTCTCCCCCCCCACATGTGCCAGTGATAAGTGCCACTCTTCCCCCCATCATGTTCCAGCCTCCTCCCCCTCATGTGCCAGTGGTAAGTGCCACTCTCCCCCATTATGTTCCAGCCTTTTCTCCCCCTCATGTGCTAGTGGTAAGTGCCACTCTCCCCCATCATGTGCCAGTCTCCTCTCCCCCACATGTGCCAATGATAAGTGCCACTCTCCCCCATCATGTGCCAGCCTCCCCCTCGTGTGACAGTGATAAGTGCTACTCCCCCATCATGTGCCAGTCTCCCTCCCCCACTCATGTGCCAGTAATAAAGTAATAAGTGCCACTCTCCTCTCTCCCCATCATGTGCCAGTCTCCTCTCCCCACTCATGTGCCAGTAATAAGTGCCACTCTCCCCCATCATGTGCCACTCTCTTCTCTCACCCCTCATGTGCCAGTGATAAGAGCCACTCTCCCCCATCATGTGCCAGTCCCCCTCATGTGCCAGTGATAAGTGCCACTCTCCCCCCTATCATGTGCGAGTCTCCCCCACATGTGCCAGTGATAAGTGCCACTCTCCCCCCATCATGTTCCAGCCTCCTTCCCCCCACATGTGCCAGTGATAAGTGCCACTCTCCCCCATCATGTGCCAGCCCCCTCATGTGTTAGTGATAAGTGCCACTCTCCCCCATCATGTGCCAGCCTCCTCTCTGCAACCCCCTTCCATGTGCCAGTGATAAGTCCCACTCCCCCCATCATGTGCCAGCCTCCTCTCTGCAACCCCCTCCATGTGCCAGTGATAAGTGCCACTCTCCCCCCATCATGTTGCACCCCACTTCCATGTGCCAGTAGAATTGTCCAAAATAATAAAAAAATAAACACTTATACTTACCTACATGCAATGCGATATAGGCCTCTTCCGGCCTGTGTCCCGATCTGTACTGCTCAGGAGGCACGATGACCTCATCGCGCCACCTGCACCGGCCTCTGATAGGCTGCTGGCACAAGGCCCGCAGCCTATCAAAGGAACAGGGAAGGGAGACGCCTCTCCCTCCCCTGCCGCAGCACAGCCATCTGTATCTCTGTCCTGAGGGCGGCGATACAGATGGCTATGGAGATGAACGCTTCCACGGTGGAAGCGCTCATCTCCCTGTGCTCTGCCGCCACCGCCACTGCTGCCCACATTCTCGGGGGGGGATCCGCCAATGTACCGTATGAGAATTATATTTTATACTATGGGCGTTTTTGCACATCACGACACCCATGATGTGTATTTTGTTTTATTTTTTTAGTTCTTATATATTAATTTTGGGAAAAGTGGGGTGATTTGAATTTTTATGTTTTTTTAATTTTTCATTTTTAAAAAAAACTTTTATTTTTTTTAAATACTTTTTTATAGTTCCCATAGGGGGGGGGCCCGTTGCCCAACCCCAGATCCGCCAATGTACCGTATGGGAATTATATTTTATACTATGGGCGTTTTCGCACATCACGACACCCATGATGTGTATTTTGTTTTATTTTTTTAGTTCTTTTATTTTCATTTTGGGAAAGGTGGGGTGATTTAAAATGTTATGTTTTTTTAATTTGAAATTTTTTTTTTAACTTTTATTTTTTTTACACTCTTTTATAGTTCCCATAGGGAACTATAACATGCAGTCACTAGATTGCTATTCTCATAGACTCCAATGCACTAGTCTATTAGAACATTGCTTATTTCCTATAGAGCCCTATTACAGGCAAGGGCTCTATAGGAAATACTATGCAGCAGCCTCCTGTCATTTACAAAGACAGGGGCTGTTGCACAGAAGCTCCGGCTCATCTGATCGCCGCACGGGGGAGCTGGAGCACCACCGGAAGCGCAAGCTTTTGGTTTTCAGGGCGCTCAGACACCATGGTCAGAATTGACTATGGCATCTGAGGGGTTAAATGTCCGTGATCGGCATTACTGCCGGTTGTGGACATGAGCTGCAGGTGTCTGCTATAAGAAGCAGGCAGCCACCTGCGGCTATGGCGCCCGCAACGCTGAGGAGTAGGAGTCATCTTTAAAGACCCGGCCAGCGTTGTACTATTACTATTACTGTGAAGGGGTTAAGGATGAGCGAACCAAGTTTGGTCTGAACTTTGCAATTTTTCGGACAGCAAAGCACCATTTTAGTGCACATGTCAGTAGTGAAAAAACACTAGGAAGGAAAAAGAAGGGTTCTCACATGACCCTGAGAGGGAGTGGGGGGATGGCTAACCCTGAATGGCTCCCAGGCTGACAGACAGCCTGGATGAGCCAATCAGTGCTGCAGCAGGCAGTAAGGTGCCCTAGGAGAACAGTTGGTTGGGTGTTACAGTGTCTGCCAGGAAAACGATCTTAGGTAGTCAGGGAGAGTGGGAAAAAAACCCAATCAGGGACAGATAGAAAATTAATCAAGTTTATTGCCAGGAACAGTGAAGGGAAGGGCTAGGATTCCAAAGAAGAATTGTGTGTGTTGTGTACAATAGAGAGAAGCAGGGCAGCTGACAGACAGGGGAAGAGGAGACCTGTTGCTGTGCCTGCTTTCAGAAGTGCAGGTGCCCCTCAAAATATTTGTGGGGTTCAAAATATAGTTAAGATTTAGCGTCAAGCCTCATTCGCCCGTTTACGTATTGTCACCATTTTGTCAGTGTTTTGCATTAGTATTTGATCAGTAATTGTTAGCCAAAAACAGGAATAAGTCCAAAACAGAGGTAAAATGCAATGGAATTATTTGCATCTCATCTGTGTGTTGGACCCACTCCTGCTTTTGGCTTAGCAAATTCTGTTCAAATACTGACTAAAAGAACGTAATAGCTACAATGAATTTGGGTCTAGTTGGTGGAGAGATTTGCGTGGTTAATTCTAATAACCAACGGCAAATCTCCCATATGGCAATAATCCAGCTACCATGTTTGATCCATTCACCAAGTTCAGCCCATCTGGTTTTAATCCTAATACATGTTGAAAGCAAAATACCATTAAGTTCATAGTGGGGAGGGATCCCGGATCTTATGGAGGGATCCACATGTGCTAAAATTTTGTTGCACTGCCCAGTAATAAAGAATTTGTTTGAAATTTGTCGTGGCTGTCACAGTGATGCAGAATAAAATTTTCCATAAGGTGGTAGCTAGGAATGATGATAATGGGTCCAGTTGGCAGAGCGATTTGTCTGGTTTATTGCAATAACCAACGACACTCCTACCGTATGGCAATAATCCAGCTGCCATGTTTGATCCATCTAGCAAGTTCAGCCCATCTGCTTTTAACTCCATTCCACAGCTCTTAAGTGCATTCAACATCTTCCTTTCTTGAGGGTCAGGTGGCTTTAAGCACTAGCTGTTCTGTGATGACCTTTTAGAGCAGGTAAACTTTGAAGTCTGGACATTTGTGAACAGTTTCCTATTTCCCCTATGCAAAGTTATAAACTTCTTACTTTATTTTACTTGAAAGGGTTAACTTACACTGTTTAATACTGTGTAACTGCATTTTATATGTTGTAATATATATCCTGTTCACTTGCACTGTATTTTCGAGGCTCTGTGGAAAGGGTTAATGAGTATTGAGAGACTTTTGGGACTTTGAATGAGAAGCTGGTAATTTTCCACAGTTACAATAGTGTAAAATGAAGGTCAGGGAAAAAGCCAGACATTGTTTACCCCCAAAACCAGACAGACTGGCCTTTTGAATGTCTAGTTTAGCTATGTTATGTCTGAAAACCTGTCTGTGTCTGGAAAAACTGCTGTGTCATTGAGTATCATTAATATATTTATTTTATTTTGCTATCTATTGCCTACTCTTGGCTCCAAAATAAAATAAATATATTCATAGCCTCTGCTCACTGGAGGGAATGGTGATATAATATTGAGTATCATTAAAGCTCTAATCTCAGTCTATGAGAGACGGAAAGTGTAACATTGTATTTGTTTGTGCTGAGTTTCTCCACTCCACCCTTCCCACTAGAAGGTTCTCGTTTAGATAGAAACTGTATATACGGAGAGCAGTTAGAGCAGTTAGGGAACAGTGCTCAAAAGAGGGGACTCTGCCAGACTATTGAGTGACCAGAAGAAGATGCTAAGACAGGGATACTCTGCCACAGACCCTGGATCACCAGCCTTTGACCAGGCTACCAGCCTTCTGAAGAGAGAGAGGGACATCTAGCTCAGGCCTTTCCTCAGCATCAAACTCTTCTTCTGCCAGGGAGGAGATTGGAGAAGCCAGCCCTATGTCTCGCCGGTCTTGTTTTGCACCTGAATTCCTCCAGTATAAAAGCACACTGGATTACTGCAGACCCTGACACTTATTTCCCATTGTGGTGCACCACAGCTTACCATCCTTTCCAGAGAGCAGCAACACATGGTGACACCTTGATAGTGTCCGGGGGACCCAGTGTAGCGTTAGGGCCATCCTAAACCCAGCCACTGCACCCTTACATGTCCGAGGCTGCACATGCACTGCACTGAAGGGATCGCCGCTTGTCTACCGTATGCCACAGGTTACCCACTCAACATTGTTCATCATAGTGATTGGAGATTGTAATACTGGAGCAGACTAATTTATTTGGTAAAAGATTAATTTATTCGCTAAAATACTAATTGTTTTGCTACAAGACTAACCATTTGGCAAAAATATTTTTTCCGACAAAGTCCAAATCATGGACAATTCTGCTGTGCGAAGAATTCTTTTTTTTTGCACTGCCCACAGGATGTTAAATAAGACCGCTCAGTAACACTAAATTACAGTAACTGTTTGGCTAATAGAAGCCGTGAAATATTAATGTTGACACGCCACAAACAAGAGAATGAGACAGGTATATCTCCCCAATTTGTGATTTAGGGCCTAATAGAATTGATCATCTATTAAAAAAGGTAGACATCCCAATAACAGTAAAATTTGAAATCTTATTTACTCCAATTTGAGAATCAAGGCTTAATAGAATTGCTTATCCATGAAACATGGTGGACACCCCATTAATAGTAGAACTAGACCACTTATTCAACCCAAATTGAGAATCAAGGCCTAATATAATTGCTTATCTTTTTAACAAGGTGGAGACCCAATAACAGCAGTATTAGCTTATTCACCCCAATTTGGGAATCAAGGTGTAATAGAATTACTTTTCTATTAAACAATCTGGATACTGTTCAATTATATAGCTCTATGCCCTACACAGTGATTGATGAAAAGTGGGCTGTCTCCTATGGATCCCTTCAGAGCCTGCACTGTCTCTGTAGTCTCCCTATGATCTTCCTATGCTCAACCTCTCCCCCTATGCTCCGCCCACAGAGAAATAACTGTGTCACAATGTAAGGAGAGGGGAGGAACTCCAGAATGACAACAAAAGGAAAAAGACAAGGAACAAGCCTCAAGGTTAGGGAAAGGGTCACCACCTATGGGAACCCTAAGCCTAACCCGGCCTCCTGTTAGTATGAATAGACCCTGAAGGTAGGAATATTTATACACCGGAAACCTAGGCTCTGGTAACCCTGAATAGCCCTAGGAGTAGTGACAGGGTCTGAGACTACTGGTCCAGATGAATGAACCAACGTCTCCCTGAGGCCTAGTAAACAACTAGCAAATGGGAACAGCAAAATGCAGAGGGAAGAACACTTACCTTCATTAGAAAATGGATGAGCAGGAACTCAGAAGAGGACAACACACCAGCTCTTCCGACTCCGGGCAGAGAATATCAACCGCATGGCAGTGTTTAGCACCCTGGCAGGTCCTTTCTCTGGCACCCCCCCCCCCCCATACTTAAAAAAAATGGTACCCTCACAGTAGTATTGCCCTTATTGTACAACCTTCACAGTAGTTTTATACAGATGTGTGCCCCCTCACAGTAGTTATGCCCACATTGTGCCCTCTCACAGTACTAACCCCCATTGTGCCCCCTTCTCAGTAATAATAATCCCCATTGTGCCCCCTTCACAGTAATAATTCCCATTGTGCCCCCTTCACAGTAATAATCCCCATTGTGCCCCCTTCACAGTAATAATCCCCGTTGTGCCCCCTTCATAGTAATAATGCCCACTGTGCCCCCTTCACAGTAATAATGCCCATTGTGCCCCCTTAATAGTAGTAATGCCCTCTGTGCCCCCTCCATAGTAGAAATCCCCATTTTGCCCCCTTCACAGTAATAATGCCCACTGTGCCCCCTTCACAGTAATAATGCCCTCTGTGCCCCCTTCATTGCAGTCATGCCATCTGGCTCTGTGTTCCCTACATAGTAGAAATGCCCATTTTGCCCCCTACATAGTAGTAATGCCCTCTGTACCCCCTCCATAGTAATAAAGTCCTGTGTACCCCCTCCATAGTAATGAAGTCCTCTGTGCCCCCTCTATAGTAATAAAGCCCTCTGTGCCCCCTCTGTATTAAAAACAAAAGGAGGGGAGGAGCGATGGGAGCTGAGCGGTGAGTGACAGGACCGCAGTTCCCAGTGCTCCAGCAATGAGCGCTTTCATCTGTATTGATGGAAGCGCTCATTGCTTCTGGCACCCCCCTGAGAGCCGGCACCCGTGGTGGACCACCCCCCATGCCCCTCCTTAGTACGCCACTGCCACATGGTATGAAGTGTGAGTCCAGACTAAATAGAGGAGCAGTAATGACCACAAGTTACACCTGACACAAAAGGTGTGGTCATTACCAACAACAACACTGCAGCACATGAAAACAGAGAGGCTATCAGATAACCTCATGTGCAGCCAGTCTCTCAGATCTTCAAACCTCTGCAACGGGAGGTACTGTGACAGGCTGACAACACATGAAATTAGGCTTTTTTAGGCCTTGACATCACAGGGGTTTGATGGCTGCTAATTGGCTGTATGCATGGCATTATGGGTGATCTGGCATTCCTGGGCTTCTTATATTCACTTTCAAACATGTGTAACCACCATTTTAGGAAAAAACGAATTGTTCACATCAAGCACGAGGAAATTCGGATTAGTTGCAAATGAAATGTTTCCTAAACTTCTGATCGAATTCCACTTCATTCAACACTAGTCCTCATAAAGTTCTATGGGTAAAACGTGCTGCTTATTTAGTATAACAGCCTGATACAGCTGAAAAAAAGCTGTCGTTCCTTCCAGGGCTGTGGAGTCGGTAGATAAATTGTCCGACTCCGACTCCGACTCCTCAGATTTTGAAACTTCCGACTCCGACTCCGACTCCGACTCCGACTCCTCGACTCCGACTCCTCTGTATTTAATATGCAAATACGAAGCTGTTCCACCAAGTTCTTCTAATCTTCTCTAGCACAGAGAGGTAGTTGAGCAGAAGCTGCTGCCTTCTCCATTGTGTGCTGATCTTCTGCTGAAGATAGAGCAGTGGGAGGATACAGGAAGGGGCAGGGGAAGGGGCATTTTTTTTAAAACATGATTTTCCTAGTAGAATCCCATAGTCATGTTTAAAATTTAAGCTAACAATCTGAGTTTACATGTTTTATAGCCTTAGCTGAATGATAGCAGTTTTTCAAATGGTTTACAGCTTCAGTCTTGAACTATTGACTATCCATTCCCTTCACTTATACAAGTGTCTCCAGTCCTTAATCAGTTATCAGTGAGAGGCGAGGATAACCATGGGTTCCCTGTAACAGCAGACCACAAGACAATGGAAAGTGTAAGTATTGCCGCTCCTTAAAGGGACACTGACAGGCTGATTTTCCAGCTAAAGATATATATATACTGGTTTTCATCAGAGAATTAGGAATAAAACTATACTAATGTTACCCCCAGTTAAGCTGTACTTGTGTTTAAAAACATTTTAATCTGTATGCAAATTCACTATCTTTGTGCCCAATGGGGCAGCGTCTCCTGCGGCTTTGTGCCCAGCTGCGCCCGAAGTACAGCTTCCCAGCGCTGTTCCCCTCGTTATTATTCACTGCACTGGCCTTTTTTTCAGGCTAGCCGAACGCTGAATTCCTGCGCAGGCGCACGTGTAGAGTGCTGGCAGCAGCCTCGTCTGGCTATGCTGAGGCTGTGCCAGCTTTCTCTCTTCCTCCTCGCTACCTAGTCCTGTCTAGTGCTGCCAGTACTCTTCATGTGCGCCTGCCCCTTGGGCACAAAGGTAGAGAATTTGCATTTTGATTAAAACGTTTTTAAACACAAGTAAACCTCAACTGGGGTAACAGTCGTCTAGTTGTATTCCTGATCCTCTGATGAATACCAGCAGATATATCTTTAGCCGGTAAATCAGCCTGTCAGTGTCCCTTTAACTGCATAGTAAAGCATATGAAAAGCATGCTTCTTCACGGTCACTTAACGTCTTTGTTTAGCGGTAACGTGACGCACTGCATGCATTGGCCTTTATTCTTACAGTAGAGAAGTAATTAATTATAACTTTATCTGAATTGGGACATTTAAACTTGCTTTTTTTTTATTCCAATTTTTTTTTATTCCAATTTAAATCTAGTAGGAGTCGGAGTCGGTCCATTTTTTGCCGACTCCGACTCCAGGTACCCAAAATTGCCTCCGACTCCGACTCCTCGACTCCGACTCCGACTCCACAGCCCTGGTTCCTTCCCATGAACTTTAATGTTAATGTCTATTTCTGCTGATGGTGCTCCTCCTCGTCACTTTTTTTGATCATCAAGGTGATTGCACAAAGACAACAGTATGCATGCACTTATCCAATGGCACAAAACTGAATGTGCACCTGGCCACGTTGATGGTACTACAGTCCTTCTCTTTTCATGTAGTTGACTCTGCATATTTCAGAAAACTGATAGTTTGTGCCAACCCAAGGTAGAGAGTTCCAAGCCGACATTACTTTTCCCAAAAATTTGTACCAGCCCTGCACATGTACGCTGAGCAGAAGGTGGGCCAATCCTTGAGCCTCTCAGTGTCTGGTAGAGTTCATGCCAGTGCTGACGTATGGAGTTGTAACTATGGTCAAGAACAATATATGTTGTTCACAGCCCACGTTCCAGGCCAGACACATCAGCAACTTTGCCAGGTAATGGCAATGCCACCTCCACGTTGTAATCGTGGTATTTCTGCTCCAATGTACTCCTCTGCCTTTTCATTCTCCACCTTGCCCTTACCCTCCACTGTAGGCACAATTCATATTGGTCCTCCAGCATATCACCTATGCACAGCTAGGCATTGTCACATGGTTCTGCACCTCGTCAGCCTGGGCAAACGGAGTCACAGCGGAGAGGAACTGCCCCTCTTCATCAATACAGAAATCGAATACTGGCAGTCTCCTCGCCAACTGGAGATAAGGACAATGGTTACTTATAATTGGAAGAAAATTTTATTTGTGCTGTGTCAGGGAGGGCTGACCCATGCACCTTGCATTGCGCATGTCTTCAATCTTATTGTCACTTGGTTCCCTTAAGTCTTCCACTGAACTGCAAGAACTGTTAAAAATGTCCAGGAAACTGTGCATGAACTTCAGCCACTCTTACTGTGCAAAACACACACTCGTCGAGGTAAAATGCTCTTCCCCAACAACGCCTGATATGCAACGTTTCCACCTGTTGAAACTCCACGCTCCATATGTTAGACCACCTGTACGAGCAGAGGAAGGCAGTCAACGATTTCATAATGCAACAGTTGCACAGGTCTACTGCCTGGTATAACTTCCACATTAGCCAGTGGCAGCTCATGCATGACACATGCTATTTGCTCAGGCCCTTTGAGGAGGCCACTTTATTTGTCAGTCAGCAAAACTACGGGATAATGATGCTATTTTACTCCTTCACGGCCTTGAGAGAATGCTGAAAAATCTGATTGGCAAGGGGACAGAAGACGTAGCATCTACATTTCACAGCAACCTGACTGGCAGGATGAACTGACAGAGGAGGAGTATGAGGAGTCGGACATAAATGCCCAGAAATTTTACACACAGCTAGGTGGTTTATCTTCCCAAATGACAGAAGAGGAGCATGAGGATCTGGAGGGCGATGATGAAGACTACACAGATGACCCTGACAGACTGTGGCAGTATGCAGTGGAGATGGAGACAGGGAGGCCCTCTGAGTCCCTTGCGCAAATGGCCTCATGCATGCTGTCATGTTTGTGTAGTGACAGCCGGATTGTCAGTATTCGGCATAGTGATGACTTCTGGCTATCCTCATCATTAGACCCTAGCTACTAGTCAAAAATGGAGGCATTTTTTAAGACCTGAAAGGGATGCAAAAATGGACCACTATACAGACATGCTGAGTAGTTGGTTGCTGGCTACGAGTGACATCACCCGTTCCCAGGAAGGTCTGACTGGGGGACCCTCTGCGCTCATACTTCACTGCCATGACTGGTGACAGAGGGGGAGCAGGAGCAGCACCAGCTCCATTTGCAGCAACTTCAGTCTGGAGTGTCTGATGAGAAGTTTTCTTCAGCCGCCTACCGAAGAAACCACCTAGCAGCAGGAGGACATGCAGCAGGTGGTGGCATACTTGGACTGCACCTAGTCACCCCTAATCCAAGATCCCCTGGACTACTAAGCAGGCAAGTTTGCATGCCCAGTGTGGCATCAGAGTGGGTGTTCAGTGCAGCAGGGGGCATAGTTACCCCCAAGAGACCTCGCCTTTCCTCCCAAAATGTTGAGAGACTAAACTTCATAAAGATGAATCATTCTGCCACTGATGATCATATCGTAGTGTGCTGCCAAACCAGAATATTCTGCAAAATGGGCCATTACTTCCTTACCGCTGTTTTTTGAGAATTCGTAAGGCCTCTTTCACATGGTCAGTATTTGGTCAGTATTTAATCAGTATTTGTAAATTAAAAGCAGGAGTAGGTCCAAAACACAGAAGAGATGCAAATATTTATATTACATTTTATCTCTGTTTTGGACCCACTCCTGGCTTTTGCTTACAATTACTCATTAAATTGTGATGCAAAATACTGAACAAATACTGACAGTCTGAAGGAGGCTTTATGGATGTTCAAAAAAAATAAAAAAAAAATATATATACATATATTTAGTTTTCTGCTTTTCTGACAGATCAGAAGAACAGAACAACAAAACAGTGATGTGAACACAGCCTTACTGCCACAGCTGCTGCCCCTCTTTTCACTCTGTCATGGGGCCACTACTGTCACTGGTACTGCCACTGCGGCCAGCCTCCCCACTCTGTCATGGGGCCACTATTGTGACTGTTACTGCCACGCTCCCCACTCTGTCATGTGGTACTATTGTGACTTGTTACTGCCACTGCTGTTGCTACTGCCACCCTCCCATCTCTGTCTTGGGGCCAGTACTTGAATGTTGGGGCAATGCATGGTTACATGGAGATGAATTAGACCTGATGCTAACATTGACCTGTAATTCTGACGCACAGTAAATCTACAGCTAACAGAAGGGATTAAAAGGCATGTATTTGGACTGCCAAAACATGCATTAAAACATATTTTTTCTCACCACTAATTTACAACACCAAGGGTCCCCAAAAGGTGAATTGAATTGATTTTTCGAACGGGGAGATGGTTAAAAAAAACTCTGGCTCCCTCCCCTTTGTTTTTATCTACGGTCACTGCGTCTGCGCCGTGCAATTTACTGTCACACCCGATATGAGTGGTATTTTCTGTAGTACTATTCTCATCAGTTTAATCCCTTTAACGTCCCCAATCTGGGGGCCATTTATTGAATAGATTTTTCGAACGGGGAGATGGTTAAAAAAACGCTGGCTCCCTCCACTCTGTTTTAAACCACGGTGACTGCGTCTGCGCCGTGCAATTTACTGTCACACCCGATATGAGTGGTATTTTCTGTAGTACTATTCTCATCAGTTTAATCCCTCTAACGTCCCCGACTCCCCAATCTGGGGGCCATTTATTGAATAGATTTTTCGAACGGGGAGATGGTTAAAAAAACGCTGGCTCCCTCCACTCTGTTTTAAACCACGGTGACTGCGTCTGCGCCGTGCAATTTACTGTCACACCCGATATGAGTGGTATTTTCTGTAGTACTATTCTCATCAGTTTAATCCCTCTAACGTCCCCAATCTGGGGGCCATTTATTGAATAGATTTTTCGAACGGGGAGATGGTTAAAAAAACGCTGGTTCCCTCCACTCTGTTTTAAACCACGGTGATTGCGTCTGCGCCGTGCAATTTACTGTCACACCCGATATGAATGGTATTTTCTGTAGTACTATTCTCATCAGTTTAATCCCTCTAACGTCCCTAATCTGGGGGCCATTTATTGAATAGATTTTTAGAACGGGGAGATGGTTAAAAAAACGCTGGCTCCCTCCACTTTGTTTTAATCCACGGTCACTGCGTCTGCGCCGTGCAATTTACTGTCACACCCGATATGAGTGGTATTTTCTGTAGTACTATTCTCATCAGTTTAATCCCTGTTACGTCCCATATCAGGGATTGCCTTTTGTGAAAAAAAAATTTGGCCGGGTACATTCGACTGCCTTCACAGTGACAGACCAAACTCTCATACACCAAACTGAAGTGATTTCAGGAACCGGGAGATGGAAAAAGCAGCTTGGTCGGTCCTCTTACTCCCAAATTGGGGCACTGCGCGTGCACAGAGCAATGTGCTGTGAAACCCTATATGAGTGGTGTCTTAACTAGTACTATTCCTATCAGTTTAATCCCTGTTACGGACCCTATCCGGTCGAATTGATTAACCATTGTCGAATTAGCGAACCATTACAACATCATGAAATAATTTAGTTCTGAGCTCTGTACTTGCTTTGTATTGGAATTGATGGGGATTTTTTTAATTGTCTGCATCATTTCTAATAAACTATTAAGAGACTTTATTATGATTTTTTATTTTGTGTATTAAAAACCCATACAACATATAAAAAAAAGGTAAATTAATGTTTTTTCTATGAAATATTATCCAGCCGTCCGATCGCTTTTGGTCTGACCATAATGAAGCAACGGCCTTATCATCTGGGGTGTGGCAACATTGCCAACACACTTATAGAGGTGATGATTGCTTCATTGTGATACGCAAGCCCCTTCACCACAACAAGGTAACGATTACGAAGGGGAATTGACACTTGTATGTACCTTTTTTTTAGGGTTTGTTTTTGCAGCCACAGTGCTGCACCATAGGACAGAAAAATTAGGCATGTACACATGCCTGAAAAATAATGGCATTGTTGCAGCCGCTATTGTAGCAGCGGCCGGAAAAATTGATGTTTTCCAGGCAGAAAAGTGACTAAAACATTGCGGCTTGAACCCTAGTTGGTGGTGGAGAATTCACGAAAGTCATCCGGTATGCAGACATTAAATACAGCAGCGTGGGGACCATTTTGAGGCCAAGGCATGTAATCAGACCTTTTGTTAGTCAAACGTATCCCCCACTGTCAGTCCCTTCGGGATCCATGCCTCATTCATCTTTATGAAGGTGAGGTAATCAACACTTTTTGACCGAGGCGACTTCTCTTGTCAGTGACAATGCCTCCTGCTGCACTGAAGGTCCTTTCTGACAGGACACTTGAAGCAGGGCAGGCCAGAAGTTCTATTGCGAACTGGGATAGCTCAGGCCACAGGTCAAGCCTGCACACCCAGTAGTGAAGGGGTTCATTGCTCCTCAGAGTGTCGATATCTGCTGTTAAGGCGAGGTAGTCTGCTACCTGTCGGTCGAGTCGTTCTCTAAGGCTGGATCCCGAAGGGCTGTGGCGATGAGTAGGACTGAAAAAGCTCTGCATGTCCTCCATCAACAACACATCTGTAAATCGTCCAGTCCTTGCCGCCGTGGTAGGAGGAGGATTACACTCACCTCTTCCCCTGTTAGATTCCCGTTGTGCTTTGACATTCCCCTTATAAGCTGTGTAAAGCATATTTTTTAGTTTGGTTTTGAACTGCTCTGCATCCTTTCCGACTTTCGGTAATTTGGTAACATTTCTGCCACTTTCTGCTTATACCGGGGGTCTAGTAGCGTGGCCACCCAGTACAGATCGTTCTCCTTCATCCTTTTTATACGTGGGTCCCTCAACAGACATGACAGCATGAAAGACCCTATTTGAACAAGGTTGGATGCAGAGCTACTCATTTCCTGTTCCTCGTCCTCACTGATGTCATTGACGGTCTGTTCTTCCCCCCAGCCACGTACAACACCATGGGTCCCAGATAGGTGACAACAACGAGCACCCTGGGGTGCCTGCTGTGGTTGGTCTTCCTCCTCCTCAAAGCCGCCACATTCCTCCTCTGACTCCTCTTCCTCATACTCCTCTTCCAGCGTTGCTGCAGGTCCGGCAAGCGATGATGACAAGGCTGTTTCTGGTGGTGATGGTGACCACAACTCTTCCTCTTCCTCTTCACGCTCATCTACAGCCTGATCCAGAACTCTTCGCAGGGCACGCTCCAGGAAGAAAACAAATGGGATGAGGTCGCTGATGGTGCCTTCGGTGCGACTGACTAGGTTTGTCACCTCCTCAAAAGGACGCATGAGCCTACAGGCATTGCGCATGAGTGTCCAGTAACGTGGCAAAAGATTCCCAGCTCCGCAGAGGCTGTCCTAGCACCCCGGTCATACAAATACTCGTTGACGGCTTTTTCTTGTTGGAGCAGGCGGTCGAACATTAGGAGTGTTGAATTCCAACGTGTCGGGCTGTCGCATATCAAGCGCCTCACTGGCATGTTGTTTCGCCGCTGAATATCGGAAAAGTGCGCCATGGCCGTGTAGGAACGCCTGAAATGGCCACACACCTTCCTGGCCTGCTTGAGGACGTCCTGTAAGCCTGGGTACTTAGACACAAAACGTTGTACGATGAGATTCAACACATGTGCCATGCACGGCACATGTGACAACTTGCCCAAATTTAATGCCGCCAACAGATTGCTTCCATTGTCACACACCACTTTGCCAGTTGGTGCGGGGTCAGCCACTGATCCACCTGTGCGTTCAGGGCGGACAGGAGTGCTGGTCCTGTGTGGCTCTCTGCTTTCAGGCAAGTCAACCCCAAGACAGCGTGACACTGTCGTATCCGGGATGTGGAATAACCCCTGGGGAGCTGAGAGGATTCAGTTGATGTGCAGCCAGATGCCGCAGCAGAAGAGGACTCAGCCGAGGAGGATATCGAAGAGGATGGAGTAGGAGTAGAGGAGGTGGCAGTAGGTCTGCCTGCAAGTCGTGGTGGTGTCACCAACTCCGCTGCGGAGCCACGCATTCCATGCTTGTCAGCCGTCAGCAGGTTGACCCAATGCGCAGTATACGTGATATACCTGCCCTGACCGTGCTTTGCAGACCAGGTATCAGTAGTCAGATGGACCCTTGTCCCAACACTGTATGCCAGAGATGCCATGACTTCCTTTTCAATGACATGGTAGAGGTTTGGGATTGCCTTTTTTGAAAAAAAAATTCGTCCGGGTACCTTCCACTGTGGTGTCCCAATAGCGACAAATTTTTTGAAGGCCTCAGACTCTACCAGCTGGTATGGTAAAAGCTGGCGGGCTAAGAGTTCCGTCAAGCCAGCTGTCAGTCGCCGGGCAAGGGGGTGATTCTGTGACATTGGCTTCTTACGCTCAAACATGTCCTTGACAGACACCTGACTGTGGGCAGATGAGCAGGAACTGCTGAAGGTGAGAGATGGAGTGGCGGGTGGTTGAGAGGGGGCAGGGAGGACAGCAGTGGTTGACGTGGCTGAAGATGCTGGACCAGGAGGAGCATGGTGGCTTTGAGTTTGTGTGCTGCTTGTACTCATGTATTGATCCCATAGGCGTTTGTGATGTGAGATCATGTGCCTTCGCAAAGCAGTTGTACCAAGGTGGGTGTTGGACTTCCCACGACTCAGTTTCTTTTGGCACAGGTTGCAAATGGCATTGCTTTTGTCAGAGGCAGACAAAAAAAATGACACACTGCTGAGCTTTGCAATGACGGCATTCTGGTGGTGGCAACAGCATGCGTTGACTGGCGTGCTGTCTGGCTGACCCCAGGTGCCGATACATGCTGTCTGACTGTGCCACTAACTCCTTGCGACGACCTCCCCCTGCTTCCAACTCGTCTCCTCATTCTCTCTGTCTCCCCTTCAGAACTTTCCCCCTCTTCTTCTCTTCGAGCAGGCACCCACGTGGCATCCGTGGACACATCGTCATCATCAACCGCTTCACTTGTATCTGACACCTCAGCAAAGGAAGCAGCAGCGGGTACAACATCATCATCATCACACTGTACGTCCATGTCTGTAATCCTGCCTGACTGAGACATATCCCCGTAATCTACATCATCTGGCAATAATGGTTGCGCATCACTAATTGCATCCAACTGATGTGTAAATAACTCCTCTGACGGATCAAGTGAAGCGGCTGTGGTGGCTGTGGTGGTAGTGGTGGTGGTGGCGACGGGCGGGTGCGTGGTAACTTGAGAGCAGGTGACCGAAGCTGAGCTGGAGCAGGATGGTGCGTCAAGGTTCTTAGCGGAAGCTGTTGAAGATTGGGTGTCCTGTCTAAGCCAGTCAACTATGTCCTCAGAATTTTTCGGGTTCAGGGTACGTGGCCTCTGAACACTGGGCATTATTCCAGGGACAGTGGAAATCACAGCACCACGACCACGACGGCCCCTGCGGGTGGCCTGCCTCTGCCTGTCATTTTTTTTTAGATAAGTGGTACTACGCGTGCTAGGTACTGTGCCACCCGGTATGAGTGGTGGGCACTGTTAGTGGGCACACTACAGTCAGTGGAAGCGGGCCTGACACACACTGGCAGCAGGCAAGCAACTGAATTTAGACTACTGTCTAAAAATTAAATGCCTTATTTATCGGCAAGCTACTGTGCCACCCGGTATGAGTGGTGGGCACTGGCAGTGGGCACACTACAGTCTGTGGAAGTGGGCCTGACACACACTGGCAGCAGGCAAGCAACTGAAATTAGACTACTGTCTAAAAATTAAATGCCTTATTTATCGGCAAGCTACTGTGCCACCCGGTATCAGTGGTTGGCACTGGCAGTGGGCACACTACAGTCAGTGGAAGTGGGCCTGACACACACTGGCAGCAGGCAAGCAACTGAAATTAGACTACTGTCTAAAAATTAAATGCCTTATTTATCGGCAAGCTACTGTGCCACCCGGTATGAGTGGTGGGCACTGGCAGTGGGCACACTACAGTCTGTGGAAGTGGGCCTGACACACACTGGCAGCAGGCAAGCAACTGAAATTAGACTACTGTCTAAAAATTAAATGCCTTATTTATCGGCAAGCTATTGTGCCACCCGGTATCAGTGGTTGGCACTGGCAGTGGGCACACTACAGTCTGTGGAAGTGGGCCTGACACACACTGGCAGCAGGCAAGCAACTGAATTTAGACTACTGTCTAAAAATAAAATGCCTTATTTATCGGCAAGCTACTGTGCCACCCGGTATGAGTGGTGGGCACCGGCAGTGGGCACACTACAGTCAGTGGAAGCAGGCCTGACACACACTGGCAGCAGGCAAGCAACTGAATTTAGACTACTGTCTAAAAATTAAATGCCTTATTTATCGGCTAGCTACTGTGCCACGCGGTATCAATGGTTGGCACTGGCAGTGGGCACACTACAGTCAGTGGAAGTGGGCCTGACACACACTGGCAGCAGGCAAGCAACTGAATTTGGACTACTGTCTAAAAATTAAATGCCTTATTTATCGGCAAGCTACTGTGCCACCCGGTATCAATGGTTGGCACTGGCAGTGGGCACACTACAGTCAGTGGAAGTGGGCCTGACACACACTGGCAGCAGGCAAGCAACTGAATTTGGACTACTGTCTAAAAATTAAATGCCTTATTTATCGGCAAGCTACTGTGCCACGCGGTATCAATGGTTGGCACTGGCAGTGGGCACACTACAGTCAGTGGAAGCGGGCCTGACACACACTGGCAGCAGGCAAGCAACTGAATTTAGACTACTGTCTAAAAATTAAATGCCTTATTTATCGGCAAGCTACTGTGCCACCCGGTATCAGTGGTTGGCACTGGCAGTGGGCACACTACAGTCAGTGGAAGTCGGCCTGACACACACTAGCAGCAGGCAAGCAACTGAAATTACACTAAAGTGTAAAAATTAAATGCCTTTTTTTGATGCAAAGTACTGTGCCACACGGGATGACAGGGGTGGGCACTGGCAGTGGGCACACTACAGTCGTGGAAGTCGGCCTGACACACACTGGCAGCAGGCAAGCAACTGAAATTACACTAAAGTGTAAAAATTAAATGCCTGTTTTTGATGCAAAGTCCTGTGCCACACGGGATGACAGGGGTGGGCACTGGCAGTGGGCACACTACAGTCAGTGGAAGTCAGCCTGACACACACTGGCAGGCAACTAACCTTAGATTAAAGTGTAAAAATTAAGTGCCTTTTTTTTATGCAAAGTCCTGTGCCACACGAGACTGACAGGGGTGGGCACTGGCAGTGGGCACACTACAGTCAGTTGAAGTCGGCCTGACACACACTAGCAGCAGGCAAGCAGCTGAAATTACACTAAAGTGTAAAAATTAAATGCCTTTTTTATGCAAAGTCCTGTGCCAGCCGGTATAAGTGGTGGGCACTGGCAGTGGGCACACTACAGTCAGTGGAAGTCAGCCTGACACACACTGGCAGGCAACTAACCTTAGATTAAAGTGTAAAAATTAGATGCCTTTTTTTGCTGCAAAGTCCTGTGCCACATGGGATGACAGGGGTGGGCACTGGCAGTGGGCACACTACGGTCTGTGGGCCTGCAGCTCCTCACACACAGGCAGGCCAGGCAACTGCAATATGTATATAAAGGAAAAAAAAGCAGACTAATGTTGCAGCCCTAAAAAGGGCTTTTTGGGGTGCTGTCAGGACGCTGTCCTTACAGCAGAGATCAGATGAGTCTTTCAGGAGTGGAGTGGACACTGAATTCACTAGCCTAGCTATCGATTTCCCTATTAAATCAGCAGCAACTACACTATCCCTCCTCTCACTAAGACTGCAAATTCCGAATGAATCTAAAATGGATGCTTTTCAGGAGATGGGAGGGTCTGGGAGGGAGGGTATGCTGCTGATTGGCTGGAATGTGTCTGCTGACTGTGAGGTACAGGGTCAAAGTTTGCTCAATGATGATGTATAGGGGGCGGACCGAACATCGCATGTGTTCGCCCGTTGAGGCGAATGCGAACAAGCTATGTTCGCCGGGAACTGTTCGCCGGCGGATAGTTCGGGCCATCTCTATCCCCTAATTGTGTCATGGTCCCTCATGTGAGAGAGGTGAGAAGATCGGATAGACTTTCGTGAGGCTATCTGACAGGTCTCTCTGTTTTCCTCTTAGTTTGTTGTTGTTTGGCAGGATCTCACCTCTCCTCATGTTCTGCTCATTATCAGTGATGAGGCTCTATTTAGGTCCGCCTCACACTGCTGACCATGCGGTTGATATTTCTTCTTGGAGTTGCTAGAGCTTGTTTGTCTTGGATCTCTAGCTTCTCCGTACATCTCTAAGCTAAGTACCAGTTGCCTTGATTGTTGTTCTCTGGTGTTTTTTTGGTTTTTAGGCCTCAGGGAGATGTGGGTTCCTTTATCTTGGAAGGAACCAGCTGTCTCATCTCCTGCTACCTATCCTAGGGTTCGTCAATTTTAGCAGGGCATAGGTATCCAGGGTATGAGCATTTCCACCATCAGGATCTGCTCATACTGGCAGGAGTTAGGGAAAGGCCTAGGGATTACTAAGAGGTCACCATCCCTCTTCCTTAGCTTTTGAGGCCTAGACTGTTGTCTTTTTCTTGTTGTGAGTATCTGGTGTTTTCCCCTTCCCCATAACCTGTGACAAATAGATATCCAGTCCATGAATGCAATGAACATTTCTTAAGAAATGTAGAAGGACATAAATAAAGAAAGTGATAGCTAATATTAGTAAGAAATGAAAGAAATGTTTTAGTCTGAAAATACATTTTGAATTTATTTTCAATTATTTAAGTATGGGTGTAATACAGGCTGCTTTTTTGCACCCATATCATGTTCGCAACCATAGTTATTGCTTCTGATGAACTGCAGGAGGTTCAGGTATTGTATCCAACATAACATTGAATTTTTGCATGTAAAAACTAGCTTTCGCACTCTTTTGGTTTTTGCATTTCTTCAACACGTGCAGCAGTGAATATATACAATATATATACAAGTATGTATGTTTGACCTCACATCTTGCCAATTATTTTGTATTGGAATAAGTGCTCTGCTAGATTATGTATTTTACTTACAAATATGATATTTCATGCAATTTTTGCTTATAATCACTGTCACAAAGTTGCATGAAAGTGGTGTTCTCTCAGAAAATGTAGACTTTGGTAGTAGAGTGGTTGTTTACAGTGTATACAGCAAAGTAAAAGTATTAACTCTCCCTTTGGTGTTTTTCCTGTTTTGTCGCATTACAGCCTGAAATTAAAATGGATTTTAATTTCGATTTTATGCAATGGACCTGACAAAATTGGCCAATGGAGGTGCTTCATCCCTTTACAGCACCTGCTCTGAGTGAGGTCCCACGAGACATCTTCACTGCCAACCCCTGTCAGTCATTGGTAGGGGTGCAACATGAAGGGAAGTGAACGGAGCCTCTGGGAGCAATGATGTACAATATCATTGGCATATTATAAAACATCATGTTCTCAAGAATGCGGGCATCTAGGAATATGGAATCAAGACCATGATTTTTAACTGTCAATCACACGTTTCAGGTGAGACGATTTTATTGAAACATAGCTGATGACAGACCCCCTTTAATACAGATACAATATTCTTATTTTCGATTCAAACCTTGTGGAATACGTGTGTCCAGGGTAAGTATCCAAAAAGCCTCTCAAATGAGAAGCTTTTTCTTCCAGTCTCCTCTTAAAGGTCTATTCACCTTTTACATAGACCTGAACCTAAAAGAACTTAGATTGCTAGCAAGGCAATCCCTGGAATGCTTTGACACTGTTAAGGATAAGGATTGTCAAAACCACTGTGGCAACCAATAAATATGGCCAAGGTATACACCTAAGGGCATAATCCTGGTGGCTCCCTGGTATCCACCCTTTAACGTTGTACAGGGATCGCACCAATCAACTTGATAATAAGTAATATCCGTGTGGTTGGCTGCTGACCCATGGGGTCAGAGACACTAGTGCATGGCACTGAGGGAACAGGCAAATTTATATTCAATAACAGGCTGAGGGCAGGGTGGGTAGAGTTTGTGTGAAACTGTGAAAAAATTACAAAGGTTAGGGCATGTGGTACAGAATCAGTACAGTGAACAGTGATGGATCAAGTCAGGTGGCAGAGAGAGTCTGGATCTGGGAATCAGGCAGAGGTCAGTACACAGGCAGATTAATGGATAATAGCACCTTTATAGGGTCTTGAGAGCTGGAGGAACGTATTGCTCAGACAAGGGATGAAATAAATGGCCCAGCATATATAAGAGAGGTGATTAGCTCATTAGTCTAGCAGCTATACACAGACCAAAAGGGAATTAATCCTTGAAGTACTGCAGGGTGAAGTGAGGTTCAATGAATAGTATTTCTAATATACACTTAGGAAACCTTTGTCTGGGATCACTGCAAGAGGACTAGAACTGAGACAGACACAGGGTGAGTAGAGTGGCGCCCGTGCCTGTCAGAGAGTGTGTGACAGTGGCGGTCATGAACTGTCACTGTAACAGAGACTGCAGAAAGAAGGCATTTAAGGCATTTTAAGGGTTTAAGGGCATTTTTCAAAGTGAAACCCAAATAGTAAGGGGGGAGGGGTGGGGAGGGAGGTAAACAGCTGATAACATGAAAATTAGCCATTTCTCACTGATAAAACCTACTGCAAAGTTTCTTGTGGCTTCTTGCACTATTTATTTATGCAGTGATATGTGAAAAATTAGTGACCATTTAAAATCCCTACACCAGATCATGTAAACTACATGTGTGGTCTCACACATAAGATTTTATTGTATACAATATATTACTGTGAGAGGAAGTGCATGGAGGATTGAGCATATGAGTAGGTCTAACTCTATGTTCTAATATTGTGTTTTTTGGCGTATCTGTAGGCTTATGAGATCATTTTCTATGTGTTCTGCACAGGTAGTATTTCCTTAACTTGTTGCTCATACAGTCTTGGGTCCAATACTTTTATAGACTCACCATTGATGCTCTGAAGCTCTTACAAAGAGGTTTGTTGTTTTTCTTTTTATTTCAACTGAAAGTTCTTTTTTCCCATATGGTTAAGATTGCTTGAACCCGCAAACCACAGGACTAAATTCAGTCGCAATTGGCATTTCTACTTTGCACTTGCCACTTTCTGAAAAGGAGGTTTGGTGACGCCATCGCCCTCAGCTGATTTAACATTACTTACGGCAGTTTTTTTATGTAAAAAAATTAATTACATCGACATCAGGAACAAGCTGCTTTAGATGTCATTACAGGAACATGGACTGAAGGAGGATGTGCTTAATTTATCATGATCTTAATTAGTAGTTTGTAAAAACCTGTGGAAGGAACTTTTTTAACTTAGTGTTTAACTGCCCCTCGCTTGAATGTGGAGGTAGTCACTTCTTTTTCTGTTCAGCTGTACTGGCTATGATAAAGCTGAACTGGAAAAGAACAGGCCACATCCGGTCAGGGCCCAGACTGAAATGCCTGCAAAGCATTCAAGAGCAGCAGAGACGGCGGCATCGGGGGAGCAAAGTACTATGTAAAAAGGCTTCCTACTACTTAACGACTAATTGAGTTAAATGGCTGGAGAACCACTTTAAGCACATGCTCTTACCAGGGCAGGAAACAATGCAAGTCTTGATAAACGTCTCCAAGTGTCTAGATGTGCTATGCTAATAGAGACATACTTCAAGAGATTTTCATATAAAATTGCTGCAATTGGGTCTATTGACTTTATTGGGGTGAAAACTTATGCACATTAAAGGGGTCATTTATTATACTGAAATACACCTATATTAGATGTATTTCAGGTTCAGGTGGTAAACGGTTAGTTGCGCTGCTATCTGTGACTTTGCCCCGCTCACGCCAGGTCTAAAATTGTGGTGTGGCATGGGAAAAGGTCTTGAAAAAGGTCTTGAAAAAGACTAAAAGTAAGACAGCTCAGAAGCTGTCTCACATTTAGAACTGGCGCTGGATGCGCCGAAGTTATGGAGAGGCCTGCACCTCTTCATAACTTCAGCGTAACCACCTCCAGCATAGGGCTTTATTAAGTCCGGCTTCTAAAACGCCGGTCTTAATAAATGAGATTCTAAATTTCTTTGCTTTTCATCTTAATTATTGATTGTGTCACAGTAAAAAATATGCCCCTTCAAAGTCGCTTAAGTGTTGTGTAAATCAAGTGGTAACATCCACTCCCCTCAAAGAAAAAATTCATTTTAATTCCAGGTTGTAATACAAAAAAAAAAAGAAAGGACAACAAGGGGGTGAATACTTTTAACACATTTGAATGGCCAAACCATACCTTTGGATGACGGCCTATTACATAGCCTTGGTTTCAGAGATTTTGAGAGCACAAGCTCTTGTTGATGTGTATGTTTGTGATATATTTGGGCTTTGTACATCTTGATATATTTTTTTACATTGTTTTTGTTTGCAAACTTCTGTTTTGATGATTTTTTTTAAAAATTCCTGTTTGCCACAAAGTTAGGGTTCGTTCACATAACCGTTCAGCCTTTCAGTTCTCCTACTCCGTTTAGGAGCAGTAGAACGGAAAGGACGGATTCGGCACATAACTGAGCCGAATGGAACCTAAGGACCTCATGGACTATAATGGGGTCCATTAGGTTTCTGCTCAGAGGAAGATTTTTGAAGCAGAGACAAAAGTCCTGCATGCACGACTTTTGTCTCCGCTGCAAAATCATCTTCTGAGCGGAAACCTAACGGACCCCATTATAGTCTATGGGGACCTTACGTTCCATTCGGCTCAGTTATGTGCCGAAAACGTCCTTTCCATTCTCCTGCTCCTAAACTGAGCAGTAGAACGGAAAGGCTGAACAGTTATGTGAAAGAAGCCTAACATAAAGGTGCACAGGGTTCTAAAGAGTCCATCAAGGCAACTGCAATCATCAGGCTGTCTACTGGAAATGTATAGATTTTGGAGTATAGATACTTAAGTTTCTAGCCTAAAATCTGAATTTTTGCTCTTTCAAGTGTTGATTATTTTATGAAGATGTGCATGTAAGTTTAGGCCTAAGTGGTAGGTATGAACTCTGCATAAGAAGGTGTGGTGCATTTAACTGTAAGCTTTTGTCAAAGTTTTAGCCATTAATATATCTTTATGAAGATTTTCAGAAAAAATACATTTTGACATGAAAGGTACACACACGACCAAAATCCCTGGCAGAGAAAGGGTTACTGTAAATAGCGAAAAAACCCAGTATAACGTTTGGGTGGTGGCAAGAGAAACAGGATTCTTCTTTTGAGACCTCCTGTGGCTAGCGTAGGTACCCTCACCACCTTTGGATTTCTGTGCAGTTGAACAGGATGCAAAGGCAATATTTCTACTGTTGTGCCTAATCCTGGGCCAATTTTGATCTTGGCCATCTCTTTCACTTTCAATATCAAAAATGATCTTTATTCTATAGTCATAAATATAGTTCAGTGGTAATACTTAGGAAACTGTCTAAATAGAAAGTTTTTGCTGTCCATAGCAGCCAATCACAGCCCAGCTGTCATCTAATATATAAAGCTGAGTGTATGTGTATGTCTGCTAAAGGAATCTGCACCGTCGCATTTACAATCACGAAATTTAGCACATCAGGTGTCTGGGAAGGTTTTAGACCAGATCTCATCTCTCTAGGAAATACTTCTCCTGAGATATTCCCCAAAAAATGCATTACCCAATCGAAGCCTGCCATACACATGGTCCCATAACCCTTATTAGCCAATAGAAGCTCGCACACCTTTACACCAGGTTTCCATAACAACCCAGCCATTTTTCTTCACTGCTGTGGGTCAGCTTTAAATGGGCAGGGTGCTGTGGATAACACTGTTAAGGGAACGGAGTGCTGTGCAGATCACAGTTAAAGGGGCAGGTAGGGTGGCCATTTAGGCCACCCTCAAAAGATGGATTTAAAAACCCACCCCCAGGTCCCACTAAGCCACGCCCCCAACCCGGTCAGGCCACGCTCCCTCCCACTCCACAGCCGACGGGGATTGAAAAAATGAAAGTAAAAATAGACTTATGTCAGCTGCAGTGATGGGAGGGAGGTTGACTTTCTCCCTGCAGCTCACACTCAGACAGCACGGTGCTGCTGTCTGAGAGTGAGCTATTCAAAAGGACATCTCTTTGTCTGTCCAGGCCCTGCACCGGACGGAGGACAGGGAGTCTGAAAGCTGCACTGTCCGGCCTAAAACCGGACCTCTGGCCACCCTAAGGTCAGACTGCTGTGGAGGTCACTGTTAAGGGGACGGTCCCCAATGGAGGTCAGTGTTAAGGGGCAGATTGATGTAGAGGCCACTGTTAAGGAGACGAGGAACTGTGAAGGTCACTAATAAAGGGGAGGCCGCTGTGGAAGTCACTGTTAAAGGTACGGGCTGCTGTGGAGGTCACTGTTAAGGGGGTGGGATGCTGTGGAGGTCACTGTTAAAGGGACGGGCGCTGTGGAGGTCTCTGTTAAGAGGGCAGGGAACGGTGGAGTTCACAGTTAAGGGGACGGTCCGCTATGGAGGTCAGTGTTAAGGGTTGAGGTGCTGTAGAAGTCACTGTTAAGGGGCAGGTTAATGTGGAAATCATTGTTAAGGAGACGGGTACTGTGGAGGTCACTAATAAAGGGGCGGCTGCTGTGGAAGTTACTGTTAAGGGGGCAGGCCGCTGTGGAGGTCACTGTTAAAGGGGCGGGCACTGTGGAGGTCACTGTTAAGGGAGGAGGAGACTGTGGAATCCACTTTCAAAAGGGCAGCAGGGTACTGTGAGGTCACTGTTAAGGGAGCGGGATACTGTAATGTCACTGTTAAGGCAGTGGGGTAGAGTGGAGGTAACTGTAAAGGGAGCGGGGTACAGTGGAAGTCACTGTTAAGGGAGCAGGGTTCTGTGGCAGTCACTGTTAAAGGGGCAGTCGCTGTGGAGGTCTCTGATAAGGGGGCCGTGAATGGTGAAGGTCAAAGTTAAGGGGACTGTAACCTATGGTGAGTGTTAAGGGGACAGTTATAGTGGATACTGTCGATATCTTTTAACAACACACACAAACATTAAATGAAATAGATGAAATATACCCGTGTGAAGCCAGGTTCTTCAGCTATTTTCTTATAGTGCTCTTCAAAAATTTAAGCTGCACTGTTTTCCTTTTAAACAGTTGTCATAAATCTTCCCAAATGTGTCAACATACCTGTTCCACCTGCTATCATTCCAACCTGACGAGCAAACTTTCTCTCAGCCGGGGATCTCTTGTTTGGTTGAATATCGAAGTAACCTCATAAAATAAAGCACAAAAATTTATATTGTTAGTATGTAATAGCAATGTGTGTTTCTAGATTCTTTATTGTGTTCTATGGGGCCTGAATTTGATACTGCTATCCTTAATTGCCCAACGGATGGTACAGTGTCCTGAAATACACTGCAAAGCAGAGAAAGTATTAATATAATATTTCATGCATTATGTGCATGTACTACAAATCCCATAAGGTTATGGGAGGTCCCATGTGGCTAGACAGGGCTGCTCCACCCTTCCTCTCTAGGAGGAGGATTCTGGAAGGTATGGCTGTCTGCTGAGGAGAGAACACCTCAGAGCAGCAAGTAGCAGATCCAGTAGGGAGATCCAATTCACCTATAGACTATTCACAGTTTATCTTCCAGTAGGGGTGAGTGAAGCTGAACCTCACCGGGTTTGGGTACTGACAGAGTTCCTGAAAACAAAGTCCTGCATAATGGAAACCAAACGGATCTGTTATATTTGCCATACACTTCTATTATGATGGATCAAAATGGAATGAATCTTAAAGTCATTTCATTTTGCATTCTGTCACAAATTCCATTATATTCTGTTATAACAGAATCCATAACGGAAATCCTTCATTACCCGAACCTGGTGAGGTTTGGATTCGATGATCCCAGAAAGATCTACAGAAGGTTTAGCTATCACAAATGGATTGAGGTGGTTGTCTATCTCTGAATGGAAGTTTTAGAACGTCCATTCAGAGACGGCATCTGCCCGCTAATCGTGCAGATGCCGAGCGGGTTGCCTGCTTTCAGTGACAGCAGGGCAACCCAAAGAGAAGGCAGGGACAGTGCCCAAGTGTCCCTGCCTTCTAAATCGCCGCAGACACAGTGCTCGGTAAGCGCTGTGACTGCTTTGCAGGAAGCGCTATGCGCTTCCTGCTCCCGGCCCGGTGGTCATGTGACCGCTGGGGCCAGGAGTGTGCAGGAGCTGTAGGGTTCTTTCACAGACCTCGATCAGCCCTGCACTGAGGCTGTACAGCATAGTATTATGCTGTACAGACTCTCTGGGGGGTGTATTTCACCTGTAACTGGGGCTACAATTTTAGCCCCAGTTACAGGAGAAATAAATAGTATAAAAAAAAAAAAGTGAAGTTAAATGTCCCCCAGAGGTCTTGTATGACCTTATGGGGGACGCAAAGTGTAAAATAAAAAATAAAAAAATAAAGTGTTTTAAATTTTTTTTTAAAAAAATGGTTTTACATAAAAAAAATTCCCCAATTAATTAATAAAAAAAAAAAAAAAAAAATAGAAAAAAATAAATAAATTGGACATATTTGGTATTTCCGCGTCCGTGATGGCCGGCTCTATAAATATATAACATCATCCACCCCATCCTATAAACACCATAAAAAAAATAATAAAAAAAAGCTATTATTGTGTTAAAGTCAAATAAATTTAAAAAAAGTATACATATTAGGTATCACCGCATTCGTAAAAACGAGCTCTATAAAAATATCACATGATCTAACCACTCACATGAACACCGTAATAAAAATAAAATAAAAACTGTGCAAAAAACCAATTTTTTGTCACTTAACATCAGATAAAGTGGAACACCAAGCGATCAAATTGGCATATTCCCCCCAAAATAGTACCAATCAAACCATCACCTCATCCCGCAAAAAATGAGACTCTAACTTAAACAATCAGTCAAAAAATAAAAAAGCTATGGCTACCAGACTATGGAGACACTAAAACATCAATGTTTTGGTTTAAAAAATGCTATTATTGTGTAAAACTTAAATAAATAAGATAAAGTAGACATATTAGGTATTGCTGCATCCGTAACAACCTGCTCTATAAAAATATCACATTATTTAACCCTTAGGTGAACGCTGTAAAAATAAATAAATAAAAACTGTGCTAAAACAACTAATTTTTTGGTCATCTTACCCATAGTGTAGTAATGAATGATCTAAAAAATCATATGTACCCAAAAATGGTACCAATAAAAACATCAACTCTTACTGCAAAAAACGAGTCCCTACACAAGATGATTGGCAGAAAAATAAAAAAATATGGCATTCAGAAAATGGAGACACAAAAACATAATAAAAAAAAATGCTTTATTATGTAAAAACTGAAACAAACCAAAAAAGAAAGTAGACATTTTTTATATCATTTCGTCCGTAACAACTTGCTCTATCAAAATAGTGCATGATCTACTGTGTCAGATCAATGTTTAAAAAAATAAAAAAATAAACAGTTCCAAAACAGCAATTTTTTTGTTACCTTGCCTCACAAAAAATATAATATAGAGCAATCAAAAATCATATGCACCCCAGAATAGTACCAATAAAACTGGCACCTTATTCCCTAGTTTCCAAAATAGGGTCAATTTTTGGGAGTTTCTACTGTCAGGGTGCATCAGGGGGGCTCCAAATGGGACAAGGCATCTAAAAACGAGCTTAGCAAAATCTGCCCTCCAAAAACCATATGGTGTTACTTTCCTTCTGCGCCCTGCCGTGTGCCCTTATATCAGTTTACGACCACATGTGGTGTATTTCTGTAAACCGCAGAATCAAGGTAATAAAAACTGAGTTTTGTTTGGCTGTTAGCCCTTGATGTTTTAAAGAATAAAATGAATTCAAGTGGAAAATCTACCAAAAAAGTAAAATTTTGAAATTTCATTTCCATTTTCCTTTAATTCTTGTGGAAAGGGTTAACAAAGTTTGTAAAATCAGTTTTGAGTAACCTGAGGGTTGTAGTTTCTACAATGGGGTAATTTTTGGGCGGTGTGTAAGCCCCACAATGTGACTTCAGACCTGAACTGGTCCTTAAAAAGTGGGTTTTGAAAATTTTCTTAAAAATGTTAAGAATTGCTTCTAAACTTCTAAGCCTTCTTAAGTCCTAAAAAAATAAAATGACATTTACAAAATGATACCAACAGAAAGTAGACATATTGGGAATGCTAAGTGATGAATATTTTATAAAGTATCACTTTTTGTTTTAAAAGCAGATAGAAATTTTGAAAATTGTGAATTTTTAAAACATTTTGGGAAATTTTGGATTTTTTCATAAATAAAGGTGAAATATATTGACTCAAATTTATGACTATCATGAAGTACAATATGTCACGAGAAAACAATCTCAGAACGACTTGGATAAGTAAAAGTGTTCTAAAGTTACCACAACCTAAAGTGATACATGTCAGATTTGCAAAATTAGGCCTGGTCAGGAAGGGGAAAATGGCCTGGACTGGAAGTGGTTAAAGAAGGTGGACACCCAAATAATGGTTACATTACACAGCTTATACATCCAAATTTGAGAACAAAGGCATAATAGAATTGCTTATCTATTAAACAAGGTGGGCACCACAATAACGGTTAGATTACACAGCTTATTCACTCAAATTTGAGAATAAAGGCGTAATAGAATTGCTTATGTATTAACCTACCGTGTTTCTCTGAAAATAAAACAGGGCCTTATCTTATTTTTTTCCCTGAAAAAGGGGTCAGGGATTATTGTCGGGTAGGGCTTATTTTGGCCCCATGAACAACAATCACACATTTATGCAAAAAAATCTAAATTTATTCAAAGACAGTATAATCATGTCATCACATTCTGTAAAATCAGCCTAATTCTCCAAACCCTGGATTCCATCATGCATTTCTTTAGATCCTATGGTATTGGATGTTTCATGTGCATTAACTGGTATACTTGCGCTTTTTAGCATTTTCCTTGCACACCTGTTGACTGGGCTTATCGTACTCTGCTCGCTATTTTTTGACGCGGTAAGATTTTGGCCCTGCGAATCCTCAACTATTCCTTTCTTGTACTCCACAGAGTAGCTTTTTGTTTTTGAACTCATGCTGTCTGGGGGTAAAAATGTACCGTTACCTATACAGTATAATTAGAGAGAATCTTGTTAAATGGTTAGGGTTACCATAGTAACCATAACCCTACGGTAACTTACAATCACAATTGGTGGTGTAGTGTCAGTGGGTATCACTCTCTCTCTGATACTCTCTCCCATAGGCAATGGAAGCGTGCCCTATTTCCTCTCTGCACTTGGGAGGCAGGCTCAGGAGGCGGGACTCTGGAGACACTGTGCCTTCTCTATGGTACGGTATCTCGGGAGGCAGGTCACAGGAGGCAGGACACGGGATGCAGTAGACAGATCTACAGTACTGAATGGGGGAGTGGATCGTGTCTGCTACCGTCCTGTATAAGGCTAGCTACAGTACCGTAACCATATTCTCCTTGTTCGTGACGTCACTGGCGTCACAAGACTTTTTGGACCAAATACAAAATGCTACTTTATGTGTGGTGGAAAACTAACACTGCACATCACCCTGAACACACCATGCCCAGCATGAAGCATTATGGTGGTAGCATCATGTTGTGGGGATGCTCTTCTTCAGCAGGGACAGGAAAGCTGGTCAGAGATGATGGGAAGATGGATGGAGATAAATACAGGGCAATTCTGGAGGAAAACCCAGTAGAGGCTGCAAAAAAATTGAGACTGGGGAGGAGATTCGTCTACCAGCAGGACAATGACCCTAAACAGACAGCCAAAGCTACAATGGAATAGTTTAGATCCAAACATAGTCATGTTTGAAGAATAGCCCAGTCAAAATCCAGACCTAAGTCCCGTTGATAGAGTTGAGCGGACACCTGAAAGTTTGGGTTTGACGGGTTCGGCCGAACTTCACAAAAAAGTTCGGGTTCAGGACCCGAACTTGACCCGAACTTTACCCTGATCCCCATTGAAGTCAATAGGGACCCAAACTTTTAGGCACTAAAATGGCCCTAAAAATGTAATGTAAAGGGCTAGAGGGCTGCAAAAGGCAGCAAAATGTGCTTAAAGAGGACCTTTCAGTAAGAAAATATTCATGGGATACTTATACCATCTTACAGGGCTGCTGCCGCTGATGTCCGCACACAGGTTTTTTTTTTCAAAGGCCCCCCCGTTCGCCCGCAGTGCTCCCGGTATCTTCTGCGCCTCTTATGCTAATGAGGCAACTTGGTTATAGTAGGAGGTTTCATTTAGTTATGGTGGGCGGTGTCTCTTCTCTCTGGCAGCGAGCGCATCCAATCGCAGCGCTCCTTTCTTAGCAAGGGCTCCCTGGCTATAACCAAGTTGCCTGATTAGCATAAGAGGCGCAGAAGATACCGGGAGCGCTGCGGGCGAAGTGGGGGAGCGTTTGAAAAAAAAACCCCGTGTGCGGACATCAGCGGCAGCAGCCCTGTAAGATGGTATAAGTATCCCATGGATATTTTTTTGCTGAAAGGTCCTCTTTAAGAGCATGGCAAGTGCTCTGCAAGCAAATGAGGATAGGGAAATAACTTAAAATAAAATGAAATAAAAATTGGTGGATGTGGAGTCAGAGGTTGAGGAGGCGGTGAATGTGGTGTTGTAGTTGGAAGCGGCGATGGAGGAGGAGGTATCCAGCTAACAATGTTTTTTTTTTTTATTGGGGTAGCCCCCAAAATAATGGGACAAATAAAAAAAAAGAAATCAAAGATTGAGTGCACTTGAGTACAAGAATGTATGGTTGAGGCGGGTATAAATGTCTATTCTGCAGTCTGGCAAGTACAGACAAGTCTTGTGGGATCCAAGTCTGGTTCATTTTAATGAACGTGAGCTTGTCCACGTTGGCTGTGGACAGGTGGCTGCGTTTGTCTGTAATGACGCCCCCTGCCGTGCTAAATACATGTTCAGACAATACACTGGCTGCAAGGCAGGCCAGCACCTCCAAGGCATAAAGGGCAAGCTCAAGCTGAATGGGGAAGACCCATCAGTCAGTTTGTGTAGGTGTGTGCACACTCACTTCTCCACCATGTTGTTTAAATGATGCCTCCTGCCTCCTATCAGCTGGTGGTGCCGGTTGCTGTGGTGTGGTGACAAAGCTTTTCCACATGTGGGCCATGCTAACCCTGCCTTCTGAGGTGCTGGCCGTGACCCAGCTGCATTGTCCTCCTCCTCCGCCTCTGCCTTTGCCATGTGCTTCCACTTGTCCCCCAGTGTCAGTTGGGAATGCCCTCAGGAGCGCGTCTACCAGCGCGCGCTTGTAGTCGCGCATCTTCCTATCACGCTCCAGTGAGTAAATTAAGGATGGCACGTTGTTTTTGTAACGGGGATCCAGCAGGGTGGCAACCCAGTAGTCAGCAATGTGGGCAACTCTGTGGTCGTTGTGCAGGCACTGCAGCATGTAGTCGCTCATGTGTGCCAGGCTGCCCAGCGGTAAGGATAAGCTGTCCTCTGTAGGTGGTGTATCATATGTGTCCACCGTATCCCCCCAGCCACACTGCAGTGATGGCTATGAGCTGCGTAGGGTGCCACCCTGCTGTGAACCCGGTTCCCCCTCCTCTATCTCATCCTCCTCCTTCTCGTCCTCCAGAACTGTGGAGAACCTGGTTGGCCACATGTGTACCTGGCTTCTGCAGGTGCAGGAACCCACCCTCTGAGCCACTTCTGAATGACTGGCCTGAAACCCTGTGAAATGCCCCCAGTTCCTCCTCCTCTTCCTCCTGTGCCACATCCTCTTCCATCATCGCCCTAAGTGTTTTTTCAAGGAGACATAGAAGTGGTATTGTAACACTAAGAACGCCGTCATCAGCACTTGTCATGTTGGTTGAGTACTCGAAACACCTCAACAAGGCACATAGGTCTCGCACGGAGGCCCACTCATTGGTGGGGAAGTGGTGCTGTCCGCAGAGCTACTGACCCATGCGTGCTGCAGCTGAAACTCCACTATCGCCTGCATATGCAAAGTGGAGTTCCACCTGGTGGGCACGTTGCATATGAGGCGGTGAGCGGGAAGGCTGAAGTTACGCTGCAGAACAGACAGGCGAGCAGCAGCAGGGTGTGAATGCCGAAAGGTCGCACAAATGGACCGCACTTTCTGCAGCAGCTCTGACATGCCTGGGTAGTTTTTAAGGAATATCTGCACCACCAAATTCAGCACATGCGCCAGGAAAGGGATGTGTGTCAAACTGGCTAGGCCCAGAGCTGCTACGAGATTTCGCCCATTATTGCACACCACCAGGCCGTGCTTGAGGTTCAGTGACACCAATCACTCAGTGATCTGTTGTTCCATGCCCATCCGCAGCTTCTGCACGATGTGGGGTTTGTCCCCCAAACAGATGAGTTTCAGAACAGCCTGCTGTCGTTTCCCCTTGGCTGTGCTGATGTTGGTGGTGAAGGTGTTACGCTGAAAGGATGAGGAGGTGGTAGAGGATGAGGAAGCGGAGTAATAGGAGGAGGCAACATGAGGCAAATAGAAATGCCCTGCAATCCTCGGGGGCGGAAGGACATGCGCCAAACTTCTATTCGCCTCTGGCCCAGCCGCCACTACATTTTCCCAGTGTGCTGTTAGGGAGATAAAACTTCCCTGCCCGTGCTTACCGGTCCACGTATTGATGGTTATGTGGACCTTGCCACAGATGGCGTTGCGCAGTGCACACCTGATTTTGTCCGCGACTTGGTTGCGCAGGGAAGGGATGGCTCGCCTGGAAATGTAGTGGTGGCTGGGAACCACGTACTGTGGGACAGCCACCGCCATAAGTTTTTTAAAAGTCTCCATCCATCTCCACCAGACAGAATGACAACATTTTAATGGACCAGGAATTTAGAAATCCTGGCATTCAGGGCCAGGGATCATGGGTGGGTAGGGGGGGTACTTTCTTTTTCTTTTTCTAATTAGGCGATGGACAGCTGAACACTTCCATGGGATAGTGTGGAGATGCTTGGTGACTGTGAAAGATGTGGTGGCCCACATCCTCTGTTTGCGGGGTGGCAGGCGCCGCTGTCATTCACTGGTGCTCCTGTTTAGAACATTAGTTTTTAATTTTTACGTATTTTATGTTATTTTAAGTTATTTCCCTATCCAAGTTTGTAGGGCACTTGTCCTACTCTTACCGCCATTTTGCTTCAATTTCCAGCCCTCTAGCCCTTTCCAGGACTTTTTTAGAGCCATTTTCGTGCCCCAAAGTTTGGGTCCCCATTGACTTCAATGAGGTTCGGGTTCGGAGTCAAGTTCGGGTCAAGTTCGGGTCCTGAACTCGAACTTTGCAGTGAAGTTTGGCCGAACCCGGCGAACCCGAAATTTCAGGTGTTCGCTCAACTCTGATGCTGACTACTATTCAACATGATTTTGAATGTGATTGCTTAATTCTGAACACAGCTACATCCCCAGTTATAAGAGGGTGTACACACTTATGCAACCCCATTATTTTAGTTTTTTTTTGTTTTCTTCCCTCCATCTAAAAGATTTCAGTTTGTTTTTCAATTGAGTGGTGCAGTTTATAGGTCACATTAAAGGTGGAAAAAGTTCTGAAATCAGATTTCAGCCATTGACCTTAATGAAAACAACATAAACTGCTGCCATTATCACAGTTTAAATGCCAAGTGTCCCAAACTTAGCACAATTACTCACTGGGTGACTGCGGTAAAAATTGAGGAAAAGTGGGTGAAGCCTAAAAAAGCCAATCAGATTTCACCTTGTGACTTCAATGTAAAACTTTCAAATACTGCCATTCTCACAGTTTTAAAGCCAGAGGCCCCAAAACTTGGCACAGACCATGACTGGGGTTAAAATTTGGAAAACTGGACGGCGCTTAAAACAGCCAATCAAATATTACCTATTGCTATTCAATGGGAATATTTAAATTACTGCCATTCTTCCACTGTTAATGGCAGGGTCTTCAAACTTGGAATATTCGGTCACTGGGTGACTGTAATTCAAATTTAAAAAGTGGGTGGAGCCAAAAACAGCCAATCAGATTTTTTTGATTGATTTAAATGGGAAAAACTAAAAATGCTGCCATTCTCACATTATTGATGTCAAAGACCTCAAATATCACAAATGTGGGCATTGGGTGTTTCCATTTCAAGGTTAGAAGTGGGTGGGCCACCAACAACTAATAAAATGTCTCTCATTGATTTTCAATAGAGTGCTACTGCTCCCACAGTTTTAGTTCAAGCCAACATCCTGTGGTTTCTTCAGAAACGACACCATCTAGTTTGCTATTGCTGTCATTGCTTTAAAAGTGTTGCGGCACATTTAGAGGGGAACATTTCTGTTAAAACAGCACCTGGATATGAATACTTTTGTAATTGCATGAAATTAAAACATTTGTATAGTCAGTGACCTATTCAATGAAATCTATCTGTATAGTGGCACAGCTGTATGTTCCTTTCCTTATTTTTTGTATTTCTCACCGAGCTAGTCAAACATGCTCAGTTTAAATCTTCAACTGCCACCAGCCATATGTTCTGTTAAAAGGTGTAGCAGGGAGGGAGCTGCAGTAGAAAGGACACATCCCCTGAGCTGCCAGGCTGAAGATAATCTAACAGAGCAATTGGAGGAGTGAATGTGGAGATCTCTGGACCCATGTGCGGTAAAGTACAGCGCTGGTTCTAGCTTTGTTAGAAAAGTATTGTAGTGTACTATATTATGTCTGGTTCTCATTTTTTACATCAATCCTGGCATGACCGCTTTTAAGGCATTCTCTGGAAAACAAAAGAAGTATTTTTTTTGTTTTTATACTGAATTATTGTATATACATTCCTGAATACCTTTAATTATTTATAATGACATATCTTGTCTTGGGGGGGTCATCATGAAAATCACTAGTCACACTAGTAAGCGAGGAACCCACCCTAAATACAAAGCAAGACAGGTCTTAAAACTAAGAGCCCCTGAACCCCTAAATCCTCTTTACTGCTATAGCTGTCAGTGATCAGGGACGTCAACCAACAAGAGTAAAACACAATGTAGCTGACAATTGGATCTGCATGTGGGTGTGGCATTTTTTCCTACCGATTTTCTGTCATTTTTCAATGCGTAATTTGTTTTTTATTAACATTTTCGCAGGTTTATACTTTTTAATAATACATTTTATTCCTACTTCTCTACAGAGTAAGTATATATTTTCTCATATAAAAGTTCAAAAAGGCCATAAAAAACACCACAAATATCCAAAATCTACAAAAAACTGCTGTGCAAGTCACGCATATTTTGATGGTTTTAAAAAAACCTCAAGAAACTTGTGAGATTTATCAAGACTGGTACTTTCCTCCCCCTAATTTATGATGTGGAAGCGCATCCCCTGGCAGTCTGAAGTCTACGGCAGCTCTGAACTAAATGAAGATAACTTTGTTGTGTGGCTTGCCATGTCTCTTTCTTGCCTTTACTGTGTCCCCTTTCGGAAAAGTGCTGAGGATGTAGAAAATGCCATTTCCAACAATTTTTTCAAAAGTTGCATGTTAATACCACATTTGTGGCACAAAGTAAATGATAAATCTCTCCCCATGTGTAGCAGCACCGAAATACAGAAGTATAGTACCTTTTCCTTGATATACAAGAAGTCCCTTTGGACCTTGAAATTCAATAGTTTCCCCTATGGAGAGATTGTCCAGGTACTGGGACATCTTGCCTCCATCTGGAAAGTCTGGATTTTCATCTTTAAAGTAAACCTTTAATAAAAGAATGGTACAATAAGAAATATGTTTTTATATATTCATCCTTTACCATATCAACAAGCAGTAAAGGGCTCAGCTCACCTGCAATAACCTAAGGAGGCACGGATTAGCCTGGAACCAGTATAATCCAAGGAGAGACATCCAGCTTCCAATAACAAAGTGATGCCCTTTATTCATTAAAGCAATAAAATATCCAGTGATAGAGTACAGACACAGCGTTAGCGTCTACGCATTTCTGATCTCAAAGTATGACCCATACTCATGACAATGCTGTGGTTAACAATCTATTCTTATATACACCTCCCCCCCCCCCCCCCCCAGCAATTGCAAAACATGTGAAGGTTTTTATGGGAAATATACAGATGATATTTTATTTTTATTTAAACCAAAAGGATTTCCGGCTGACCCATTCTACACTTTGAGCTACGAGAAATGTGGTGTCTCATTTATGAAGGTAGCTGCGGATACATTTCTGGTACAATAGTAAGGGATGTCAGACTAGAGTTGTTTCGGTACCAAAATTTTGATTCCGTATCAATTCCATAACAAAGTATTGCGATACTCGATACCATTCGATAGCACGCGAAAAAAATAAAAATGCCAAAAAAATCTGCGTGCATTCCACATTTTATGGAACCGCCAGCTCATAATACAACAGTCCTATCCTACTTTTTTGTGGGGACAAGGCGACTAAAAGAAAATGGCGAATCGTGCATTTTTTCTTTTCTGTTTTTTTCTTTTACGGTGTTCACCGCATAAAAGTGGATTTTTTAATAGCTTGAACTTTAGAGATGCGGCGATATGTAATATTTTATTTATGTATTGTTTATATATTTTATATGTAAAATTGGGAAAGTGGGTGATTTATAATTAATATTTTGGTGTACTTTGTTAACTTTTTTTTTTTTCTTTTACAGTTTATGTATTAACTATTTCCCCTTAGGGGCTAGAACCTGGGATCATTTTCATCCTTTTTACCCTGATACAGCTCTATCAGGGTGAATAGGATCTCACACTCTCCCTGCTGCCCTGTGCTCTGTGCACACAGCAGCAGGGAGCTGACCATGGCAGCCGGGACTTCAGGAGCATCCTGGTTGCCATGGTAACCGATCTGAGCCCCAGCATTACACTGCTGGGGCTCTGATCACTGACACTGACACCAATGAGGAGGAGGTGAGGGGACCCTGTGGCCACTGCCACCAATGCTTTTATTACTGGGGGGAGGGAAGAAGGGGGGGGTGGGGGAGGGCACACTGGCCACTAATAATGTATTTAATACTGGGGACAGGGGGGGCACACTGGCCACCGATGTTTTAATACTAGGGAGGGGGGGGGCGGAGCACTGGCCACCAATGCCTAGTAACGTTTCTTATATAAATGCAGGCAGAATGCTGCCGGCACCTGCCTGTGACCCTGCGCTGAGATCAGAGGCTATTAACCCCTCAGGTGCGGCCAGTGCTCCCGCCCCTCCTCCGCCCCCCTCTCCCTCTATTGGTTGCAGCGGCAGCACAGGAGGAGGGAGAGACTGCCTCCTTCTCCCCGTGCTGCTGAGGGAACATGGCCACGCTGAGAGCGGCGCAGCCACGTTCTCTGATACTGGGCTGTGCGGCAGCGCAGCCCAGTATCGATAGAATACTAATCTTGGTATCGAGCTCGATACCAGAGAAAAGTATTGATTGGGTATTGAAACTTCGATACCCGAAACAACCCTATGTCAGACAAATGTTTCCTTATACGCATCTTCTTGATGTCATTTGTAGTGCACCTAACATACTGCAAGGAATATGCATTGCAAGTGATTATATATACAGCATATTCAGTGTTACAGTTTAAATACTGTTTAATAGTAAAAGTCTCTCTACTTGCAGAAGATGTCACTTTTTGAGTTTACTTAATGTTTACCACAGCTTTGTCATGCGTAAAGCCTCATTCACACGACAGTGTTTCATAGACATGTGCTGTACGTGTTATCCACGGACAGCACACGTCCCAATTCATTTTAATGTGTGTATTCAGACATCAGTGTTTTAGCACGGTCAGTGTTTTTAGTACAGATGCATGCTCTATTTTGTCCGTGTTCACAGATCCATCACGTCCATTATAGTCCGTGAAAACCACGGATGTAACACTGATGCTATCTGTGATGCATCCGTGTTTCATGGATCATTAAGAAGAGATGCTTTAAAAATTATTTTTCAGCTGTTCACTGTCAATGAAACGCGGATGCAACACGGACAGCAAAAAACGGACACACGAACCAAACATGGATCCTTCACAGACAGCTTCAAGAATGCATCACTGACCACCTGCTGATGGATTTGAACACAGACATGGACATGTGAATGAAGCTTGAGGCTCACACTTTAAGATCCGAAATGCGTAGTTGTTAACGCTGTGTCTGTACTGTGTCATTGGAGATTTTATCGCTTTAAAGAATAATGGTCATCATTTTTTTATGGGAAGCTAGACTTCTCTCCTTGTTTTGGATTATACTCAGTGCCTTTATTAGAGTGAATTGGTTTGTTTTCCCCAAACATACACATGACATTGTCATTAAATATACTGGATAACTGCACAAGTACTGATTTTATGGTAATGCCTATTACTGTTTAGGGAGACACTTGTATTCATTAGACTCTGTATCAATCTTAGGCTCTGTTCACGTTTCTGTTCAGAGCATTTGGCAGTAGATTTAGAGAAGAAGGGAGCAGAATGCAACACTATTTTTTCTGTGAACACCATGGACCCAACAGACCCATTATAAGGCTATTTTCACATCTGCACTTTTGCTGTCCGGTTTTGAGATCCGGCATGGGTCTAAAATGGCAGCTGCACGTGTTACAAAGTGAAAGTAAGAAGCCTGGGAACACAAGATCACCCATAGCGCTGTGCAGCCAGCCAATCATCAGCCATCCCCTGTAATGTCACAGCCCTATAAAAGCCTGATCCAGTGGTCTCCTGCCATTTCACTGTCAGCTAAGCTTAGGGAAAGACATGACAAGCACATATGCTTGGGGCAAGGGTGGGGGGATTTGGGGGGTACAGTGTTCCAGAAAACAGTTTAAAAAAGAATATTGGGAAGGGACAGTGCAGGGAGATCATAGGGAGAGTTTTTTGAGACTGTATGGATAGCATAGGGAAACAGCAAGGACAGGCTGAGTGTAATGGTCATGTGCATCCTGTTAAACTGCTGCCACATTCTTAGTTAATCTGTTATTTTACACAGACTTATTGTGCGTCAGACTCCATATTAATGGGCGGTCTAATATACTGCTGCATTTATCTAGTTCAACTGAAAAATCTGAATTAGACTTACCGGTAATTCGGTTTTCATGAGATCACCATGACAGCCACACAAGGAGATTGACCCCTGAGGCAGGAACAGAGAAAGGTTAAAACACCCCCACCCTCCACCATTGCTTCCAAAATTACTAAAGTGAGATGGAGATTCATTTATAGTAACATAATAATATAGAACCAGAAGGCATTATTTCATACCATCCTAGAATCTAAGTAAAATAAAAAAATTGGGTCAAGGTGATCTCATGGAAACCGAATTACCGGTAAGTCTAATTCAGATTTTCCATTTCATCACCATGACGGCCACACAAGGAGATATACAAAATGATAAGATTAAGAGGGGGCAACTGCCTGAAGGATCTTTCGTCCAAAAGACAATTCAGATGTATTGGAGAAATCTTTATGAAAGTATGCATACTGGACCAGGTAGCCGCTCTACAAATGTCTTTCAACGAGGCACCCGCTTTCTCCGCTTGTGAAGAGGACATAGCTCTAGTTGAGTGAGCTTTTAGGTTAGAGGAACAAGAAAACCCCTGAATACTATAGCAATAGGTAATGGTATTCTTTATCCACCTGGCAATGGAGGACCTAGATACTTTTTCACCTTTGTTTTTCCCGAGAACTGAATAAGAAGGCTATCGGACTTACCTGAAACTCTTAGTAACCTCTAGGTATTTAAAAACCATACATCTGACATCTAGAGAATGAAAGGAAGATTCCCCTCAATTTTTTGGGTTATTACAGAAGGACGGGAGAATAATCTCTTGATCTCTGTGAAAATTTGACACCATTTTGGGAACGAACCCCGGGTCCAGTCTAAGCACTATCCTATCTTCTAAGATTCTAAGATAGGGTTCTCTGATCAAAATAGCCTGGAGTTCATCTAGTCTTCTTGCGGACGTGATCGCAATTAGAAAGGCAGTTTTAAAAAATAGGAATTTGAGTGGGCAGTCTTCCAAGGGTTCAAACTGACTCATGGTTAGGCCCTTTAATACGGGTGTTAAGGTTCCAGGAAGGGAACCTCAGTCTGTGGTAATGTGGTCCTCAGTCTAGACGCTGCTCTCATGAACCTCCTGATCCATCTATGATTGGCTAAGTCCAAATCTAAAAAACAGCTGAGTGCCGATACTTGCACCTTTAGTGTAGAGGGTCTGAGGCCTAGATCAAGTCCTTGTTGCAGAAATTCTAAAATCTTCAGTATTTTTGGCTTCGGAAAAGGTTCCCCCAACCAAGTTGATGGTGGACGTCACTTTTTTCCTACTGGAATTGAGGATACATATAACCTTGTTTGAAAGGTCTTGGTGCCTCAGAATCTCGACCTCAGGATCCAAGCTGTTAGTCTTAAGAATTCTGGGTGAGGGTGTAGAATGGGACCTTGATGTACAGGTCCCTCCTGAGCAGAGGGGTCACTGGAGATTTAAAGTCTTTTGAGGGAGGAAAACCAACTCTTCTTCGGCCAGAAGGGGGTTATCAGGATGACTGTTGAGCTCTCTTGTTGGATTTTCTGAATCATCCTCTGAATTATCGGAATTGGCGGAAACGCATAACACAGACCCCAGTCCCATGTTGCTGCAAATGCATTTATTGCTCCAGGATTGCTCGTGGGATCTAGGGAACAGAATCATGTTGTCTTTTGAAGCAAACAAGTCTATGTCTGGAGTCCCACATCTGTCAACTATTATTTTGAAGTCCTCTAGATTTAGAGGCAATTCTGTTTGGTCTATTGTGTGTCGGCTTAGATAGTCCGCTTCCTGATTCAGGGATCCTTTGAGATGGGTCGCTGAGATAGATTTAGCAATTTTTTTTGCCCAGTAGAAAATTTTGCTTGATAGGCCCAGGAGCTTCTTTGATTTCGTTCCTTCCTGATGTGAGAGGTAAGCCACTTTCGTCATGTTGTCTGAAAAGGATCCTTAGGTGTTGATCCCGAAGAATCTCTCTTGCCACATTTAAGGATTCCCACACTCAGTTCCCTGAAGTTTGAGGACTGGCTGCTCACCGATTGGGGCCAGGAGCCTTGGTAATAAAAGTCCCCAATTTTCGCTCCCCAGCCTGACTGGCTTGTGTCCGTCTTGATCTGGATATAGGGTGACTTTCTCCAGGCTATCCCTGGTGATAGGTTCCTGTCTATCTTCCACCAGCACTGGGAAGTCTTCACAGAACCTGGAATGGGAACCTTTCGATTTAGGGATTTTTGCTGCTTGTCCCAGATCTCCAGAATCCAGAACTGAATGGCGTGGAAATAAAATTGACTCCAGGTTACTGAGGGAACGCATGCCATTAATGTCCCCAACAAACTCATAGCTTCTCTTATAGAACAGATCTGACTTCTGAGGAAGAAATTGACCTTCTCCTTTAAGGACTGGATTTTGTCTGGAGGTAGAAAGGTGGTCTGAGCTCGAGAGTCCAGGTTGACTTCCAGAAAACGTACATTGGTTGATGGTTGTTGGAAGGATTTTTCAGGATTGATAATCCAGCCTAGCTCCTTTAGAGTGGATAAAAAAGTGTTTAGTTCGGTTAACAAATGATCTACCGTATCTCCCACTAGTAAGAAATGGTCTAGGTATGGGACCACAAATACCTCTTTCTCTCAAATACGCTACCATCTCGACCACCAGCTTGGTGAATACTCTGGGAGCCGAGGAAATCCCAAACGGAAGTGCTGTAAACTGAAAATAGTGAATGTTTCCTAGTTGATCTTTTATGGTGAATCTTAGGAATTTTTTAGAATTGTGGTGGATCGGGATGTGATAGTACGGATCTTTTAAGTCCACTGTGCACATTAGAGCATTCTTTCTTATCAGGTGGATTAAGGACCCCAGGGATTCCATCCTGAATTTCCTGTACGTTATGTACTTGTTGAGGAATTTTAGATTTATAATCATACTGAAGGAACCTTCTTTCTTTTTCACTAAGAAGAGACTGGAATAAAATCCCTTGCCCTGGTCTGGAACTGGAACCTGAACAACAACTCCTAGCTTTATAAGATCCTGGACCCCTTGCCAAATACTGTTTCAAGATCTTACTGACTCCAGATCTGTCACCAGAAATCTTCTCGGAGGGACTGAAGAAAACTCTATTTTGTAGCCAACTCTGACTACCTCCCAGGCCCAGGGATTTGGTGATATCTTTTCCCAGTAGAAAATAAAATTCTTCAGTCTCCCCCTTACTCTGGCATCATTGCATATCTCCGGGCTTGGTCTGGGGATTAAGGAGAAACCCTTTACCCCTACCCCCCTTAGGGTAACTCCAGCATCCTGACTTCCCTTTCCCCCTATAGGACCTGTCCTGGCCTGAAAAGGAACGAAAGAGAATTTTCCTTCTGTATGATCTATCCTCAGGAAAGCCCCTCACACTGGGCCAAAGACGTATTCTCCTGAAAAAGGGATGGAACATAGTTTCATCTTTGATGTTTTGTCTCCGGACCATGATCTCATCCAAAAGGCTTGACGGGCCGCATTAGTAAGCCCTGCATCTTTGGCCGAAAATCTGACAGATTCCGCCGAGGCGTTTGCCAAGAAGGCCGTTGCCGATTTTAGAAGAGGGATGGAATTTATTATTTCCTCCCTAGGAGTCTTGTTCCTAAGATGAGTCTCCAACTCGTTCAACCAAAGATACATGGACCTCGCGACTGAGGCAGCCGCAATGTTGGACTTCAGAGTAAACATAGCCGTCTCCGAGGATTCACGTAATAAGCTATCTGCTTTTCTTTCCATGGGGTCTCTCAGCTGAGATGCATCCTCAAAGGGCAATGAGGTTTTTTGTTCACTTTGGCTACTTGAACGTCTATTTTGGGAATTTCATCAAAGATCGAATAACAGCCAGCTTTTGAAATCTTTAGAGACTCCTAGCCTCTTCTCCGGGTCTGACCATTCTTCAAGGATCATATCACGGATATTTTCATTAATGGGAAATACTCTGACTCTTTCAACTCTTAACCCCCCGAACATCTCCTCCTGAATGGAATGCGTTTTTTGAACCTCTTCTTTCCCCATGGTGGCTCTTACTGTTTTTAATAGTTCAGACATTTCATCTGCTGCTAAATAGAACTTTTTACTACCTTCCGAAATCTCTCCGCCCGTTGTCTAGAGGAAGAGGCATCGTCACCCCAGCATTCCGAGTCAGAAGAAGAGGGTGGTATAATTCTTTGCCATTTAGGGGGTAACAGACCCAGATCAGTGCCAGACATTTGGGACATAGAAGCCTTAACTTCCTCCTGAATCATGGAACGGAACTCGTCCCTTAGAGAGACGCATTCCTTCCGGACAATTTTAGAAATACAGTCCTTGCAGGTTTTTTCTAGGATACCCATCCGGCAACTTTTTGAAACTGGAAATCCATTTTGCATTTTTTTTTGTTTCTTCTGTAGCTCTTTAATTTCCTATAAGGTGAGAATAGACCAAAAATTAGGAGGATGGGATACATACAACTGCGACCAGGTGCAAGACACCACCGTGCGCCAACAGCCAGAGGAGAGGAAAAACACCCCTTCCCAAAAGGGTGACCCCCCTAAAACCCATTTGTGCCCAAACAATTAGCAGTAGGAACAAGTATTCCCTGCAGGGAACTTACAGGAGGCAGAGAAGGAGCATCAAGGTCTCTGGGAAAGTGCGGCTCAGTACACGACATCGTGATCCAGACCACAGATCAGTCCCAACATGTGGCTCCTCCGCTCTATCAGCCGCCATTTTCAAATGCTGTACGCCACTGGCGCGCACCGCCTGCCTCCCGAGGCACTTCCTGGATGCACCAGAAGTGACATGAATCAAAAGCGCTTAGTGCGCCGGGCACCCACTCCAGCTTCAACCCACCAGGGGCAAGGAGGAGGACGCAGTCCAGGGAGCAGGCTCCGGATAAACCAGAGCGAGCTTTCCCATCTCTCCCCTGCTCAGCATTGGTACAAGACCAACGGCGAGCAGGGGAACTACACTTGATCAGATAAGTGCCACAAGACACCTCACCACATAGAATAAAAATAATAAAATCTTCTCTCTTCATCTCCCTGACGAAGAGGGAGACCTTTCTCTTCCCTGGCCTCTGTAGGGACAGGAAACACTGGTGTATGGTGGGGGTGTTTTAACCTTTCTCTGTTCCTGCCCCTACAGAGGTCAGGGGTCAATCTCCTTGTGTGGCCGTCACGGTGATAAAATGGAAAAATATATTTAGTGTAACAAAAAAATCAATTTTAGATAGTGTAAGTGTAGATTTTTTCACTTACATAATATCTGTGTGCATGCATCCTGCACCTGCTGAGCGCTGATCAGAAACATCAATTTTTCTGACCGGTCTGCTCAGTTTACTGTGCAGATTTTTTTTCCTTCATGTAGTTAGTTTTATATATATATATATATATATATATATATATATGTTATTATGTTAATCCTATGCTTATATAGTAGATTTGAGATTCTTAGCAAATATATTTTGTACAAAATTATTTGGTACCGTTTGCCAAACGTCAAGGCGATCTCTGTAAGATGGGAACCTAACACTAAACGCTACCTGTAATGAGCCCTCACGGCCACTATACAATTCATGGAGTGTAGGTTCCACATGCATGCTGGGTCCACTGTGCTACCGGGAATGCAGGTACCAACATGCATGCTGAGCTCACTCTGTACCTTAACTGGTGCCAGACGGCTTCCAATAAATGTGTCCACTCTATACCTCTCTGGATTGCATACGGTTTCCAGTAAGTGCAGGGAGAGCAGGCTACAGCTTTATACTTATACTAATTAAAAACAGCCTATGTGGCAGATAAGCTAGTCAGGGGTGCAAGACTAAGTGGGGTCAGCCACACTTCCTAATACAATAGAACAACAAATCCCAGCAGCTGTGTCTTTGGAAGTAAGTTTCTTTCTATAGGTCATTTCCAGAAAATGTCCTATAACCAGGATGCGTTTCGGCGTACAAGCCTTTCTCAACAGGTACATACAACAGAAAATCACAAGCTATATATATGTAACAAGTACCGCCCACAGGGATGTCCTCACCCTAAATGGGTGGTGTTTACAAATATGTCAATCAAGTAACTTAAACAAGATAACAAAAAATCAAAAAATCGACATCTGGTAGAGATTCTTTCTACCTTGTTGGAGGATCTATAGATTTTCATCACGAGGCAGAGCTCTGAAAAGGATACATAAAGGTAAAAAGATATGTATATATACACATGTCATAAATGTATGACCTCATAATCTCTATTTAAGCCCCTTGGGTGCAGTGTATCAAGGGTGTGTATCCAAAAGGCCTCCCGTTTAAGGAGAAGCCTCTTGATATCACCCCCTCTCCTTGGTCTTTTCACCTGCTCCAAGACTTGAAACCGTAGTTGTGCTACAGTATGTTTCAATTTGTCAAAATGGTTGGGAACAGGCAACATCAGTTTTTTAGTCCTAATGTCGGACTTGTGTTTGCTAATACGGTCCCTCACTGTCTCATTGACTCACCCACATATAACAAGCCCCAAGGGCATTTGACAAGGTATATTACATTCATTAATTCACAAGTAAAAAAACCTTTTACTACAAATCTTTTTCCCGCGTGTGGATGATAGAATGAGGGGCCTTTGATTATGTGGGAACATTGTAGACAATGCAGACAGGGGGACGTGACCACCCGTAGTGTGGATATCCGCTGTTATCAGTTTAGCGCTACCCAAATCTGCATGCACTACTTTATCTCGATAATTTAGGTTCTTTTTGTTACAAATCAAGGGTAGACTCTTAAATTCAGCGACCTGACGGTATGCCTTACCCAACAGGTGCCAGTGTTTCCTAACCGTGTTATCGATGCTTACATTGAACGGATGGAATTTATGGATGAGTGCAATCCTGGACATCTTATCTCTCTCTCATAGGCCTGTATAACCCTCTACCCCTTCTCTAGCTCTCATAAGGACAGACTGGGAATAACCCCTCTCCTGAAATCTCTCTGTCATTTCTGCCATTCTTATATCTCGTGTAATTGGATCAGAGACTATCTGTCTCACTCGCTGATATTGAGATCTGGGAATGGCTTGTTTAAGGGACAGTGGGTGGGAACTCTTGAAATGGAATATACTGTTTCTATCCGTGTCCTTACGATGGAGATCTGTAAAAAGACGCCCCTTCTGATCCTTAATGACTCTTGTGTCCAGGAAGCTCACCATATTGGTATCAAATGTAACTGTAAATTGTAGGCCATAGAACACAGTATTCAAATAATTCATGAAATCCGATATGGCCCCGCCCATATGCAAGAAATATCGTCTACAAATCTTTTCCAGACGATTACATTATTGCGATATAGTTCAGTATTGTATACATAGTTCTCCTCAAATGACGACATAAATATATTTGCATAGGGCGGGGCCACGTTCGGCCCCATCACGGTCCCACGCTTCTGGAGGTAAAACTTATCCATGAATAAAAAGTAGGAAAAAATCCTGTTCCAATGTTGTATATTCAGTTTCACTCAATAGGACCGAAACTGCTTGTAAACCCTCCTGATGACCAATTGAGGTGTACAAGCTTACAACATCAATGGTCACCAGGAGGCTATCAGTGGGAACAGGGCCCAATTCAGCAATCATCCTAAGAAAGGGGATACACCCCCCACAAAAACGACTTATTGGTTTTTACCAAAGGGGTTAAGACTTTTTCTAGGATGACGCCTGGAGGGGATAGGATGGATCCCACTGAGGACACAAAAGGGCGTCCTGGGGGGTCAATCAAAGTCTTATGGACTTTTGGTAATCTATATAGTACTAGAGTTCTTGGGATATGGTTTACAAAAAACACTCCCAATGTCCCAAATTGTTCTACTATTCCCTTGATTTTATTTTTTATCTAAAAAACGGGATCTCCATTTAGTGGTTGATAAGTGGACTGATCCGACAGCTGTCACATTACTTCTTGGACATATTTTGTTTTGTCCATTATCACTATTGAGCCCCCTTTATCAGCCGGTTTTATTACCAAGTTTTTATCGTCCATCAATGTTTTAATGGCCCTCCACTCACTGCTGGTAACATTGTGCGCCATATGTAATTCACCCCTCTTAATGGAGTCCAGCCGTTCCCGCACCTCCTTGGTGACCAGTTGCACATAAACTTCAACGGGATGATAGGTCTTAGGGGGCATGAATGTGGATTTATTTTTTAGGCCTAAATCAGCCAAGCATAGGCCGGATTGTGCCTTTGCAGGGTCTATATTACACTGTTCACCAATGGGTCCACAAAAATGAGCCTTTAGTCAGATTTTTCTAAAAAATTGCTGTAAGTCGACATCCATTTGAAAACTGTCAAACTCTGCTGTAGGTCTGAATGACAAGCCTCTCTGAAGAGCAGAAATCTGTTCAGAGTCCAGACACCAAGACAACAGGTTTATCACTAATGATGGGGTCTTACCTGTGATCTGGTTTGTATGGTCTGGCTCTGCATCGCCCCTGATGTCCCGCTGGTGATGTTTCCGACCCGCTCGCCTCCTCCTCCACGCTGACGCCGGCCTCCTCTCCTGAAAAAAGGACCAGTCTCGTGAGAGCCAGCTGACTCGTTGCCAGAACTTGAGCTCTGAGAACCATATCTCGTGGGTTTTCTGTATCCAGACTGCAGTCGCAAACCAGCGTCCTGCCATCTGTATACCCTGTTCAGGTAGTAGTCTTCACTATCGCGTGGAAATTTTGATCTTTTTTTCTCTTCCGTTTCTTGTTTATAGGCCGCGATTTGGGTATCCACCGCCTCCTTTAGCTTTTTAAAATCATCCGTGGATAGGGAGTCACGCAGCTGTTGTTCTGTGCTGGCTACTTGTTCTTTGATTTCGACCATAGCCTTCTGTATACCATTGATTGTCAGAAGAATGAGGTCATGTGAGCATTTGTTAATGATATACTCAAAATCTCTGCAATAATCCGTGTCGTCAGGGAAAAAGGTAGGGCGTACACTTCCTAATACAAACTGCAAGGAAAAGCGGGTCAGTCAGCACATCCCAATCTGGAGGTGCATGTTGCCATGGCTAAATACACACAGAAAAAGAGAATGCAACAGCACACTCTGCAATAAATGTCATAATAACGATAAATGTTATAATATCAATCATGCTTATATAGGAAATTTGAGATTCTTAGCAAATATATTTTGTACAAAATTATTTGGGCCCGTCTGCCAAACGTTAAGGCGATCTCTGTAAGACGGAAAGCGTTCCTTCCTGACAATTGCCTGCTCTTTAATGGAGGAGAACGCTGTATTTACATGTAGTGATCTCCATTGTATGGGGAGCAGTGATCACTACTGTCAGTGTTCTTCCCCATACTGACTAGTTGTTTGCCGGCAGCAGATTGTGATTACACAACACAATCTACTTCCACCAAAAGATCATTTTTATGTGCGCACAAATGATCAAATTACGGTACCCGATGAATGAGTGTTTAGTTCGTTCATCTGCTAATCAGCCTAGACGTCATGCCCGGCAGTCATTACGCCCAAGAGGCACTAAAGCAAGCAACATAGTAACCTGTGTCACAGTGAACTACACTGTGACAATATGTCTATCTTAATGTTTTTTTTTTTACATAATAAAGCTTTTTTTTAATCATGTTTCCATCTCTGAAAGCAATATATTTTTTCTTTTTCTGCCAATGATCTTGTGTAGGGGCTCCTTTTTTGCAGGAAGAGTTGACATATTTATTGTTGCATTTTTTGGGTGCATATGATTTTTTGATCGTTCAAGCTGTGTGAGAACTCATTTTTTGAGGGGCCGATCTGTACTATATTGATACCGTATTTTGAAGCGTGTATGACTTTTTTAGCAATGTTTACTCAAATTTTGAAGCGTGCAATCATAATTAAAATTACAGCATGTTGCAGGAAAACTACAACTCCCAGCAGGTCCTGAAGGTTTGCATCTCACATGGCATGCTAGGAGTTGTAATTTCCGGAGGGGAATGCAGTAGAATGTGAAATTGTATTTTTATTAAACTATAGATTTTCCTATATTTTATACTGTCTTGGGGGACTAGCGGCAGCCTGTGATATCCACAGGTAGCTTCTGTTTCATGAGGGACACAGCAGCACCACCAGCACATCTGCACACTCAGGAGCACAGTAAAAGCCCGCCAGCATCACTGGAGGGCAAGTTAAGTGGCGAGATGATCAAGATCATCTTGCCACCTTCTGTATGTCCTTGTAGCTCTGCTCTTCCTTTTGAAGGGGCAGGCAGTGGCGATTGCCAGCAGAAAGCTGGGGCTGCTTGCCGCTGCTGAATAATATGTAGACCAGAGGTCGCACTACATTTTTTCCAGAAGAGTAAAATAACTCCTCTTAATTATTGAGGAATATTTTTAGCCGAGGAGGAGTATTTTTGCAGTAATTTACATATATAATGCATAGGCCCACATAACGGTATGAGGCTGATATTTCTGCAGGGAAACCATTGCTAGTCTCCCGTGCAGAAATAAATGTAGACAATTTTACATTTATCCAACATCATACACTAAACATAAGACCACCGCTGCCATACACAGCGCCCACCTGACGCTGCCATACACAGCGCCCACCTGACACTGCCATACACAGCGCTAGCCTGATGCACAGGGCCAACCTGACACTACTATATACATATTACATACACAGCTCTACCACATGCCTATTACACAGATAGTTTACTATATACACATTGCATACACAGCTCTGCTACATGTCCATCACACAGATAGAACTACTGTGTGCACATTACTGTACAATAGAGACTGGTTACACTTACATAGCCCTGCTTTATACACACCTTCCATACATAAAGTACCTCTGAATTCTCCACCAGCACAGTCCTACACGGACCCTGTGTTCCCTTAATTCCTCCCACACACATGGCTTATCACATGACTGTGACATCACCACTGGTCCTGTAACCACAATGTAGTGTCTCTGGAGCTGCTCTTCGTGAGAGAGATGTCTATAAGGGGCGGGGCTTCTAGTTATTTTGGCCATAAACCCACCCATTCTTGCAGAACCACTTTAAGATAAGGCTTTACTGTAAAACCAGCAGTAAACAACAAATAACATTTAGTGGAAAGAAACATTCGTCAAACAATTCTGGGTTAATCCTTTCTTCGGCCCTATTCCTGTGTGAGGGGAATCTCCCTCAGGGTTTCCAAAAATCTGACATTTACTCATAAACCAATCCATCAAAATCTGCGCTGTAAGATCCAAAAAGTGGTCTTTCCCTTTTGAACCCTGCAGCATACCCAAACAGCACTTTACGTCTACATTTATGGCATTTCCATACCCAGTAGAATCTGCCTATCAATTTAAAGGGCGTTGTAGGTCTCAGATGGCATGAAATGGGCACAGCATATTGGGCACTGAAATGTCATATCCATGGAATCTGCAATTTTCATTTTGCACAGTCCAATGGATATCAATTTCTGTAAAACACTTGTGGGGTCAAAATGCTAACTCCCCCCCTTAATAAGTACCTTGGAGGGTGTATTTGACCCGAGTCTCTACAGTTGTCAGCACAAAATGTGTGAATCACCACATTGGGCCTCAAATGTGAATGGTGTTTTTTTTTTAAACTCCTGAGCCCTGTAGTATGTACAAGCAAAAGATTAGGGTGTTTATAAAACCAGGAACCACAGCATAATAAGAGGGCTTGCTTTTCACACTGGCATATACTGGGCACAACTTATTGCAGACTAAAATAGCATATCTTTGGAAACATTTTAATTTTTCACTTTGCACCATCTGTTGTGAATTTATTTCACTCGTTGACACTTGTTTGGACAAGATGTTCACTACACCCATTGATAAATTTGGTGAGGGATGTGGTTTCTAAACCTCAGAGCCTCTGCAGTGTCGGTCAGTGCTGTTTAAATCACCAAATTAGGCCTGAAACACACTTAGTGCTCTGACCACAGCACTTTACGACCACAAAAGGCGTGTTGTCGTATTAAGGAGAAAATGTGGGTGACTTTCTTATATAAAAATTAAAAACTTGGGACTTTATTGTAAATATTTAATTTTCCATTTTCACAGGCAAGGGTTTTTTAAATTCTGCTTGGGCCAAGGTGCTCACTACACCCCTTGATGGTGTGGTTTCCAAAATGGGGTCACTTTTAGGCGTTTCCACTGTAGTGATACCTCAGTTTCTACAAATGCAACTGTAACAGGGTGCCGAAGGTATTTGGTCTCCCATCAGCTGCAGACCTGCTGCTTAGCTTCGGGAGCAAGGATCTGTGCTCAGCCTCGTTCCCAGGGTGGCTTTGCTAGCTGGGAGGCTCCCTGCTCCTAGGTCTGCCTTGATCGCCGAGCTGATCACTCGGCGCTCGACTCGTCTGTCTGTCGGTCATGTGACGCTGGCCACGTCACATGACCCTCACTTGCCATTATAAATACAGGCAATCTGCTGGCCACAGGTTGCCTGTGATTATTTACTGTCAAGGGCTACTGCTGCTACTATTCCTGTGTGTTTGGTTTTGACCGGTATTTGACTCCCCGTTTTGCTCCTGCCTGCTCCTTTGCATTTGACGTGACTTCTTGGTTTGACCCGGCTTGTATCCCGACTTCTCTGTTTCCCCTTGGATTTGACGTGACCTCCTGGTTTTGAACTCTGGCTTGTTATCTGACTCAGTTTAGTGAGACCCCTACTGTTACTAGGCTACCTCCCGGCTTGAACCCTTGGCTTGTTTGGTTGTGTTCCTGCAGTGTCTGTTAACTTCTTCCTTCTGTCCGCTTGTCCAAGTCCCTCCTGTCCTCCGCACTTATCCAGGTCAGGGACCGTCGCCCAGTTGCGCTCCGTTACCTAGGACGGGCAAGTGCAAGTAGGTAGGGATAGAGGCGTGGGTGGCAGACAGTGGGTGCACGCTTTCCCCCCCTTTTCGTGATAGCAACATGGCACCTGAAAATTATTCCAGTACAATCTCCACTCCAAAAGCCATATGGTGCTCCATCCCTTCTATGCTCTGCTGTGTGCCACAAAAGCAGTTTATTACTACATATGGGGTGTTGCCATATTTACAGAAACTTTGGTAACAAATTTTGGGGTACTCTTTTCTTGTTACTATTTTCTTGTTAAATATGTCATTTTTATTTTTACAACCAAGTTTTTCTAAATCCTATGAAACGCCTCTTGGGCCAAAGTGCTCACCACACCCCTTTAAAAATGCTATGGGGAATATAGTTTCCAAAATGGGGTCACTTTTTGAGGGATTCTATTGTAGGGGTGCATCAGGAGTCTTCAAATTTTACATGGTGCCTGAAAATTATTCCAGTGAAATCTGCCCACCAACTGTCATATGGCGCGTCTGCTGTGTGCCCAGCAGTTTATGACCACATATGGAGTATTACCATATTCAGGAGAAAATCGGTAACAAATATCCCGGTACTTTTTTCCTGTTAATCCTTGTGAAATTTAAAAACCTGGAGCTAAAGTAACATTTTATTTTAGAAACTGTAATTTTTCATTTTCAATTATATGAAATGCCTTGGGAGGGGGGGGTGTCAAAGCACTCAATCCACCCTTCAAAAATTACAAGGGGGATAAAGCTTTCAAAATGGGATCACATTTTGGAGGTTTCCACTGTAGGGGTACCTCAGGGTCTCTTCAAATAACCATTCCAGCAAAATTAATACAGGTAAAGCTTCCCTCCCAAAACCATATGGTGCTCCTTCCCTTTTGAGCCCTGCCATTTAAGTAACATGGTGACTAAATTTATGAGGCCGAAAAAAGACATCTGTCTATCTAGTTCAGCCTGGTATCCTGCAAGTTGATCCAGAGGAAGGCAAAAAAAAAAACTGTGAGGTAGAAGTCAATTTTTCCCACTTAAGGGCAATCAGAATAACTCCCTGGATCAACGACCCCTCTCTAGTAGCTATAACCTGTAATAATATTACACTCCAGAAATACATCCAGGCCCCTCTTGAACTCTTTTATTGTACTCAACATCACCATCTCCTCAGGCAGAGAGTTCCATAGTCTCACTGCTCTTACCATAAATAATCCTCTTCTATGTTTGTGTACAAACCTTCTTTCCTCCAGACACAGAGGATGTCCCCTCGTCACAGTCACAGTCCTGGGGATAAATAGATGATAGGAGAGATCTCTATACTGACCCCTGATATATTTATACATAGCTATTAGATCTCGCCTCAGTTGTCTTTTTTCTAAAGCGAATAACCCTAATTTTGATAATCTTCCAGGGTACTGTAGTCCATCCGTTCCAGTTATTACTTTAGTTGCCCTCCTCTGAACCCTCTCCAGCTCTGCTATGTCTGTCTTGTTTACAGGAGCCCAGAACTGTATACAGTAGTACTCTATATGTGGTCTGACTAGTGATTTTTAAAGTGGTAGGACTATGTTTTCATCTATGACCCTTTTCATGCAACCCATTATCTTAATGGCCTTGGCAGCAGCTGCCTGACACTGGTTTATACAGCTTAGTTTGCTATTCACTAAAATTCCTAGGTCCTTTTCCATGTCAGTGTTACCCAGTGTTTTACCATTTAGTATGTACGGGTGACTTGCATTTTTCCTTCCCATGTGCATAACCTTAGATTTGTCAGTGTTAAACCTAATCTGCCACTTTTCTGCCCAAGCCTCCAATCTATCCAGATCCCTCTGTAGCAGAAAACTGTCCTCTTCAGTGTTAATTACTTTACACAGTTTAGGGTCATCTGCAAAAATGTAATTTATATTTCACTGTGCAAGCCTTCTACAAGATCATTAATAAATATATTAAAAATAATAGGGCCCAATACTGACCCCTGAGGTACTAGTGACAGTGACCCAATATGAGTGTGTACCGTTAATAAACACCCTCTGTTTTCTATCACTAAGCCAGTTACTTACCCACATACAGACATTTTCCCAAAGTCCAAGCATTCTCATTTTATATACTAACCTTTTATGTGGTATAGTGTCAAATGCTTTGGAGAAGTCCAGATATACAACATCCATTGATTTGCCGCTGTCAAGATTAGAACTTACCTCCTCATAGAAACTGATTAAATTCGTTTGACATGACCGATCCCTCATGAAGCCATGCTGATATGGCGTTATTTGCTTATTTTCATTGACATACTCCAAGATAGCATCTCTTAGAAAACCTTCAACCTGGTAATTTGTCTATTTTAATCTTTTTAAGGCGCCTCTGTACTTCTTCCTGGGTTAGACAGAGCACTTTTAATGGGGAATTTACTTTTACATTCTGCATTTCATCTGACAGTTTATTTTCCTTAGTGAATACTAAGGAATACAGTCGCCTGAAAGCATTTGAAAACTGATCAGGATCCTGATCAGTCTTCGAAATGCTTTCAGGTTACCATGGCAGCCAGGACGCTACTGAAGTCCTGGCTGCCATGGTACTCCGCAGCAGTGTACTTACCTCCGCTGCAGCCGCCGGGCGCTCCTTCATGACATCACAGGTCCCTGCGGCGCATAGATCAATGCGCCGCCCGGACCTGTGACGTCATGAAGGAGCGCCGGAAGCACACTGTTGCGGAGCACTTACCATGGCAGCCAGGACTTTAGTAGCGCCCTGGCTGCCATGGTAACCGATTGGAGCCCCAGCTTACACTGGGGCCCCGATCAGAACTGCTGCTGCGCATGCGCAGAGCTAATCGTCGGACGTTTAGCTTAATGACGGATGCGGATTAATGCACTTCAATGGGCATTAATTCCGGATCCGGCGTTACGGCATGTCTTCCAGATTTTTGGATGGAGATAAATCCACAGCATGCTGAGGTTTTGTCAACATCCAAAAACCGTTCACATACTGAACGGAAGACATCTTGATGCATCCAGAACGGATTTCTCTCCATTCAGAATGCATTAGGATTATCCTGATCAGTATCTTTCCGTCCTAGAGCCCCGAGGATGGAACTCTAGGACAGAAAGCAAAAACACAGATGTAAAAGGGGCCATAGAGTTCCGTCATAGGGGCTCCATACCGGAAAAGAACTGATCAGTTTTATCTCCATGCATTCTGAATGGAGAGAAATACATTCAGGATGCATCAGGATGTCTTCAGTTCAGTCTTTTTGACATTTCAGGACGGAGATAATACCGCAGCATGCTGCGATTTTTGGCTCTGGCCAAAATTCCGGAACACTTGCCGGAATGCCGGATCTGTCATTTTTTCCCATTGGAATGTATTAGTGCCGGATCCGGTAAGAATGTGAAAAAAATATAGAAAGGCGCGTAAAACGCGCGTCTCAGAAACGCTCAGGTGTGAACCCAGGGTTACTCTGTAAAGGGCCGACACCTTAAAATTTATACTTTTTACCAGTTATATAATTGAAGAACAATGCTAATCTGCTAATACAAATACATATGGAGTGTTTCTATAAAGTACAAAATCAGGGTAATAAATATAGAGGTTTGTTTGGCTGTTAACCCTTTCTGCATTACAGGAAAAATGTATTAAACTGAAAAATCTGCAAAATAAGTGAAATTATGACATTTCACCTCCAATTTCCTTTAATTCTTGTGGAACACCACAAGGGTTAACAACGTTTGTAAAATCAGTTTTTAATAATTTGAGGGGTGTAGTTTCCAATCTGGTGTCATTTATGCATGCTTTCTATTACGATATGTCAGCCCCTCAAAGGGAATTCATAAATGAATTTGATGAAATTGCTTCTAAATTTCAAAGACATATAACATCCTAAAAAAATAAAATGACATTTCCAAAATGATGTCAACATAAAGTAGACATATGGGTAATGTTAAGTAATAACTATTTTATGAGATATCACTTTCCGTTTTAGGGTACTTTCACACAATAAAGTCTTTCCTAATCACTGCCCCTAGTGCCTGTAACGTCTCTCCCTGCACTTTATTGGGAAATGGCAGAGACCGTCAGGATGAGTTTTTTTTTATACAGCTGTGATATCACAACCTGCTGATTGGATGGCTGCACAACATTATGAGTGATTTCTTGTTCCGGAGCTCCTTACTTCCTCTATGTAACATGTGCAGCAGCCATTTTAGAAAAAATCTGATTCTTTACCCCAAAGATCGAGGAAATTCGGCTTAGTCTCTAATCAAATTTTTCCTGAAATTCGGATAGAATTCCACTTTGTCATCTTCTATTCGCTCAATAGATATAATGATATTTTACAGAAATGATATTACCTTTATTAACAGATCAACAAATCCTTTAGCATCACAATGTAATGGAGTGTAAGGTCTCACAACAAGATTGCCATTGATTTTAGCTGATAAGTACACATGTTTACCTATTGGAAAACACAGAGAAATCAGTTATAAAAAATGTTCATAAATTTTTAGAAATAACCTCATCAAAATAATGTATATCACAGATATAAAAGAACAGTAGACTTGTTATAAGAACAGTTATATTAAAAGTTATAAGAAAATAGTTGATACTGCTTAAATACAAAAGAACATGACCACTACAGCATCTAACTTTTTCTGTTAGGTATGTGTTGTAGTTGTTATTGCAGGAATTGTTCACAGTGGGTAATTGTACAGTTCCTGAATAGTCCGAAAAAGAGAGGACTTGCCACTGCACTCATACAGAATCACAGAAGTCCTTTATTTTGCCATTTACACACAGTAATGGTGTGAACCGTTTGTCCAGGGCCAGCCTTATGTTACATGGTGTCATGGTGTCTGCAACCCCCCCCCCAATCCCCATCCCCATTCCCCATGGGAATCGCATGAGGAGTCAACACAGACACAGAGTGATGAGGTGGAAAATCGCATGAGCCGTCAACAAAGTGGCCCAGTCACAGAGTGGTGAGGGTGGGAATCGCATGGGGAATTGCATGAGTCATCAACACAGTGGCCCAGTCACAGAGTGGTGAGGTTGGGAATTGCATGAGTCGTCAACACAATGGCCCAGTCACAGAGTAGTGAGGGTGGGAATCGCATGGGGAATTGCATTAGTCATCAACACAGTGGCCCAGTCACAGAGTGGTGAGGTTGGGAATTGCATGAGCCATCAACACAGTCGCCCAGTCACAGAGTGGTGAGGGTGGGAATCGCATGAGTCGTCAACACAATGGCCCAGTCACAGAGTGGTGAGGGTGAGAATCGCATAAGGAATCACATGAGTCGTCAACACTGTGGCCCAGTCAGTGTGGTGAGTGTGGGAATCACATGAGGAATCGCATAAGTCATCAACATGGTGGCCCAGCCACAGAGTCGTGAGGGTGGGAATCGCATTAGTCATCAAAACACAGTGGCCCAAACACAGAGTGGGCCATGCTGACGTCATCCGGCGGCTTAATGTAAAATTCTCACACAGCAGAGTATAGCATTTTCCCCCCACCACTCCGTGCTGACTGTCTACTACCTCTGTCTCTGTGAACCCTACTTCTTTCTGGACATTTAGGCACCTGCATAGCAGGCGGTCTTCCCTGGACACCTTTGGCTATAGATCTCACAGGCCTCACATGCAAGCTGCCACCTTCTTCTCCTGTTGTTGATGAAGCCCCCTCTTCACCCAGCTCCCATGCACGATCTGCCACATTATCGTCAGCAACTGTCTGCACGTCACTGATGTCACCCTCACCAGTCTGAGGGCCACATGCCTGACAGCTCACTACACCAGCTCCCACGTGACGATCATCGACGCTACTTGCCCACCTACTTACCTATGATAGTAATAACTGATCAAATAACCCAAGTGTGAACTCACCATAAAGTGTGTAGTATCATGCCGCTATTTCACACCAACTCCGCAACTACTGATTAAGGCATCAAATTAAGTGTAAAAGAATTTGACCACCCTAAAAGTGTGTAGAGAAGTGTTATCTGTTCTGGACCTTTATCGTGTGATCACCTCTAGAATCTTTTTTTTTTTTTCTTAAGCCCGAGGAGCGTGCGTTCTTCATCAGTGCAGCATGCCAGACCGCAAGTACTTATAAACTAAATACACCCCAAAACTGTTTATATCAGAACCCAATTTCATCCAGAATAAAGGAGGAATAGATGTACTTATATATCAACTGGTTGATATATAAACTGGTTGTATCAGACAGCACTTTCAGTACAGAAGCAAGGGTGAATGGAAGTACTTATATATCAACTAAACAAACCCCAAAACTGGTTGTTTTAAACTGCAATTTAACCTCAAAAGCAAGGGTAATTGAAAGTACTTTTATATATTTAAAATACACACACCAATACTGTACCAGGCTGCAAATTCACCCCAAAGCAAGGATGAATAGAAGTACTTTTATATATGAAATAAACACACCCCAACACTGTTTACATCAGGTGGCAAATTCACCCCATTAGCAAGGATGAATAGATGTACTTTTATATATTGAAAATAAACACACCCCAAAACAGTTTGTATCAGGCGGCATATTTTACCACAAAAGGATGAATAGACATACTTATATATTTAACCCCTTCAGGACCCTGACATTTTTCACCTTAAAGGGGTTGGCCAATCTCCAACCCCTCTTCCTAATATATGTCATTAAGCAGATCTGCCTGTTTTTTCTATAATCCGAAGCTACACCCCCTGAGCCCGCTCTGCCCTGCAGCCCAATTAATCCATGGCTGCACGCGACATGGAGGAGCTTCACAACAAGCACATCCATGCCAGATGACCTGTGCAGTCTATCTGTGTCTGCGCTCTTCTGCCTCTCCTGTAAGAGCAGAGCATTTACAGTCTGCTCCCATCAGTGGTGCCCTCTAAGTCGTAAAGAAATCAGCAGCTAGCGGAGAAGGAGCATGTGCTTCCCTGACGTTCCCTGCAAGCAAACCCTCCTGAGCCCCTGTATACAGTAGGCATTTGTATAGATTTGTAGATATGTAGAAATAGGGAACAGTGGCATTTACAAAAAATTTACGCTGAGCCGACCTGAAAATGGGCGGGTCCAACAAAAGGTAGGCGGAGCCTAGATTTTACCAACTGAAACATTGGCAAGTATGATTATATATTATATATAGATATATATAGACATACACACAGTATATAAATATATGTTTATATTTACAGTGTATACATTATATATGTGTATATATACCACATATATGTATATACATATGTATGTATATACAATATAATAAACTGTATAAAAAAATAAGCATTTTTTTCAGAATTTTATGTGTATATATATATATATATATATATATATATATATATATATAGTAAAAAAATGGACGGCACTCCTGAGTTCAAAAAATAAGACTCTTTTATTTACCCATGTGGAGCAACGTTTCGGATCATCAATAGAGCCTTTCTCAAGCAAAGAACCAGTGCAAAATGGTGCAAATATATAGCCGGTAAGCTCATCAATCAATCAGTGATGAGGTCATGTGACAGTTCATGATAAATACAATAACAAAGAATTCATGTGAAATAATACATAAGAAAATATACCCAACATATTATAAATGTGCATAAGAAAAAACTCGTGATACAAGTACATGTAGATTACACATACTAGTGCATATACATATAAAAATTTCATGATAAAGTGTGTAAAGATAGCATTGTTGAAGTGTCAGGTGCATAAAATTTATTGTAATAGGGAGGGAGATGATGGAGGAGGGGACAGAATCCTACCGTTCGGTCACAGAAGGTATGCACATGTTGCCGAAATTGGCGTTGCTTTCTAACAACTGCCCCTGCGTTGAGGCATTTAAAAAGGTCAGACAGAGTCACTTCCATAGCGTCAGGGTCGACGCATGCGCTGTGCAGAATTATGCACTCCGCACCATCTTAGAGTTGGTACAATTTGCCCTACTTAATCGGCGCATGCTCCTGGGCATGCAGCGCCATCTTGGTAATTGGCATAATGTTATACAGCAAATCTGAAGAAGTACTGGTCTGTAATGTAGGACCGAATACAGTCGGGTGGAGGGGACAGTACCCGATCAAGGTGCTAATACCCAACCCCTGTGAACAGGTCTGCAGATAGTACCGTCTACAAAGCGTAGCCCCATACGGTATTTCACAGGTCCCAACATGTGGTTCTCAGTCCAAGAGGGATCTCCTCGTAGACCAATGTACCTAAATTATAAGAAAAAAAAATAAAAATCAAGGAAATACAAACTAAAGAGTTACAGAATGACATCTGTCCCATTTAGAATGGCTTAACGAAAGCGCCTGCTATAACAATTATCAAAACAAATTATCAAAAATATTCCGAAGGGTATATTCGTCCAGTTTCCTCCATTTTCAAAATTTCATCCTCCCTCTGTAACATCTGAAGAAAGAGAATTTCTTTTTATATAAGGTTTTTTTTTAAAAAAAGTTAACATATACAAGTTTAATTACCATTGCCTAAATGCAAGGTACTGTAGGATCGACAAGAACGCACGCAGCAGGCATAAAAGGCAAACCAACTATCCAATTACTTCCCCAATATTATAATCCACGTTCAATCCTACAGGTCTAAGACAATTTAATGTATGAATCCACTGTAGTTCTTTCTTTTTTAACAACTTTACCCTTTCACCTCCTCTTCTGGGTGGAGGTATATGGTCTATAATCCAACATCTCAAGTCTCGCTCACAATGACCAAACTCTGTGAAGTGTTTAGATACTAGTAACTCCAAATGTTTTTTACGTATTGTGTAGTGATGATTATTTAAACGAGTTTTTATCTCCGTAGATGTCTCTCCCACATAAAGTAAGTTACATGGGCAGGATAGTATATATATGACGAAGCTGGAGTCACATGTCAAATGAAAATTTATATCATATATTGCACCCGTAAAAGGGTGTACAAATGTTTTCCCTTTGCAAATATATCTACAGTTAACACAGTTTAGGCATGGAAAACATCTACCACTAAACTGTGTTAATGTAGTCAGCTGTAGTCTGATTGAACTGGGCAATATTTCTACTGAATTGCATGAAACTGACCTTAACTTACAGTCGTCCATATCGGCTTAGGATTATACTAAGTTTAAGGACAATCTAACTATCCAATTGAAGTTTCAGTCTCATTCTGAGGAGGGAAAACGTACAAAATGGATGAGAGATGCTGAGGACTATAGAAAGGGCTATATCTATACCTGGCAAACGGATAATGGGAACATCTCCTATAATAAGAACAGTAAGAAGAGAAGGAAGAATACTCAGCCACCCTCATTTAAAGTGTTTTTTTAGAACCGGCCATACAAAAGAAAGACAACGTCAAGTTTAGACGTGGCGGCCACAGACATGGAAGACGCCGGCAGACTGCTCAACAACAAGGTATGAGTCCCAATTCCAGTATTAATTGGTTTGATTTAGAATTTGATTTACAGTCCTTCTTTCGCTGAATTAAATTAAAAATTTGGTTTGATAATAAGAGTAGGATTGAGACTTCCCAGATTAGTGATTTCACACTGGGATCTCTCAATCTTTTTCAGAGAAGTGATTTCACACCTGTTCTTAATGATCCTGCAGTTGAAGCATACATGCATGCAGTCAAGCGGGAGATATTAGAACTTAAATTCACTCAGGTTGAGGGGAAGAAATTTAAACACCCAAACTTGACAACGGCAAAGATAGAGGCATTAGATACACTTAGAAAGGATTCTACACTAACTGTGAAACCTGCCGATAAAGTCGGTGCCGTGGTCATCATGGACACAAATAAATATGTCCATGAGATCATGAGGCAATTAAGTGACATTGATGTGTATAGTATGGTTCAATGAGATCTGAAATTTGATATAGCTAATGGCATTAAGGCATGTCTATCAAGTGCATTAACAGCAGGGGTTATTGATAATGATCTACTTGAGTATCTTACGGTAGCACACCCGGTCACACCCGTGATATATGTGCTGCCGAAGACACACAAGTCTCTTATAGATCTGCCTGGAAGACCTATTGTCACTGGGACGGATTCTATATTTAGTAATATAGCTATCTTTCTCGATAAAGTGTTACGCTCCTTTTCAACTGGTGGTGCTTCTTATATACAGGATACATCCAATTTTTGGATGAAATTGAATGAGATAGATATCACGGATTTGCCTCGTTTGATTACACTTCTCTTTATACATCTATTGATCACGAGAAAGGGATCTCAGCCATGAAACGGATGTTGGATATGTCTTCCCTTTCTTCACAGGCTTGTGAATTTGTTCTATCATTATTGAGGATTATCTTGGAGTATAATTATTTTTTATTCCAAGATACATTTTATATTCAAAAAGGAGTTGTGGCTATGGGGTCTCATGTGGTGCCGACTTATGCAAACATTTTTATGAGGTGTTTTGAGGAGGATGTCGTCTATCTGTCCCACCACTTCAGACATGTTCTGAGGTGGTGGAGATATATCGATGACATCTTCCTCATTTGGACTGGTGATGAGGCCCAATTATTTGAATTCCAGGCTTTCCTTAACAGCGTTGATGGTAATCTACAGTTTACATTAGTCCACTCTTGTAATGAGGTCCAATTTTTGGACACAAAGGTGATAAAAGCCAATGGCAGATTACATACACAGTTATTTACCAAACTGACTGACACTAATACATTCTTATACTATAATAGTTGTCATCCAAGGAAGATGGTCAGATCCCTCCCCTACTCACAATTTTTACGAGCTAGACGTATAGTGAGTGAACAAGATGACTTAGATGTTACCTTAGACAATATGATGGATAAGTTTATTCAGCGAGGTTATCCTCATCAACTCTTGCTGGAATACAAAGAAAAGGTATGAAAATTGTATAGGACAGATGAGTTATGTGGTCAGGGGCAGGTTAAAAAGCCAAATAGGATCCCTTTTGTATCCACATATAATGAACTGAGTACCAGTATTAATAAGATAATTCAATGGCATTGGGGAAACCTGAGGGGATGCTTTGTAACATTCCAGAGTTTAAATACCCCCCACTATTCTCCTACCGTAGATCCAGAAATATACGTGATCAGCTTGTCAAGGCGGAAGTTGGATCAAAGGGAGGTAAAGACTACATTAACACAGTTTAGTGGTGGATGTTTTCCATGCCTAAACTGTGTTAACTGTAGATATATTTGCAAAGGGAAAACATTTGTACACCCTTTTACGGGTGCAATATATGATATGAATTTTCATTTGACATGTGACTCCAGCTTCGTCATATATATACTATCCTGTCCATGTAACTCACTTTATGTAGGAGAGACATCTATGGAGTTAAAAACTCGTTTAAATAATCATCGGTACACAATACGTAAAAAACATTTGGACTTGCCAGTACCTAAAAACTTCACAGAGTTTGGTCATTGTGAGCGAGACTTGAGATGTTGGATTATAGACCATATACCTCCACCCAGAAGAGGAGGTGATAGGGTGAAGTTGTTGAAAAAGAAAGAACTACAGTGGATTCATACATTGCATTGTCTTAGACCTGTAGGATTGAATGTGGATTATAATATTGGGGAAGTAATAGGATAGTTGGTTTGCCTTTTATGCCTGCTGCGTACGTTCTTGTCGATCCTACCTTGCATTTAGGAAATAGTAATTGAACTTGTATATGTTAACTTTAAAAAAAAAAAATTATATAAAAAAAAAATTCTCTTTCTTCAGATGGTACAGAGGGAAGATGAAATTTTGAAAATGGAGGAAACTGGACGAATATACCCGTCAGAATATTTTTGATAATTTGTTATGATAATTGTTATAGCAGGCGCTTGCGTTAAGCTATGCCAAATGGGACAGATGTCATTCTGTATCTCTTTAGTTTGTATTTCCTTGATTTTTTAGTTTTTTTCTTATAATTTAGGTACATGGGTCTACGAGTAGATCCCTCTTAAACTGAGAACCATACGTTGGGACCTGTGAAATACCGTATGGGGGTACACTTTGTAGGCAGTACTCTCTGCGGACCTGTTCACAGGGGATGGGTTTCAGCACCTTGACGGGTACTGTCCCCTCCACCCGACTGTGTTGAGTCCTACATTACAGACCAGTACTTCTACAGATTTGCTGTATGGCATTATGCCAATTACCAAGATGGCGCTGCATGCCCAGGAACTATCTGAGCATGCGCTGATTTAGTCGGGCAATTTGTACCAACTCTAAGATGGCGCGGAGTGCAAAATTCTGCACAGCGCATGTGTCGACTCTGACGCTATGGAAGTGACTCTGTCTGACCTTTTGAAATGCCTCCATGCAGGCGCAGTCGATAGAAAGCAACGCCGATATCGGCAACATGTGCATACCTTCTATGACTGAACGGTAGGATTCTATCCCCTCCTCCATCATCTCCCTCCCAATTACAATTAATTTTATGCACCTGACACTTCAACAATGCTGTCTTTTCGCACTTAGCACTTTATCATGAAATTTCAGTGTGTATATGCACTAGTATGTGTAATCTACATGTACTTGTATCACGAGTTTGTTCTTATGCACATTTATTATATATTGGGTATATTTATATATGATTTTTATATATTTTCTCATGTATTATTTCACATGAATTCTTTGTTATTGTATTTATCATGTACTGTCACATGACCTCGTCACTGATTGATTGATGAGCTTACCGGCTATATATTTGCACCATTTTGCACTGGTTCTTTGCTTGAGAAAGGCTCTATTGATGATCCGAAACGTTGCTTCATATGGATGAATAAAATATTCATATTTTTTTAACTCAGGAGTGCCGTCCTTTTTTCTACTATACATACGGGGCAAGAGGCTTATTCCTATTATAGTGTGCACCCTCCTTATCCACTTGTTGTCAGTGCCGCCATTTTTCTTGTGTGTGTATATATATATATATATATATAATTTTTTTTTTAAAATATGTTTAACCCCTTAACATGTACAATGCCGAATTATTGTAATGCATTGTAAAGGGGATCAGGGCCCCAAAAGTTAAAGTCCCAGAGTGGGACAAAAAATAAAGTGAAAAAAAAAGTAAAAAAAAAAAAAGGTTCACAAAAAAAGTAAAAGTTTTAGGTAAAAAAAAGCATCCTTTTCCCAAAATAAAGTAAAAAAAATCTAAAAAATATGTAAAAGTAGACATATTCGGCGTCGCCACGTCCGTATCACCAGGCTCTATAAAAATATTAGATGACCTAACCCCTCAGATGAACACCGTCAAAACAAAATAAAAACTGTGCTAAAAAAACTATTTTTTTGTCACCTTACATCACTAAAAGTGCAATACCAAGCGATCAAAAAGGCGTATGTCCCCAAAATAGTACCAATATAACCGTCACCTCATCCCGCAAAAAATGAGCTCCTATCAAAGACAATCACCCAAAAAATAAAAAAAACTATGGCTCTCAGAATATGTAGACACTAAAACATGATTCATTTCTACGTCCATAATGACCTGCTCAATAAAAATATCACATGACCTATCCCCTCAGGTGAACACCGTAATAAAATAAAATAAAATAAAAACGGTGTCAAAAAAGCTATTTTTTGTCACATTACATCACAAAAAGTGTAAGCGATCAAAAAATCATATGCACCCTAAATTAGTGCTAATCAAACCGTCATCTCATCCCGCAAAAATGATACCCTACCTAAGACAATCGCCCAGAAAATAAAAAAACTATGGCTTTCAGACTATTGAGACAATAAAATGATTTTTTGTTTGTTTCAAAAATGATTTTATTGTATAAAACTAAAATAATATAAATTAATAAAATAAAGTATACATATTAGGTATTGCCACATCCGTAATGACCTGCTCTATAAAAATTTCACATAACCTAACCCCTTAGGTGAACACCGTAGTAAAATAGAAATAAAAGGATGTCAAAAAAGCCATCTTTTGTCACCTTACATCACAAAGCGATTAACAAGTCATATGCACCCTAAAATACTACCAATCAAACCGTTATCCCATAGCGAAAAAAATAAGCTCCTACATAAGACAGTCAGCTAAAAAATAAATATTTATTATATTTATTATGTAAAACTAAAACAAACAACCATATTTGGTATTATCGCGTCCATAACAACCTACTCTATAAAAATAGCACATGATCTAACCCGTCAGATGAATGTTGTAAATAAAAATAAATAAAACGGTGCCAAAACAGCTATTTTTTTGGTACCTTGCCTCACAAAAAGTGTAATATAGAGCAATCAAAAATCATATGTACCCTAAAATAGTACCAAGAAAACTGCCACCTCATCCCATAGTTTACAAAATGGGGTCACTTTTCTGGAGTTCCTACCTAGGGGTGCATCTGGGGGGCTTCAAATGGTACTTGGTGTCAAAAAACAAGTGCAGCAAAATCTGCCTTTCAAAAACCATATGGCGTTCCTTTTCTTCTGCGCTCTGCCGCGTGCCCATACAGCAGTTACGACCACATATGTTGTGTTTCTGTAAACTACAGAATCAGGGCAATACATATTGAGTTTTGTTTGGCTGTTAACCCTTGCTTTGTTACTGGAAAAAATTGATTAAAATGGAAAATCTGACAAACAAGTGAAATTCTGAAATTTTATCTCCATTTTCTATTAATTCTTGTAACCTAAAGGGTTAACAAAGTTTGTAAAATCAGTTTTGAATAGTTTGAGGGGTGTATTTTCTAAAATGGGATCATTTGTGGTTGTTTTCTATTATGTAAGCCTCACAAAGTGACTTCAGACCTAAACTGGTCCTTAACCACCTCAGGACCGCCTAACGCACGGATGCGTCCGGCCGGTGGTCCTGTTGCTCTGGCTGGACGCATCCGTGCGTCATATCGCGAGACGCGAGATTTCCTGTTCACAGCAGATCGCGTCTCAACAGTTATACTACAGCCTGCCAGCGATGATCAATCGCTGGCAGGCTGTAGATGCAAAATAAATCGCATTAAAGATGTATATCAGACGCTTTTTGGTTAACAGCGTCTGATATAACCGCTACCTGGTCCTCTGGTGGTCCCATTTGCTGGGATCGACCACCAGAGGACCGGGTAGCTATGTAAAGTTGCACCAAGCACCACACTACACTACCCCCCCCCGTCACTTATTAACCCCTTGTTAACCCCTTGATCACCCCATCTAGATTCCCTGATCACCCCCCTGTCATTGATCACACCCCTGTAAGGCTCCATTCAGACGTCCATATGTGTTTTGCTGATCCGTGGATCCGCGGATCTGATCCATGGATCCGCGGATCCGCAAAACACGGACACAGGCAATGTGCTTTCCGCATTTTGCAGATCCGCACATTGCCAGAACTATATAGAAAATGCCTTTTCTTGTCCGCAATTGCGGACAAGAATAGGACATGTTCTATATTTTTGCGGAACGGAAGTGCAGACCCGGAAGTGCGGATCCGCAATTCCGGATCCGAGCGAGACAAAGTCTGTCCCCTATAGAAATGAATGGGTCCGCAATTCCGTTCCGCAAACAGAATTGCGGACGTGTGAATGGGGCATAAGGGTCCCTTATCACCGCCAGTTAGTTAGCTACTTGTTAGGTAGTTAGCGCCCAGCCCACCGCACCGCAGTCACTGATTTTGGCAGAGATTTTTTCATCCACATTGATCGATGCGAATGAAGAAATCTGTGCCTTTCATTTATTATTTTTTTTCAGCCCAGAGGCTGAACGGAAAAAAAAATCTCATTACCCGTATGCTCAATATAAGGAGAATAGCAGAAACTCCTAATGCTGGTCATACGTGTAATAATTGCGGAGACCCTCAAATGCCAGGGCAGTACAAACACCTCACATGTGACCCCATTTTAGAAAGAAGACACCCCAAGGTATTCCGTGAGGGGTATTGTGAGTTCATGTAAAATTTTATTTTTTGTCATAAGTTAGTGGAATATGAGACTTTGTAAAAAAAAATATATATATATCAATTTCCGCTAACTTGTGCCAAAATTTTTTTTTTCTGTGAACTCGCCATGCCCCTCACGGAATACCTTGGGGTGTCCTCTTTCCAAAATAGGGTCACATGTGGGGTATTTATACTGTCCTGGCATTTTAGGGGTCCTAAAGCGCGAGAATCCAAATGCGTAAAAATGCCCTGTGAAATCCTAAAGGTACTAATTGGAATTTGGGCCCCTTTGCACATCTTGGCTGCAAAAAAGTGGCACACATGTCGTATCGCCGTACTCAGGAGAAGTAGGGCAATGAGTTTTGGGGTGTATTTTTATATATACCCATACTTTGTGTGAGTAATATCGCTGTAAACGACAAATTTTATACAAAGTTGTTAATTTACAGAGATATTTCTCTCACCCAACATGGGTATATGTAAAAATACACCCCAAAACACATTGCCCTACTTCTCCTGAGTACGGCGATACCACATGTGTGCCACTTTTTTGCAGCCAAGATGCGCAACACCCTTGTTTAAGCTAAGGGGGGCTGAAGTAGACATATGGGGAATTTAAATTAATAACTATTTTTGGAGGTATTACTATCTATTATAAAAGTAGAGAAATAGAAATTTGGAAATTTGCTAATTTTTCAAAGATTTTGGCAAATTAGGTCTTTTTTTATAAATAAAAATGATTTTTTTTTTTTACTTAATTTTTCCACTGTCATGAAGTACAATATGTGCCGAGAAAAATTTCTCAGAATGGCCTGGATAAGTAAAAGCATTTTAAAGTTATTACCACATAAAGTGACATGTCAGATTTGCTAAAAATGGCCTGGGCAGAAAGGTGAAAAAATGGCCCGGTCCTTAAGTGGTTAAAGGGATTGTCCTGTCAGATCTATTGATGACATATTCTCAGGATAGAATAAATAGTGCAGGAACAGCACACAACGGTCCGTAATTTTAGCAGGAAGATGCAACAGCCCCACACCAGCCGTGGATCCAATCAGCCAGAAAATACGTAGAAATAAAGCAGCGGTGGCAGCATCTCCCATTACTTCATCTTTATTGAAGACTTCACAGCATACACAAAGTTAGTAACGTATCGGCTGTGCAACAGCCTTTCTCAAGCATGACAAAGGCTGTTGCACAGCCGAAATGTTGCTAACTTTTTGTTTGCTGTGAAGTCTTCAATAAAGATGAAGTAATGGGAGATGCTGTCACCACTGCTTGATTTCTACATATTCTCAGGATAGGTCATCAGTATCTGAACAGTGGGGGCCTGAAACCCGACATCCCCCCCAATCAGCTGGACGAAGAGGAGGCAGTGCTCCATGTGAGCGCTGCTTCCAATTCATTACACTGCTTATCATCTCGCAAGTGCAGTGAGTACTGTGAGCGCTGTGTATACAGATCAGGAAGCGCTATGCGGCCGGATGAGTGCAGGAGCTGTCGGGTCTTCCACAGACCTCTATCAGCCCTGCACTAAGGCTGTACAGCGCTGCATTAGCACTTATGCACATGACCGTATGTGTTTTGCGGTCTGCAAACCGCGGATCTGCAAAGCACGGAAGCTGCTCCACGTTCCGTTCTGCAATTTGAGGAACGGAATGCGGCCCATTGTATAAATGCCTATTCTTGTCCGCATAACGGACAAGAATAGGACATTATCTATTTTTTTGTGGGGCCATGGAACGGAGCAATGGATGCGGACAGCACACGGAGTGCTGTCCGCATCTTTTGCGGCCCCATTGAAGTTAATGGGTCCGCACCCGAGGCGCAAAATATGCGACTCGGACGCTGACCAAAACAACGGCCGTGTGCATGAGGCCTTATGCTGTACAGGCTTTCTGGGGGTGTATTTTCCCTTTAACTGGGGTTACTATGTCAACCCCAGTTACAGGAGAAATCAATGGTGAAAAAAAAAAGAAAGTGAACTTTAATGTCCCCTAGAGGTCTTGTATGACCTTATGGGGGATGCAAAGTGTAAAATATAAAATAAAAAAAATAAAGTGTAATAAAATAGTGTGTAAAAAAAATCCCCAATTAAGTAAAAAGTAAAAAAAAAATTTAAAAATAGAAAAAAATAAAATAAAATTAGACACATTTGGTATTGCCGCATCCGTGACGGTCGGTTCTATAAATATATCACATGATCCACCCCATCCAATAAACACCATAAAAAAAAAATTGTGTCAAAAAAAGCAATTTTTGTCACCTTACATCACAAAAAGTGCAACACCAAGGGATCAAAAAGGCGTATGTCCCTCAAAATGGTACCAATAAAACCATCACCTCTTCCTGCAAAAATGAGCCCCAACAAAAGAAAATCACTCAAAAATATAAAAACTATAGCTCTCAGAATATTGAGACATTAAAATCATTTTTTTGTTTCAAAAATGCAATTATTATAAGTGAAAAAAAAAAAAGCATACATATTATGTATCGCCGCATCCGTAACGATCAGCTCTATAAAAATATCATATGACCTAACCCCTCAGATGAACACCATAAAAAACAAACAAAAAAAAACTAGCAAAAAAGCCATTTTTTGTCACCTTACACAAAAATTGCAACACCAAGTGATCGAAAAGACGTATGCCCCCCAAAATAGTACCAATCAAACCATCATCTAATCCCACAAAAAATGAGACCCTATCTAAGACAATTGGTAAAAAAAAAAACTATGACTCTCAGACTATGGAGACACTAAAATATTATATTTTTTTTGCTTCAAAACTGTTAAAGTGAAATAACAAAATAAAGGAAACATTAAATATTGCCGTGTCCATAACAAACTGCTCTATAAAAATATCACATGACCTAACCGCTCAGGTAAACACCATAAGAAAAAACTGTGCCAAAAAAGCTATTTTTTGTCACCTAACATCACATAAAGTGCAATAGAAAGCGATCAAAAAGGCATATGCCCCCCAAAATAGTACCAATCAAACTGTCACCTCAATCTTCAAAAAATGAGCACTTACTGTAACTAACACAATCGGTCAAAAAATAAAAAAGATATGGCTCTCAGACTATGGAGACACTAAAACATCAGTTTTTTGGTTTAAAAAATGCTATTATTGTGTAAAACTTAAATAAATAAGAAAAAGTATACATATTAGGTATTGCCACATCCGTAACAACCTGCTCTATAAAAATGTCACATGACCTAACCCCTCAGGTGAACACTGTAAAAATAAATAAATAAAAACTGTGCCAAAGCAACCAATTTCATAAAGTGTAATAATGAATGATCAAAAAATCATATGTACTGTTCCAAAAATGGTACCAGTAAAAACAGTAACTCTTGGCAGAAACATAGAAAAAATATGGCGTTCAGAAAATGGAGACACAAAAACATAATTTTTTCTCAAAAATGCTTTATTATCTAAAACTGAAACAAACAAACAAACAAACAAACAAAGTAGACATATTTGATATTATTGCATCTGTAACAACCTGCTCAATAAACATAGCAAATGATCTACCCTGTCAGATGAATGTTGTAAAAAATAAAAAAATAAAAACAGTGCCAAAACAGCTATTTTTTTTGCCTCACAAAAAACATAATATAGAGCAATTCAAAATTATATGTATCCCAAAATAGTACCAATAAAACTGTCACCTTATCCCCTAGATCCCAAAATGGGGTCACTTTTTGAGAGTTTCTACTGTATGGGTGCATTAGGGGGGCTTCAAATGGGACATGACTAAAAACCAGATCAGCAAAATCTGCCTTCCAAAAACCATATGGCACTCCTTTTCTTCTGCGCCCTGCCATGTGCCCTTATATCAGTTTACGACTATGTGGGGTGTGTTTGTAAACCGCAGAATCAAGGTAATAAATATTATGTTTTGTTTGGCTGTTAACCCTAGATGTGTTAAAGAAAAAAAATGGATTAAAATAGAGAATCTGAAAAAAATGTGAAATTTTGAAATTTTATCTCCATTTTCCTTTAATTCTTGTGGAACACCTAAAGGGTTAACAAAGTTTGTAAAATCAGTTTTGAGTAACTTCAGGGGTGTAGTTTCTACAATAGGGTCATTTATGGGGGGTTTCCACTATGTAAGCCCCACAAAGTGACTTCAGAACTGAACTGCTCCTTAAAAATGTTGACTTTGGAAATTTTCTAAAAAATTTAAAAAATTGCCTCAAAAATTCGAAACCTTCTAACGTCCTGAAAGAATAAAATTACTTTACCAAAATGATGCCCACATAAAGTAGATATATGGGGAATGTTAATGAATATTTTATGAGACATCACTATACAACTTCTAACACTGCAGCGTGTTTCTAACTGGGGGAGCAGCTCCTTCACATGTGGTCCGCACCTAGCGGCCATCCCCAGCAAAAAAATGCACACAATGGAGGATGCCGGCGCGGACCACATGCACCACAAAAGCATCCTACACAAAATGGAATAATGTGTGGAAGAAAATATTAAAATACATAATTCACTGAAAAAGGTGCACCACAATGATAAGCAACTGACAATGCTAGCTAAACCCTCAAGCTGATGTCAGAAGCTGAGACTTTCGCCAACATGTTCCAGTCAGGAACATATCGGAGCCCTTCTGCACCACCGTCAATGTATCTCAGCAGGCATTAGGTCCTACCACTAGACTACCGATAGTGACATCGGATGATATCAAGCGGGGAGTGTACTGTCTTCTCTTCAGATTCCATTGCATAGTTTTCTGTTAATGTATATTCTATGTGTGCCTGCAGCACCACCTAGTGACCTTTCGCTGTAATCACACTCCTGTTTGTTAAAGTCATGAATATTAATTAGGTGACACAACTTCCTGCTCCCAGGGCTTTATAGGAAAGAGACTGGAGCCTGCTGCCATTTTCCTTCACCTCATGGAAGGAGCAGCTGCACATTATGTGCCTCTTTACTCAAGCATCATCGGTAAGGGATTAATTAATGTTTTCCTATAAGCTTTGTGTACATATATGCTGTACATTCAATCCTTTGTATGTTCTTTTTTATACAGTTTACCTTATCTACTGCCGGTTAATAAAGCCACAGATTAGGCCACAGATACAAGTCTCAATTTATTAACTAGTAGAATGGTGATATCTGCCTGTTGAACTGCCTATAGACCCCGGGGGTACATGTTGTGAGAACAGGACAGTAAACGACGACTTCTAGCAAAAGGAGCACATCTGACTACACAGAAGTCTGTTACAGTCCACGCAAATATCTGCAAACGGACACCACAGCGACTTCTATACAGTCCAGTGCTACCAAGGGATAGCTGCTTCAAGCAATTTAGACATATTTGATTGCATACCATGACCGCTCTTTAAGCACAGCGACCTGCATTCCACAGTACACGCAGTTAAGTGTCTTTACCAATACCATGTCACGAAGCACAGTATTGAGCTACAAGACAAGATCAGAGAAGAATGGTTCCTCCAAGTCGGCTTCCGTTAGCAGCGCAACCGCCATTGCCCGCGCAAAGGCAGAAGCAGCAAAAGTCAAAGCCGCCTTTGCTGAGCAAGAAATGAAGATGAAAGAAGAACAGGCTTCAATAGAAATGCAAAAAGTCCTCTTAGATGCAAAGCTAGAGAGACTCGCTGTAGAGAAGGAAACGGCAGCCGCCATAGCTGAAGCAGAGTTCTTGGAAGCAATAGAATACCCAGAAACTAAAAGTCACAGCAGTGTGCTTAACCCAGAACTCGGCCAGCAAGATCCTGCACGACGCACTTCAGAGTACGTCCTTCAACACTCCAGACCAAACAGCAATGCTGATCCATTCCCAGGAACCGAAGATGTCACCTATGCTACAGAAAAATCATACCATCCAAAAGAAAGAGTCACACATGGAACCCAGTCCTGCAAACAAGAGAGCACAGAGCCACATGACAAAGCTCGATCTAACTTCCCTGCATCCAAAGGAAGCCAGCTTCCAGTCCTGCTTGCAGAGCCACCTTATTCCACAAGACAGTATGACATGAGCTGGCCTAAATCAGAGACTCCATACAGGTATGATCGCACACCACAGCCACACCTTGACTCCACACCTCCAACCAACCCTAGTTATAACCAAGCCAAAACAGACTTTGCCAGGTTCTTTACTAAACGAGAGCTAGTTACAAAGGGACTGGCGAAGTTCAGTGATCGCCCTGAAAACTATAGAGCATGGCAGTCCTCCTTTTATAACATTACGAGAGACTTGGGCCTGTCATGTAGGGAGGAGATAGACTTCCTTGTTGATCGGCTTGGAAAAGACTCTGTGGAACATGCCAAGAGAATTAGAGACATTAATGTAAACTACCCAGAGACTGATCTAAAAATGATCTGGGATAGACTTGATCAATGTTATGGTTCTGCAGAGGTCATAGAGGATGCGTTGTTTAAAAGAATTGACGAATTTCCTAAAATAACTAGCAAAGGTTTCCAGAAACTTAGGGATTTAAGTGATCTACTGATGGAATTACAGGTTGCCAAAGCAGAGGGGGATTTACCAGGGCTTGCTTTCCTCGACACTGCCAGAGGCGTCAAGCCGATCGTATTAAAGCTTCCCCACAACCTACAGGAGAAATGGGTCTCCCATGGGTCAAGGTACAAACATACCTACAATGTGCCATTCCCTCCGTTCAGTGTGTTTGTTGACTTTGTAAGCCTAGAGGCCAACATCCGTAATGACCCTAGCTTTGACCTATCACAGTCTTATGTCACTCCCTCTGACCACAGACCTCACAAAGGATCAGTGGCAGTGCACAAAACTAACATTTGCCCTGCAGATTCTTACAGGTATTACAGCTCCTCTAGCCTGGAAACAGTCAAAGATCCTGGTAAGCAGTGCCCTCTGCACAAGAAGCCACACCCTCTTCTGAAGTGCAGAGCCTTTAGAGAAATGTCCATAAGAGATCGCAAAGCCTTCCTGAAGGAGAACCACATTTGCTACAAGTGCTGCTCATCAACATCACATATTGCCAAGGACTGTCAGGTTAGTGTAAAATGCACAGAATGCAACAACACAGATCACAACACGGCTCTACATCCTGGGCCTTTCTCATGGGCCTTATCACAGAGTAATAGTGCCCGAGAGCATGGCGGGGAGGAAAGCAACTCTGAAGCTAACCCACCAGCAGTTACTTCACAATGCACCGAAGTCTGTAAGAGAGCCATAGGTGGCAGGTCCTGCTCAAAGATCTGCCTAGCAAAGGTATACCCAAAGGGCTGCAAAGACAAAGCCATCAATGTATACACCATCCTAGATGACCAAAGTAATGCGTCCCTAGCCAAATCTACCTTCTTTGAGATTTTCAACATTAAAGGGCCCAGCACTCCTTATTCTCTAAAGACTTGTGCGGGCACTGTAGAAACAGCGGTGAGGAGAGCTAGTGGCTACCTGATTGAGTCCATAGATGGTAAGACATGTCTTTCCTTAGCAACTATTACCGAATGTAACCAGATCCCTGATAAAAGACATGAGATCCCTACACCAGATGTAGCTAAGCATCACCCCCATTTGGAGCGTATAGCCCATCTCTTGCCAGAGCTCGATCCTAACGCTCAGATAATCTTACTCCTTGGGAGAGATATCTTACAAGTTCACAAAACCAGAGAACAGATTAATGGCCCACACCATGCTCCTTATGCCCAAAGACATGACCTAGGATGGGTCATAATAGGAGATGTCTGCTTAGGAAGCATACACAAACCAACTTCCATTAATAGCATGCTTACCAGCACATTAGAAAATGGACGTCCCTCTATCTTCCAACCTTGTGAAAACAACTTCCTCATAAAGGAATTGCCACATAGTACTCACCTACCTTGTTCCTTCATAGGCTCTTTAAACCACAACATAGCTTGTGATAGTGACAAAGACCACCTAGGTTGCTCAGTATTCCAAAGGACCAAGGAGGACAATCAGGTAGCAATGTCCCATGAAGACAGATTGTTTTTAGAGACCATGGAAAAGGAAATTACTAAGGATGAGACACCCCTTCCGGTCGCACCCCTTCCCTTCAGACCTCAAAGGCAACGTCTGCCTAACAACAGAGAGCAAGTCTACAGGCGTTTTGTCTCTCTAAGACGTACCTTCCACAAGAAGCCAGAAATGAGAGACCACTTCTTTACTTTCATGAGAAGAATATTTGAGAAGGGTCATGCTGAGGTAGCCCCCACCCTTAAAAACTCAGAGGAATGTTGGTATTTACCCATATTCGGGGTTTACCACCCAAAGAAACCAGGCCAAATTAGAGTAGTGTTTGACTCTAGCGCCAAATATGAAGGTGTCTCCTTAAATGATGTCCTGCTCTCAGGTCCTGATCTTAACAACAGACTCCTAGGAGTACTGCTTCGTTTTCGTAAAGACTCCATTGCTTTCATGGCGGACATCCAGCAGATGTTTCATTGTTTTCTGGTTAAAGAGGAACACAGAAACTTTTTAAGATTTCTTTGGTTTATTGACAATGACCCCACAAAAGATATTGCGGAGTACCGCATGCGGGTACATATCTTTGGTAACAGTCCCTCTCCTGCAGTTGCAATTTATGGTCTTAGACACTCTGCTCAGGAAGGTGAGATAGAATACGGGTCAGACGTCAGACAATTCGTAGAAAGAGACTTTTATGTAGATGACTGTTTAAAATCACTACCCACTGATGAGGATGCAATAAGTCTCCTTAAGAGAGCTCAAGAAATGCTTGCATGCTCAAACCTGAGACTCCACAAAATAGCCTCTAATAGTAAGCAGCTGATAGAAGCATTTCCCTCTCAAGACCACTCAAATGACCTGCAGAGCTTAGACTTAGGGACTGACTCCCTTCCTATACAGCGTAGTCTTGGTCTCCTCTGGGATCTAAAATCAGACACTTTTACCTTCCAAGTCAGTGAAGAAGAGAAGCCCTTTACCCGTAGAGGTGTCCTGTCTACCATAAACAGTCTTTATGATCCCTTAGGGTTCACAGCTCCCGTCACAATCCAGGGTAAAACACTGCTTAGAGACCTAACTCAGGAGACATTGGATTGGGATGACCCACTTTCCCCTGAAAAAAGGAACACATGGATAGAGTGGAGACACTCCCTAAAGACTTTATCTAGCCTCCATGTTCCACGATCTTACGCTCCTGTGCCATCCACAGAAGTAAAAACACAAAGACTTTATGTATTCTCTGACGCGTCTGTCAAAGCTATTGCCGCTGTAGCTTATCTTAAAACTGTAGACAACAAAGGTCAATGCCACACAGGGTTTGTCATGGGCAAAGCAAAACTTGCACCACTTCTCGAACATACAATACCCAGGCAGGAACTCTGTGCTGCCGTACTAGCCATTGAACTTGCTGAATTAATTACTTCAGAGATAAACCTTGAGATTCAAGACACCGAGTTTTATACAGACAGTAAAGTGGTCCTGGGTAGTGTTGAGCGAACAGTTCGAGAATAGTTCGGGTTCGTACCGAATTTTGGGGTGTCCGGGACCCGGACCCGAACCCGGACATTTTCAAAAAAGTTCGGGTTCGGGTTCGGTGTTCGTCGATTACTTCCCGCTTTCTGAAGGGCTGCACAGCAGCCAATCAGCTAGCGTTTTACTTCTTGCCCTAAGAGCCCATCACAGCCATGCCTACTAATGGCATGGCTGTGATTGGCCAAGTGCAGCATGTGACCCAGCCTCTATTTAAGCTGGAGTCACGTAGCGCCGCACGTCACACTGCTCTGATTAGTGTAGGGAGAGGACGCAGCTTCTGTCAGGGTGAGATTAGGCAGGTTAAAGTCAGCAACAGCACCTAATGAAAGGATCAATTTACAGCTGAGAATCATTGAACTTCTGCTAGTTACTTGCTCGCTGGTTTTTAGGCTGCACAGAGCGTTTTTCTGTCACTTATTTTCTGGGTTGATCGGCGGCCATTTTGTGACTTGTGGTGCGCCAGAAGAAGCTGCCACCAAATCCATCAATACTAGTTTTTTTTTTGCTATATCCTACATCAGGGGCTTGGCTGTGCTAATTGTCACCCCTAGAAACTCAGTAAAGAAATTTCTATATTTTATTAAGGGGTTAAATACAATTGCCCAAATACCAATCCCCTAAATCTGGTGTTCCAGCTTTGGTTAGACAAGTATAATACTGTCTGCTGTCTGGCAAAGGATAGATTATTTTCTGGGGTTAAATTCAATTGCCAAAATAGCAATACCATAAATCAGTGGTTTCAGCTGTGGCTGGCAAAATAGAATAGTGTCCGAGGTAACGCACACACGTACAGACGCTACGTACACGATTCTTGAATAGTTGTATTATCGCGATAATAAAACTAACAGTGTAAAGTTGACTGTATTGCTCTAAGTTATATTCGCGTACGAATGTAACTTCTATTACAACACACCAATACTAAAACTGACTAAGAGACAGCTTTAAGTTCTATTCGAACGCGATTGCAACTTTGGAACTTAAAGTGGTGTACGATTTTAAAAGTTGAGTACTAAAAGTTGGAATCGCAATGCGATTCTTATGTATTTAGCTTAATCGCATTGCGATTACAACTTTGAGCTACCGATCACCATGGGAACACCTCCTCCAGTAGAATGTACTGTCGGATGTGAGAATTAAGTTGAAATCGCAATGCGATTATTATATATCTGCTTAATCGCATTGCCGTTTCAACTTAGCATTGCTAAATAATTCCATCCATATTCGTTAACTTACTGACTCAGTAAGTTAACGATATGGATGGAATTATTTAGCAATGCTAAGTTGAAATCGCAATGCGATTAAGCATATATATAAGAATCGCATTGCGATTTCAACTTAATTCTCAGATCCGACAGTACATTCTACTGGAGGAGGCGTTCCCATGGTGATCGTTAGCTCAAAGTTGTAATCGCAATGCGTTTATTGCGGTATATTATCCCTCTGGGTGTCTTTTACAGCCTTTTTAGTGCCCAAAAGTTCGGGTCCCCATTGACTTCTATGGGGTTCGGGTTCGGGAGGAAGTTCGGGTTGAGTTCGGATCACGAACCCGGACATTTTCCGGAAGTTCGGCCGAACCTCTCGAACCCGAACATCCAGGTGTTCGCTCATCTCTAGTCCTGGGCTACATTTACAACCAAACTAGGCATTTTTACGTCTACGTTAACAACAGAGTGTTAAGAATCAGAAGGTCCACTTCCCCAAAACAATGGCACTTTGTACCTACTGACCATAATCCAGCAGACTTAGCGACCAGGTCAGTTGCTGCCAGTCATCTTAAGGACACAGTCTGGTTCACAGGTCCCGCTTTTCTATACAACCCAGAACATTCTTCTGACTGTGACCCATATGAGCTGTTAGATGCAGATTCTGATAAAGAAATCCGCCCTCAGGTATCTGTGCTACTTACAGTAAATTCATACAATCAGCTTGGTAGTCACCGTTTCATCAGGTTTTCCACCTGGAAGTCACTTGTGCGAGCTATCACCTGCTTAGCACACATAGCCCATTCTTTCAAGCATACCCCATCTGTTATGGAAAGTAACTGCAAAGGCTGGCACCATTGTAAGAATGGATACACAGTAAGTGAGCTAGAACAATCGAAAAATCTAATAATTTGTTCCATGCAACGAGAGACATTCGCTAGGGAACTCGACTGTATCAACAACAAAAAACCTGTGCCTAAGGACAGTGTATTAGTGAAGCTTGATCCAGTCCTTGATGAGAATGGCCTGCTGAGAGTGGGAGGGAGGCTTAAGGAAGCCAAATGGGAGCTCAAAGAGAAACACCCTATCATAATACCTGGTCATCATCATTTAGCTTCCTTGCTTGTAGAGCATTACCACAATAGCCTTACAACCTTTATGGCTGAGGTCTCAGCCATTATCAATGCCAGACCCTTGACTCTGATATCAAATGACCCAGGGGGTCCAATACTGCTTACGCCTGCCTCTCTACTTACCCAAAAGACTGGTACAGTGAATGCTCCTTCCGGAGAGTTTGGCACCAAAGATCTCTACAAATGCCAGTGGAGACAAGTGCAAGTTCTTGCCAATACTTTCTGGGATAGGTGGAAAAAGCAATATCTTCCTACTTTACAGACAAGAGCCAAATGGCACACAGTTAAGCCCAACCTGAAACCGGATGACATTGTTCTTGTTAAAGACTCTCAGGTTCAACGAAATTACTGGCCTTTGGGTCTCGTTACCAAAGTATTCCCAAGTGAAGACGGATGTGTTCCGTAAAGTTGAGGTCAAGATTTTCAAACAAAATGAGACCAAACTGTTTATCAGGCCCACTTCCGAGCTAGTCCTACTGTTATCTGATGAGGACTCTGATAGTGACATCGGATGATATCAAGCGGGGAGTGTACTGTCTTCTCTTCAGATTCCATTGCATAGTTTTCTGTTAATGTATATTCTATGTGTGCCTGCAGCACCACCTAGTGACCTTTCGCTGTAATCACACTCCTGTTTGTTAAAGTCATGAATATTAATTAGGTGACACAACTTCCTGCTCCCAGGGCTTTATAGGAAAGAGACTGGAGCCTGCTGCCATTTTCCTTCACCTCATGGAAGGAGCAGCTGCACATTATGTGCCTCTTTACTCAAGCATCGTCGGTAAGGGATTAATTAATGTTTTCCTATAAGCTTTGTGTACATATATGCTGTACATTCAGTCCTTTGTATGTTCTCTTTTATACAGGTTACCTTATCTACTGCCGGTTAATAAAGCCACAGATTACAGATACAAGTCTCAATTTATTAACTAGTAGAATGGTGATATCTGCCTGTTGAACTGCATATAGACCCCGGGGGTACATGTTGTGAGAACAGGACAGTGTGTGAACAAGGTCTGAAAGGTGCTGAGATCCAACTCACAGCCAGGCTCCCACATACCTGCATAGTAGGATCACTAATGCAATGTGAGTTAAAATGAGGCTGCAAGCCCCACCCCTAACAGACCATGTGACACAGGCTACCAGGTGCAACAGAATGTTACCGCCAGATGCAATGGCACATTCAATACATACAATGTATATAAAAAGTCTACACACACCTCTTAAAATGTCAGGTTTCTGTGCTGTAAAAAAATAAGACAAAGATAAATAATTTCAGAACTTTTTCCACCTTTAATGTAACCTATAAATTGTACCACTCAATTGAAAAACAAACTGAAATCTGTTAGGTGGAGGGAAGAAGACAAAAAAAAACTAAAATAATGTGGTTGCATAAGTGTGCACATCCTCTTATAACTGGGGACGTAGCTGTGATCAGAATTAAGCAATCACATTCAAAATCATGTTAAATAGGAGTCAGCATACACCTGCCATCATTTACAGTGCCTCTAATTAACCACAAATAAAGTTCAGCTGCTCTAGTTGGTCTTTCCTGAAATTTTCTTAGTCGCAACCCACAGCAAAAGCCATGGTCCACAGAGAGCTTCCAACGCATCAGAGGGATCTTATTGTTAAAAGGTATCAGTCAGGAGAAAGGTACCAAAGAATTTACAAGGCATTAGATATACCATGGAACACAGTGAATACAGTCATCATCAAGTGGAGAAAATATGGCACGACAATGACATTATAATTAGTGTTGAGCGAACAGTTCGAGCATAGATCGGGTTTGTATCGAATTTTTGGGTGTCCGAGACACGGACCCGAACCCGGACATTTTCAAAAAAGTTCGGGTTCGGGTTCGTTGTTCGGCGATTACTTCCCGCTTTCTGAAGGGCTGCACAGCAGCCAATCAGCTAGCGTTTTACTTCTTGCCCTAAGAGCCCATCACAGCCATGCCTACTAATGGCATGGCTGTGATTGGCCAAGTGCAGCATGTGACCCAGCTTCTATTTAAGCTGGAGTCACGTAGCGCCGCACGTCACACTGCTCTGATTAGTGTAGGGAGAGGACGCAGCTTCTGTGAGGGCGAGATTAGGCAGGGAAAAGTCAGCAACAGCAACTAATGAAGTGATCGATCTACAGCTGTGAATGATTGAACTTCTGCTAGTTACTTGCTCACTGGTTTTTAGGCTGCACAGAGCGTTTTTCTGTCACTTATTTTCTGGGGTGATCGGCGGCCATTTTGTGACTTGTGGTGCACCAGAACAAGCTGCCACCAAGTCCATCAATCCATCAATACTAGTTTTTTTTGCTATATCCTACATCAGGGGCTTGGCTGTGCTAATTGTCACCACTAGAAACTCAGGATAGGAATTTCTATATTTTATTAAGGGGTTAAATACAATTGCCCAAATACCAATCCCCTAAATCTAGTGTTCCAGCTTTGGCTAACCAATTATAATACTGTCTGTTGTCTGACAAAGGATAGATTATTTTTGTGGTGAAATTCAATTGCCAAAATAGCAATACCCTAAATCAGTGGTTTCAGCTGAGGCTGGCAAAGTATAATAGTGTCCGCCAAAACATATATTTTGTTCTGGGGTGAAATTCAATTGCCAAAATAGCAATACCCTGAATCTGGTGTCCCAGCTGTTGCAGGCCAAGTTTCATAGTGTCCGCAAAAACATATATTTTGTTCTGGGGTGAAATTCAATTGCCAAAATAGCAATACCCTGAATCTGGTGTCCCAGCTGTTGCAGGCCAAGTTTCATAGTGTCCGCAAAAACATATATTTTGTTCTGGGGTGAAATTCAATTGCCAAAATAGCAATACCCTGAATCTGGTGTCCCAGCTGTTGCAGGCCAAGTTTCATAGTGTCCACAAAAACATATATTTTGTTGTGGGGTGAAATTCAATTGCCAAAATAACAATACCATAAATCAGTGGTTTCAGCTGTGGCTGGCCAAGTTTCATAGTGTCCTGAAAATTATATATTTTGTTCTGGGGTGAAATTCAATTGCCAAAATAGCAATACCATAAATCAGTGGTTTTAGCTGTGGCTGGCCAAGATTCATAGTGTCCGCAAAAACATATATTTTGTTCTGGGGTGAAATTCAATTGCCAAAATAGCAATACCTTGAATCTGGTGTCCCAGCTGTTGCAGGCCAAGTTTCATAGTGTCCGCAAAAACATATATTTGGTTCTGGGGTGAAATTCAATTGCTAAAATAGCAATATCCTGAATCTGGTGTCCCAGCTGTTGCAGGCCAAGTTTCATAGTGTCCTCAAAAATATATATTTTGTTGTGGGTTGAAATTCAATTGCCAAAATAGCAATACCATGAATCTGGTGTCCCAGCTGTTGCAGGCCACGTTTCATAGTGTCCTCAAAAACATATATTTTGTTGTGGGGTGAAATTCAATTGCCAAAATAGGAATACCCTGAATCTGGTGTCCGAGCTGTTGCAGGCCAAGTTTCATAGTGTCCGCAAAAACATATATTTTGTTGTGGGGTGAAAATCAATTGCCAAAATAGCAATACCATAAATCATTGGTTTTAGCTGTGGCTGGCCAAGATTCATAGTGTCCGCAAAAACATATATTTTGTTCTGGGGTTAAATTCAATTGCCAAAATAGCAATACCATAAATCAGTGGTTTCAGCTGTGGCTGGCCAAGATTCATAGTGTCCGCAAAAACATATATTTTGTTCTGGGGTGAAATTCAATTACCAAAATAGCAATACCATAAATCAGTGGTTTCAGCTGTGGCTGGCCAAGTTTCATAGTGTCCTGAAAATTATATATTTTGTTCTGGGGTGAAATTCAATTGCCAAAATAGCAATACCATAAATCAGTGGTTTCAGCTGTTGCAGGCCAAGTTTCATAGTGTCCGCAAAAACACATATTTGGTTCTGGGGTGAAATTCAATTGCTAAAATAGCAATACCCTGAATCTGGTGTCCCAGCTGTTGCAGGCCAAGTTTCATAGTGTCCACAAAAACATATATTTTGTTGTGGGGTGAAATTCAATTGCCAAAATAGCAATACCCTGAATCTGGTGTCCCAGCTGTTGCAGGCCAAGTTTCATAGTGTCTTGCAAAACATATATTTTGTTCTAGGGTGACATTCAATTGCCAAAATAACAATACCATAAATCAGTGGTTTCAGCTGTGGCTGGCCAAGCTTCATTGTGTCCTGAAAATTATATATTTTGTTTTGGGGCGAAATTCAATTGCCAAAATAGCAATACCATAAATCAGTGGTTTCAGCTGTGGCTGGCCAAGATTCATAGTGTCCACAAAAACATATATTTTGTTCTGGGGTAAAATTCAATTGCCAAAATAGCAATACCTTGAATCTGGTGTCCCAGCTGTTGCAGGCCAAGTTTCATAGTGTCCACAAAAACATATATTTTGTTGTGGAGTGAAATTCAATTGCTAAAATAGCAATACCCTGAATCTGGTGTCCCAGCTGTTGCAGGCCACGTTTCATAGTGTCTTGCAAAACATATATTTTGTTCTAGGGTGACATTCAATTGCCAAAATAGCAATACCCTGAATGTGGTGTCCCAGCTGTTGCAGGCCAAGTTTCATAGTGTCCTGAAAATTATATATTTTGTTCTGGGGTGAAATTCATTTGCCAAAATAGCAATACCATAAATCAGTGGTTTCAGCTGTTGAAGGCCAAGTTTCATAGTGTCCGCAAAAACATATATTTGGTTCTGGGGTGAAATTCAATTGCTAAAATAGCAATACCCTGAATCTGGTGTCCCAGCTGTTGCAGGCCAAGTTTCATAGTGTTCGCAAAAACATATATTTTGTTCTGGGGTGAAATTCAATTGCCAAAATAGCAATACCATAAATCAGTGGTTTCAGCTGTGGCTGGCAAAGATTCATAGTGTCCGCAAAAACATATATTTTGTTCTGGGGTGAAATTCAATTGCCAAAATAGGAATACCCTGAATCTGGTGTCCCAGCTGTTGCAGGCCAAGTTTCATAGTGTCCGCAAAAACATATATTTTGTTGTGGGGTGAAAATCAATTGCCAAAATAGCAATACCATAAATCAGTGGTTTCAGCTGTGGCTGGCCAAGATTCATAGTGTCCGCAAAAACATATATTTTGTTCTGGGGTGAAATTCAATTGCCAAAATAACAATACCATAAATCAGAGGTTTAAGCTGTGGCTGGCCAAGTTTCATAGTGTCCTGAAAATTATATATTTTGTTCTGGGGTGAAATTCAATTGCCAAAATAGCAATACCATAAATCAGTGGTTTCAGCTGTTGAAGGCCAAGTTTCATAGTGTCCGCAAAAACATATATTTGGTTCTGGGGTGAAATTCAATTGCTAAAATAGCAATACCCTGAATCTGGTGTCCCAGCTGTTGCAGGCCAAGTTTCATAGTGTCCGCAAAAACATATATTTTGTTGTGGGGTGAAATTCAATTGCCAAAATAGCAATACACTGAATCTGGTGTCCCAGCTGTTGCAGGCCGCGTTTCATAGTGTCTTGCAAAACATATATTTTGTTCTAGGGTGACATTCAATTGCCAAAATAACAATACCATAAATCAGTGGTTTCAGCTGTGGCTGGCCAAGCTTCATAGTGTCCTGAAAATTATATATTTTGTTCTGGGGTGAAATTCAATTGCCAAAATAGCAATACCATAAATCAGTGGTTTCAGCTGTGGCTGGCCAAGATTCATAGTGTCCGCAAAAACATATATTTGGTTCTGGGGTGAAATTCAATTCCTAAAATAGCAATACCCTGAATCTGGTGTCCCAGCTGTTGCAGGCCAAGTTTCATAGTGTCCGCAAAAACATATATTTTGTTGTGGGGTGAAATTCAATTGCCAAAAGAGCAATACCCTGAAACTGGTGTCCCAGCTGTTGCAGGCCAAGTTTCATAGTGTCTTGCAAAACATATATTTTGTTCTAGGGTGACATTCAATTGCCAAAATAGCAATACCCTGAATCTGGTGTCCCAGCTGTTGCAGGCCAAGTTTCATAGTGTCCGCAAAAACATATATTTTGTTGTGGGGTGAAATTCAATTGCCAAAATAGCAATACCCTGAAACTGGTGTCCCAGCTGTTGCAGGCCAAGTTTCATAGTGTCTTGCAAAACATATATTTTGTTCTAGGGTGACATTCAATTGCCAAAATAGCAATACCCTGAATCTGGTGTCCCAGCTGTTGCAGGCCAAGTTTCATAGTGTCCACAAAAACATATATTTTGTTGTGGGGTGTAATTCAATTGCCAAAATAGCAATTACATAAATCAGTGGTTTCAGCTGTGGCTGGCCAAGATTCATAGTGTCCGCAAAAACATATATTTTGTTCTGGGGTGAAATTCAATTGCCAAAATAGCAATACCATAAATCAGTGGTTTCAGCTGTGGCTGGCCAAGTTTCATAGTGTCCTGCAAATTATATATTTTGTTCTGGGGTGAAATTCAATTGCCATAATAGCAATACCATAACTCAGTAGTTTCAGCTGTGGCTGGCCAAGATTCATAGTGTCCACAAAAACATATATTTTGTTGTGTGGTGAAATTCAATTGCCAACATAGCAATACCCTGAATCTGGTGTCCCAGCTGTTGCAGGCCAAGTTTCATAGTGTCCGCAAAAACATATATTTTGTTGTGGGGTGTAATTCAATTGCCAAAATAGCAATTACATAAATCAGTGGTTTCAGCTGTGGCTGGCCAAGATTCATAGTGTCCGCAAAAACATATATTTTGTTCTGGGGTGAAATTCAATTGCCAAAATAGCAATACCCTGAATCTGGTGCCCCAGCTGTTGCAGGCCAAGTTTCATAGTGTCCACAAAAACATATATTTTGTTGTGTGGTGAAATTCAAATGCCAAAATAGCAATACCCTGAATCTGGTGTCCCAGCTGTTGCAGGCCAAGCTTCATAGTGTCCACAAAAACATATATTTTGTTGTGTGGTGAAATTCAATTGCCAAAATAGCAATACCCTGAATCTGGTGTCCCAGCTGTTGCAGGTCAAGATTCATAGTGTCCGCAAAAACATATATTTTGTTGTGGGGTGAAATTCAATTGCCAAAATAGCAATTCCCTGAATCTGGTGTCCCAGCTGTTGCAGGCCAAGTTTCATAGTGTCCGCAAAAACATATATTTTGTTGTGGGGTGAAATTCAATTGCCAAAATAGCAATACCATAAATCAGTGGTTTCAGCTGTGGCTGGCCAAGATTCATAGTGTCTGCAAAAACATTTACTTTGTTCTGGGGTAAAATTCAATTGCCAAAATAGCAATACCATAAATCAGTGGTTTCAGCTGTGGCTGGCCAAGTTTCATAGTGTCCTGCAAATTATATATTTTGTTCTGGGGTGAAATTCAATTGCCAAAATAGCAATACCATAAATCAGTGGTTTCAGCTGTGGCTGGCCAAGTTTCATAGTGTCCGCAAAAACATATATTTTGTTCTGGGGTGAAATTCAAATGCCAAAATAGCAATACCATAAATCTGGTGTCACAGCTGTGGATGGAAAAGCATTATAGTGTCAACCAAAACATATATTTTGTTCTGGGGTGAAATTCAATTGCCAAAAGAGCAATACCATAAATCAGTGGTTTCAGCTGTGGCTGGCCAAGATTCATAGTGTCCGCAAAAATATATATTTTGTTGTGTGGTGAAATTCAATTGCCAAAATAGCAATACCCTGAATCTGGTGTCCCAGCTGTTGCAGGCCACGTTTTATAGTGTCTTGCAAAACATATATTTTGTTCTAGGGTGACATTCAATTGCCAAAATAGCAATACCCTGAATCTGGTGTCCCAGCTGTTGCAGGCCAAGTTTCATAGTGTCCTGAAAATTATATAATTTGTTCTGGGGTGAAATTCAATTGCCAAAATAGCAATACCATAAATCAGTGGTTTCAGCTGTGGCTGGCCAAGATTCATAGTGTCGGCAAAAACATATATTTTGTTCTGGGGTGAAATTCAATTGCCAAAATAGGAATACCCTGAATCTGGTGTCCCAGCTGTTGCAGGCCAAGTTTCATAGTGTCCGCAAAAACATATATTTTGTTGTGGGGTTAAAATCAATTGCCAAAATAGCAATACCATAAATCAGTGGTTTCAGCTGTGGCTGGCCAAGATTCATGGTGTCCGCAAAAAAATATATTTTGTTCTGGGGTGAAATTCAATTGCTAAAATAACAATACCATAAATCAGAGGTTTAAGCTGTTGCAGGCCAAGTTTCATAGTGTCCTGAAAATTATATATTTTGTTCTGGGGTGAAATTCAATTGCCAAAATAGCAATACCATAAATCAGTGGTTTCAGCTGTGGCTGGCCAAGATTCATAGTGTCCGCAAAAACATATATTTTGTTCTGGGGTGAAATTCAATTGCCAAAATAGGAATACCCTGAATCTGGTGTCCCAGCTGTTGCAGGCCAAGTTTCATAGTGTCCGCAAAAACATATATTTTGTTGTGGGGTGAAAATCAATTGCCAAAATAGCAATACCATAAATCAGTGGTTTCAGCTGTGGCTGGCCAAGATTCATAGTGTCCGCAAAAACATATATTTTGTTCTGGGGTGAAATTCAATTGCTAAAATAACAATACCATAAATCAGAGGTTTAAGCTGTGGCTGGCCAAGTTTCATAGTGTCCTGAAAATTATATATTTTGTTCTGGGGTGAAATTCAATTGCCAAAATAGCAATACCATAAATCAGTGGTTTCAGCTGTTGAAGGCCAAGTTTCATAGTGTCCGCAAAAACATATATTTGGTTCTGGGGTGAAATTCAATTGCTAAAATAGCAATACCCTGAATCTGGTGTCCCAGCTGTTGCAGGCCAAGTTTCATAGTGACCGCAAAAACATATATTTTGTTGTGGGGTTGAAATTCAATTGCCAAAATAGCAATACCCTGAATCTGGTGTCCCAGCTGTTGCAGGCCACGTTTCATAGTGTCTTGCAAAACATATATTTTGTTCTAGGGTGACATTCAATTGCCAAAATAACAATACCATAAATCAGTGGTTTCAGCTGTGGCTGGCCAAGCTTCATAGTGTCCTGAAAATTATATATTTTGTTCTGGGGTGAAATTCAATTGCCAAAATAGCAATACCATAAATCAGTGGTTTCAGCTGTGGCTGGCCAAGATTCATAGTGTCCGCAAAAACATATATTTGGTTCTGGGGTGAAATTCAATTGCTAAAATAGCAATACCCTGAATCTGGTGTCCCAGCTGTTGCAGGCCAAGTTTTATAGTGTCCGCAAAAACATATATTTTGTTGTGGGGTTAAATTCAATTGCCAAAATAGCAATACCCTGAAACTGGTGTCCCAGCTGTTGCAGGCCAAGTTTCATAGTGTCTTGCAAAACATATATTTTGTTCTAGGGTGACATTCAATTGCCAAAATAGCAATACCCTGAATCTGGTGTCCCAGCTGTTGCAGGCCAAGTTTCATAGTGTCCACAAAAACATATATTTTGTTGTGGGGTGTAATTCAATTGCCAAAATAGCAATTACATAAATCAGTGGTTTCAGCTGTGGCTGGCCAAGATTCATAGTGTCCGCAAAAACATATATTTTGTTCTGGGGTGAAATTCAATTGCCAAAATAGCAATACCATAAATCAGTGGTTTCAGCTGTGGCTGGCCAAGATTCATAGTGTCCGCCAAAACATATATTTTGTTCTGGGGTGAAATTCAATTGCCAAAATAGCAATACCCTGAATCTGGTGTCCCAGCTGTTGCAGGCCAAGTTTCATAGTGTCCGCAAAAACATATATTTTGTTGTGGGGTGAAATTCAATTGCCAAAATAGCAATACCATAAATCAGTGGTTTCAGCTGTGGCTGGCCAAGATTCATAGTGTCTGCAAAAACATATATTTTGTTCTGGGGTGAAATTCAATTGCCAAAATAGCAATACCATAAATCAGTGGTTTCAGCTGTGACTGGCCAAGTTTCATAGTGTCCGCAAAAACATATATTTTGTTCTGGGGTGAAATTCAAATGCCAAAATAGCATTACCATAAATCTGGTGTCACAGCTGTGGATAGAAAAGTATAATAGTGTCTACCAAAACATATATTTTGTTGTGTGGTGAAATTCAATTGCCAAAATAGCAATACCCTGAATCTGGTGTCCCAGCTGTTGCAGGCCAAGTTTCATAGTGTTCGCAAAAACATATATTTTGTTCTGGGGTGAAATTCAATTGCCAAAATAGCAATACCATAAGTCAGTGGTTTCAGCTGTGGCTGGCCAAGATTCATAGTGTCCGCAAAAACATATATTTTGTTCTGGGGTGAAATTCAATTGCCAAAATAGCAATACCATAAATCAGTGGTTTCAGCTGTGACTGGCCAAGTTTCATAGTGTCCGCAAAAACATATATTTTGTTCTGGGGTGAAATTCAAATGCCAAAATAGCATTACCATAAATCTGGTGTCACAGCTGTGGATAGAAAAGTATAATAGTGTCTACCAAAACATATATTTTTTTGTGTGGTGAAATTCAATTGCCAAAATAGCAATACCCTGAATCTGGTGTCCCAGCTGTTGCAGGCCAAGTTTCATAGTGTCCGCAAAAACATATATTTTGTTCTGGGGTGAAATTCAATTGCCAAAATAGCAATACCATAAGTCAGTGGTTTCAGCTGTGGCTGGCCAAGATTCATAGTGTTCACAAAAACATATATTTTGTTCTGGGGCGAAATTCAATGGCCAAAATAGCAATACCATAAATCAGTGGTTTCAGCTGTGGCTGGCCAAGTTTCATAGTGTCCTGCAAATTATATATTTTGTTCTGGGGTGAAATTCAATTGCCAAAATAGCAATACCATAAATCAGTGGTTTCAGCTGTGGCTGGCCAAGATTCATAGTGTCCGCCAAAACATATATTTTGTTCTGGGGTGAAATTCAATTGCCAAAATAGCAATACCCTGAATCTGGTGTCCCTGCTGTTGCAGGCCAAGTTTCATAGTGTCCGCAAAAAGATATATTTTGTTGTGGGGTGAAATTCAATTGCCAAAATAGCAATACCCTGAATCTGGTGTCCCTGCTGTTGCAGGCCAAGTTTCATAGTGTCCGCAAAAACATATATTTTGTTGAGGGGTGAAATTCAATTGCCAAAATAGCAATACCATAAATCAGTGGTTTCAGCTGTGGCTGGCCAAGATTCATAGTGTTCGCAAAAACATATATTTTGTTCTTGGTGAAATTCAATTGCCAAAATAGCAATACCATAAATCAGTGGTTTCAGCTGTGTCTGGCCAAGTTTCATAGTGTCCTGCAAATTATATATTTTGTTCCGGGGTGAAATTCAATTGCCAAAATAGCAATACCATAAATCAGTGGTTTCAGCTGTGGCTGGCCAAGTTTCATAGTGTCCGTAAAAACATATATTTTGTTCTGGGGTGAAATTCAATTGCCAAAATAGCAATACCATAAATCTGGTGTCACAGCTGTGGATGGAAAAGTATTATAGTGTCTACCAAAACATATATTTTGTTCTGGGGTGAAATTCAATTGACAAAAGAGCAATACCCTGAATCCGGTGCCCCAGCTGTTGCAGGCCAAGTTTCATAGTGTCCACAAAAACATATATTTTGTTGTGTGGTGAAATTCAATTGCTAAAATAGCAATACCTTGAATCTTGTGTCCCAGCTGTTGCAGGCCAAGTTTCATAGTGTCCGCAAAAACATATATTTTGTTGTGGGGTGAAATCCAATTGCCAAAATAGCAGTACCCTGAATCTGGTGTCCCAGCTGTTGCAGGCCACGTTTCATAGTGTCTTGCAAAACATATATTTTGTTCTAGGGTGACATTCAATTGCCAAAATAGCAATACCCTGAATCTGGTGTCCCAGCTGTTGCAGGCCAAGTTTCATAGTGTCCTTAAAATTATATATTTTGTTCTGGGGTGAAATTCAATTGCCAAAATAGCAATACCATAAATCAGTGGTTTAAGCTGTGGCTTGCCAAGATTCATAGTGTCCGCAAAAACATATATTTTGTTGTGGGGTGAAATTCAATTGCCAAAATAGCAATACCTTGAATCTGGTGTCCCAGATGTTGCAGGCCAAGTTTCATAGTGTCCGCCAAAACATTTATTTTGTTGTGGGGTGAAATTCAATTGCCAAAATAGCAATACCATAAATCAGTGGTTTCAGCTGTGGCTGGCCAAGAATCATAGTGTCTGCAAAAACATATATTTTGTTCTGGGGTGAAATTCAATTGCCAAAATAGCAATACCCTGAATCTGGTGTCCCAGCTGTTGCAGGCCAAGTTTCATAGTGTCCAGAAAAACATATATTTTGTTCTGGGGTGAAATTCAATTGCCAAAATAGCAATACCATAAATCAGTGGTTTCAGCTGTGGCTGGCCAAGATTCATAGTGTCCTGAAAATTATATATTTTGTTCTGGGGTGAAATTCATTTGCCAAAATAGCAATACCATAAATCAGTGGTTTCAGCTGTGGCTGGCCAAGATTCATAGTGTCCGCAAAAACATATATTTTGTTCTGGGGTGAAATTCAATTGCCAAAATAGCAATACCCTGAATCTGGTGCCCCTGCAGTTGCAGGCCAAGTTTCATAGTGTCCACAAAAACATATATTTTGTTGTGTGGTGAAATTCAATTGCCAAAATAGCAATACCCTGAATCTGGTGTCCCAGCTGTTGCAGGTCAAGTTTCATAGTGTCCGCAAAAACATATATTTTGTTGTGGGGTGAAATTCAATTGCCAAAATAGCAATACCATAAATCAGTGGTTTCAGCTGTGGCTGGCCAAGAATCATAGTGTATGCAAAAACATATATTTTGTTCTGGGGTGAAATTCAATGGCCAAAATAGCAATACCATAAATCAGTGGTTTCAGCTGTGGCTGGCCAAGTTTCATAGTGTCCTGCAAATTATATATTTTGTTCTGGGGTGAAATTCAATTGCCAAAATAGCAATACCATAAATCAGTGGTTTCAGCTGTGGCTGGCCAAGATTCATAGTGTCCGCCAAAACATATATTTTGTTCTGGGGTGAAATTCTATTGCCAAAATAGCAATACCCTGAATCTGGTGTCCCTGCTGTTGCAGGTCAAGTTTCATAGTGTCCGCAAAAAGATATATTTTGTTGTGGGGTGAAATTCAATTGCCAAAATAACAATACCCTGAATCTGGTGTCCCTGCTGTTGCAGGCCAAGTTTCATAGTGTCCGCAAAAACATATATTTTGTTGAGGGGTGAAATTCAATTGCCAAAATAGCAATACCATAAATCAGTGGTTTCAGCTGTGGCTGGCCAAGATTCATAGTGTTCGCAAAAACATATATTTTGTTCTTGGTGAAATTCAATTGCCAAAATAGCAATACCATAAATCAGTGGTTTCAGCTGTGGCTGGCCAAGTTTCATAGTGTCCTGCAAATTATATATTTTGTTCCGGGGTGAAATTCAATTGCCAAAATAGCAATACCATAAATCAGTGGTTTCAGCTGTGGCTGGCCAAGTTTCATAGTGTCCGTAAAAACATATATTTTGTTCTGGGGTGAAATTCAATTGCCAAAATAGCAATACCATAAATCTGGTGTCACAGCTGTGGATGGAAAAGTATTATAGTGTCTACCAAAACATATATTTTGTTCTGGGGTGAAATTCAATTGACAAAAGAGCAATACCCTGAATCCGGTGCCCCAGCTGTTGCAGGCCAAGTTTCATAGTGTCCACAAAAACATATATTTTGTTGTGTGGTGAAATTCAATTGCTAAAATAGCAATACCTTGAATCTGGTGTCCCAGCTGTTGCAGGCCAAGTTTCATAGTGTCCGCAAAAACATATATTTTGTTGTGGGGTGAAATCCAATTGCCAAAATAGCAATACCCTGAATCTGGTGTCCCAGCTGTTGCAGGCCACGTTTCATAGTGTCTTGCAAAACATATATTTTGTTCTAGGGTGACATTCAATTGCCAAAATAGCAATACCCTGAATCTGGTGTCCCAGCTGTTGCAGGCCAAGTTTCATAGTGTCCTTAAAATTATATATTTTGTTCTGGGGTGAAATTCAATTGCCAAAATAGCAATACCATAAATCAGTGGTTTAAGCTGTGGCTTGCCAAGATTCATAGTGTCCGCAAAAACATATATTTTGTTGTGGGGTGAAATTCAATTGCCAAAATAGCAATACCTTGAATCTGGTGTCCCAGATGTTGCAGGCCAAGTTTCATAGTGTCCGCAAAAACATTTATTTTGTTGTGGGGTGACATTCAATTGCCAAAATAGCAATACCATAAATCAGTGGTTTCAGCTGTGGCTGGCCAAGAATCATAGTGTCTGCAAAAACATATATTTTGTTCTGGGGTGAAATTCAATTGCCAAAATAGCAATACCCTGAATCTGGTGTCCCAGCTGTTGCAGGCCAAGTTTCATAGTGTCCAGAAAAACATATATTTTGTTCTGGGGTGAAATTCAATTGCCAAAATAGCAATACCATAAGTCAGTGGTTTCAGCTGTGGCTGGCCAAGATTCATAGTGTCCTGAAAATTATATATTTTGTTCTGGGGTGAAATTCATTTGCCAAAATAGCAATACCATAAATCAGTGGTTTCAGCTGTGGCTGGCCAAGATTCATAGTGTCCGCAAAAACATATATTTTGTTCTGGGGTGAAATTCAATTGCCAAAATAGCAATACCCTGAATCTGGTGTCCCAGCTGTTGCAGGTCAAGTTTCATAGTGTCCGCAAAAACATATATTTTGTTGTGGGGTGAAATTCAATTGCCAAAATAGCAATACCCTGAATCTGGTGTCCCAGCTGTTGCAGGCCAAGTTTTATAGTGTCCGCAAAAACATATATTTTGTTGTGGGGTGAAATTCAATTGCCAAAATAGCAATACCATAAATCAGTGGTTTCAGCTGTGGCTGGCCAAGAATCATAGTGTATGCAAAAACATATATTTTGTTCTGGGGTGAAATTCAATTGCCAAAATAGCAATACCATAAATCAGTGGTTTCAGCTGTGGCTGGCCAAGTTTCATAGTGTCCTGCAAATTATATATTTTGTTCTGGGGTGAAATTCAATTGCCAAAATAGCAGTACCATAAATCAGTGGTTTCAGCTGTGGCTGGCCAAGTTTCATAGTGTCCGCAAAAACATATATTTTGTTCTGGGGTTAAATTCTAATGCCAAAATAGCAATACCATAAATCTGGTGTCACAGCTGTGGATGGAAAAGTATTATTGTGTCTACCAAAACATATATTTTATTCTGGGGTGAAATTCAATTGCCAAAAGAGCAATACCATAAATCAGTGGTTTCAGCTGTGGCTGGCCAAGTTTCATAGTGTCCGCAAAAATATATATTTTGTTGTGTGGTGAAATTCAATTGCCAAAATAGCAATACCCTGAATCTGGTGTCCCAGCTGTTGCAGGCCAAGTTTCATAGTGTTCGCAAAAACATATTTTTTGTTGTGGGGTGAAATTCAATTGCCAAAATAGCAATACCCTGAATCTGATGTCAAAGCTGTTGCATGCCAAGTTTCATAGTGTCCGCAAAAACAAATATTTTGTTGTGGGGTGAAATTCAATTGCCAAAATAGCAATATCATAAATCAGTGGTTTCAGCTGTGGCTGGCCAAGTTTCATAGTGTCCGCAACAACATATATTTTGTTGTGGGGTGAAATTCAATTGCCAAAATATCAATACCCTGAATCTGGTGTCCCAGCTGTTGCAGGCCAAGTTTCATAGTGTCCACAAAAACATATATTTTGTTGTGGGGTGAAATTCAATTGCCAAAATAGCAATACCCTGAATCTGGTTTCCCAACTGTTGCAGGTCAAGTTTCATAGTGTCCTGAAAATTATATATTTTGTTCTGGGGTGAAATTCAATTGCCAAAATAGCAATACCATAAATCAGTGGTTTCATCTGTGGCTGGCCAAGATTCATAGTGTCTGCAAAAACATATATTTTTTTCTGGTGTGAAATTCAATTTCCAAAATAGGAATATCCTGAATCTGGTGTCCCAGCTGTTGCAGGCCAAGTTTCATAGTGTCCGCAAAAACATATATTTTGTTGTGGGGTGAAATTCAATTGCCAAAATAGCAATACCCTGAATCTGGTGTCCCAGCTGTTGCAGGCCAAGTTTCATAGTGTCCAGAAAAACATATATTTTGTTCTGGGGTGAAATTCAATTGCCAAAATAGCAATACCATAAATCAGTGGTTTCAGCTGTGGCTGGCCAAGATTCATAGTGTCCTGAAAATTATATATTTTGTTCTGGGGTGAAAATCATTTGCCAAAATAGCAATACCATAAATCTGGTGCCGCAGCTGTTGCAGGCCAAGTTTCATAGTGTCCACAAAAACATATATTTTGTTGTGTGGTTAAATTCAATTGCCAAAATAGCAATACCCTGAATCTGGTGTCCCAGCTGTTGCAGGCCAAGCTTCATAGTGTCCACAAAAACATATATTTTGTTCTGGGGTGAAATTCAATTGCCAAAATAGCAATACCCTGAATCTGGTGCCCCAGCTGTTGCTGGCCAAGATTCATAGTGTCCGCAAAAACATATATTTTGTTGTGGGGTGAAATTCAATTGCCAAAATAGCAATACCCTGAATCTGGTGTCCCAGCTGTTGCAGGCCACGTTTCATAGTGTCTTGCAAAACATATATTTTGTTCTGGGGTGACATTCAATTGCAAAAATAGCAAGACCATAAATCAGTGGTTTAAGCTGTGGCTGGCCAAGATTCATAATGTCCGCAAAAACATATATTTTGTTCTGGGGTGAAATTCAATTGCCAAAATAGCAATACCATAAATCAGTGGTTTCAGCTGTGGCTGGCCAAGATTCATAGTGTCCGCAAAAACATATATTTTGTTGTGGGGTGAAATTCAATTGCCAAAATAGCAATACCATAAATCAGTGGTTTCAGCTGTGGCTGGCCAAGTTTCATAGTGTCCTGCAAATTATATATTTTGTTCTGGGGTGAAATTCAATTGCCAAAATAGCAATTCCATAAATCAGTGGTTTCAGCTATGGCTGGCTAAGATTCATAGTGTCCTCAAAAACATATATTTTGTTGTGGGGTGAAATTCAATTGCCAAAATAGCAATACCCTGAATCTGGTGTCCCAGCTGTTGCAGGCCAAGTTTCATAGTGTCCGCAAAAACATATATTTTGTTCTGGGGTGAAATTCAATTGCCAAAATAGCAATACCCTGAATCTGGTGTCCCAACTGTTGCAGGCCAAGTTCCATAGTGTCCGCAAAAACATATATTTTGTTGTGGGGTGAAATTCAATTGCCAAAATAGCAATACCATAAATCAGTGGTTTCAGCTGTGGCTGGCCAAGATTCATAGTGTCCGCAAAACATATATTTTGTTCTGGGGTGAAATTCAATTGCCAAAATAGCAATACCATAAATCAGTGGTTTTAGCTGTGGCTGGCCAAGTTTCATAGTGTCCTGCAAATTATATATTTTGTTGTGGGGTGAAATTCAATTGCCAAAATAGCAATACCATAAATCAGTGGTTTCAGCTGTGGCTGGCCAAGATTCATAGTGTCGCCAAAACATATATTTTGTTCTGGGGTGAAATTCAATTGCCAAAATAGCAATACCCTGAATCTGGTGTCCCAGCTGTTGCAGGCCAAGTTTCATAGTGTCCGCAAAAACATATATTTTGTTCTGGGGTTAAATTCAATTGCCAAAAGAGCAATACTCTGAATCTGGTGTCCCAGCTGTTGCAGGTCAAGTTTCATAGTGTCCGCAAAAACATATATTTTGTTGTGGGGTGAAATTCAATTGCCAAAATGGCAATACCCTGAATCTGGTGTCCCAACTGTTGCAGGCCAAGTTCCATAGTGTCCGAAAAAACATATATTTTGTTGTGGGGTGAAATTCAATTGCCAAAATAGCAATACCATAAATCAGTGGTTTCAGCTGTGGCTGGCCAAGTTTCATAGTGTCCTGCAAATTATATATTTTGTTCTGGGGTGAAATTCAATTGCCAAAATAGCAATACCATAAATCAGTGGTTTCAGCTGTGGCTGGCCAAGTTTCATAGTGTCCTGCAAATTATATATTTTGTTCTGGGGTGAAATTCAATTGCCAAAATAGCAATACCATAAATCAGTGGTTTCAGCTGTGGCTTGCCAAGATTCATAGTGTCCACAAAAACATATATTTTGTTGTGTGGTGAAATTTAATTGCCAAAATAGCAATATCCTGAATCTGGTGTCCCAGCTGTTGCAGGCCGAGTTTCATAGTGTCCGCAAAAACATATATTTTGTTCTGGGGTGAAATTTAATTGCCAAAATAGCAATACCATAAATCAGTGGTTTCAGCTGTGGCTGGCCAAGATTCATAGTGTCCGCCAAAACATATATTTTGTTCAGGGGTGAAATTCAATTGCCAAAATAACAATACCCTGAATCTGGTGTCCCATCTGTTGCAGGTCAAGTTTCATAGTGTCCGCAAAAGCATATATTTTGTTGTGGGGTGAAATTCAATTGCCAAAATAGCAATACCCTGAATCTGGTGTCCCAGCTGTTGCAGGCCAAGTTTCATAGTGTTCGCAAAAACATATATTTTGTCGTGGAGTGAAATTCAATTGCCAAAATAGCAATACCATAAATCAGTGGTTTCAGCTGTGGCTGGCCAAGATTCATAGTGTCTGCAAAAACATATATTTTGTTCTGGGGTGAAATTCAATTGCCAAAATAGCAATACCATAAATCAGTGGTTTCAGCTTTGCCTGGCCAAGTTTCATAGTGTCCGCAAAAACATATATTTTGTTCTGGGGTGAAATTCAAATGCCAAAATAGCAATACCATAAATTTGGTGTCACAGCTGTGGATGGAAAAATATAATAGTGTCTACCAAAACATATATTTTGTTGTGTGGTGAAATTCAATTGCCAAAATAGCAATACCCTGAATCTGGTGTCCCAGCTGTTGCAGGCCAAGTTTCATAGTGTTCGCAAAAACATATATTTTGTTGTGGGGTGAAATTCAATTGCCAAAATAGCAATACCATAAATCAGTGGTTTCAGCTGTGGCTGGCCAAGTTTCATAGTGTCCGCAAAAACATATATTTTGTTGTGGGGTGAAATTCAAGTGCCAAAATAGCAATTCCCTGAATCTGGTGTCCCAGCTGTTGCTGGCCAAGTTTCATAGTGTCTGCAAAAACATATATTTTGTTGTGGGGAGAAATTCAATTGCCAAAATAGCAATTCCATAAATCAGTGGTTTCAGCTGTGGCTGGCCAAGATTCATAGTGTCCGCAAAAACATATATTTTGTTCTGGGGTGAAATTCAATTGCCAAAATAGCAATACCCTGAATCTGGTGCCCCAGCTGTTGCAGGCCAAGTTTCATAGTGTCCACAAAAACATATATTTTGTTGTGTGGTGAAATTCAATTGCCAAAATAGCAATACCCTGTATCTGGTGTCCCAGCTGTTGCAGGCCAAGTTTCATAGTGTCCGCAAAAACATATATTTTGTTCTGGGGTGAAATTCAATTGCCAAAATAGCAATACCATAAATCAGTGGTTTCAGCTGTGGCTGGCCAAGATTCATAGTGTCCTCAAAAACATATATTTTTTTCTGGGGTGAAATTCAATTGCCAAAATAGCAATACCCTGAATCTGGTGTCCCAGCTGTTGCATGCCAAGTTTCATAGTGTCCACAAAAATATATATTTTGTTGTGTGGTGAAATTCAATTGCCAAAATAGCAATACCCTGAATCTGGTGTCCCAGCTGTTGCAGGCCAAGTTTCATAGTGTCCGCAAAAACATATATTTTGTTCTGTGGTTAAATTCAATTGCCAAAATAGCAATACCCTTAATCTGGTGTCCCAGCTGTTGCAGGTCAAGTTTCATAGTGTCCGCAAAAACATATATTTTGTTGTGGGGTGAAATTCAATTGCCAAAATAGCAATACCCTGTATCTGGTGTCCCAGCTGTTGCAGGCCAAGTTTCATAGTGTCCGCAAAAACATATATTTTGTTCTGGGGTGAAATTCAATTGCCAAAATAGCAATACCATAAATCAGTGGTTTCAGCTGTGGCTGGCCAAGATTCATAGTGTCCTCAAAAACATATATTTTTTTCTGGGGTGAAATTCAATTGCCAAAATAGCAATACCCTGAATCTGGTGTCCCAGCTGTTGCAGGCCAAGTTTCATAGTGTCCACAAAAACATATATTTTGTTGTGTGGTGAAATTCAATTGCCAAAATAGCAATACCCTGAATCTGGTGTCCCAGCTGTTGCAGGCCAAGTTTCATAGTGTCCGCAAAAACATATATTTTGTTCTGGGGTGAAATTCAATTGCCAAAATAGCAATACCCTGAATCTAGTGTCCCAGCTGTTGCAGGTCAAGTGTCATAGTGTCCGCAAAAACATATATTTTGTTGTGGGGTGAAATTCAATTGCCAAAATAGCAATACCCTGAATCTGGTGTCCCAGCTGTTGCAGGCCAAGTTTCATAGTGTCCGCAAAAACATATATTTTGTTGTGGGGTGAAATTCAATTGCCAAAATAGCAATACCATAAATCAGTGGTTTCAGCTGTGGCTGGCCAAGATTCATAGTGTCTGCAAAAACATATATTTTGTTCTGGGGTGAAATTCAATTGCCAAAATAGCAATACCATAAATCAGTGGTTTCAGCTGTGGCTGGCCAAGTTTCATAGTGTCCGCAAAAACATATATTTTGTTCTGGGGTGAATTTCAATTGCCAAAATAGCAATACCATAAATCTGGTGTCACAGCTGTGGATGGAAAAGTATAATAGTGTCTACCAAAACATATATTTTGTTCTGGGGTGAAATTCAATTGCCAAAATAGCAATATCATAAATCAGTGGTTTCAGCTGTGGCTGGCCAAGATTCATAGTGTCCGCAAAAACATATATTTTGTTGTGTGGTGAAATTCAATTGCCAAAATAGCAATACCCTGAATCTGGTGTTCGAGCTGTTGCAGGCCAATTGTAAATCTTTCCATAAAAGCATACCTTTCATTCAGGGCCTAAATACTAGCCCTAAAAGAGATATTCCCCTAAATCAGTGGTTACTGCTGTGCCTGGATTAGTGTAATACGCTACATAAATAAATAGGCAGATAGTGTTAGGTGCCTGTAAAAAAAGGCTTGAATTTGAAATCAATACATTGGGCCAAATATTTTTTTTCTTATTGTGGTGCTTGGTGAACGGTAACAATGAGGAAAATCTAGTAAGAGACGCGGACGCAGTCGTGGTGGTGTTAGTGTACCCTCTTGTGCTGGGAGAGGACGTGGCCATTCTGCCACAGCCACACGTCCTAGTGAACCAACTACCTCAGGTTCCAGTACCCGCCAGAATTTACAGCGATATTTGGTGGGGCCCAATGCCGTTCTAAGGATGGTAAGGCCTGAGCAGGTACAGGCGCTAGTCAATTGGGTGGCCGACAGTGGATCCAGCATGTTCACAACATTATCTCCCACCCAGTCGTCTGCAGAAAGAGCACAGGTGGCACCTGAAAACCAAGCCCATCAGTCTGTCACATCACCCCCATGCATATCAGGGAAACTGTCTGAGCCTGAAGTTATGCAGCAGTCTCTTATGCTGTTTGAAGACTCTGCTGGCAGGGTTTCCTAAGGGAATCCACCTAGCCCTTCCCCAGTGGTGGAAGACTTAGAATGCACTGATGCACAACCACTGATGTTTCCTGGATGATGAGGACATGGGAATACCACCTCATCGGAGTCTGCACGTCTCTGATGATGACGAAACACAGGTGCCAACTGCTGCGTCTTTCTGCAGTGTGCAGACCGAACAGGAGGTCAGGGAGGAAGACTGTGTGGAAGACGATGCAGGGGACGATGAGGTCCTAGATCCTACATGGAATGAAGGTCGTGCCACTGACTTTCATAGTTCAGAGGAAGAGGCAGTGGTGAGACCGATCCAACAGCGTAGCAAAAGAGAGAGCAGGGGGCAAAAGCAGAACAGCTGCCTCCAAGAGAGTTCGCCTGCTACTGGCCACCGCCACCAGGGACCGAGCACCCCAAAGGCAGCTTAAAGGAGTTCCCTGGCATGGCACTTCTTTAAACAATGTGCTGACGACAAGACCTGAGTGGTTTGCACGCTGTGCCATCAGAGCCTGAAGCGAGGCATTAACGTTCTGAACCTTAGCACAACCTGCATGACCAGGCATCTACATGCAAAGCATGAACTGCAGTGGAGTAAACACCTTAAAGTATAACTGTCAAATTTATTTATTTTTTACTATTGGATTTTGGTGATTAATATCACCTTGTTGGCCCTGTTTTAATTTCTGATTGTTTAATAAATAACCCTTAAAAGCCACCTAAAAGTCCCCAGTATTGGCTATTGTTACCTGAGATAAAATCAGGTTGCTATGCTCCTTCCGTCTACCAGATGAGGACGGAGCACGCTGCGTGCACTAGGAACTGATAGTGAGTCAACATTGTAAGGGAATATATAAAAAGCCAGGCTCTTCCTGACAGGAGATAACAGTGCTGGGCTGTGTGTGTGAACTTCTCCACATGCCTGTGCTTGGCAGACACTCCCTTAGCAGTGCAGGACAATGTGGCTGCTCAGTGTATAAATGACAGCCTTATCTGATAAGAGGAGAGCTTGTAGAAGGACTACAGGCTTCAGCCAGACCTGGGAACTTCACTGCAAGACCCCCTATACAGAGCTGGTCTTCACTAACTTCACTGCAGGCATCCTATGGATAAGCCTCAGGGCTGAGGGTGGCCAGCTTAACAGAATAGTGAAATTGCAGTTTTATGCAGACTGGTTGCTAAGGGCTGAAACTTATTAAATAAGGGGTAAGTAAGTCTAATAGTTATTGATTCAGGAATATTATCATATTAGTAACTACATATATGAAAACTGAAATTAGGGTCTAAATGTGACAGTTATCCTTTAAAAGCAAGGAACTCACTCTGGCTCCCCTGCTCCCTCTTCTGCTGCTGCCTCGGCCTCTTCCTCCGCCTCGGGAGGAATGTTGGCACCTGCCGCCCACCAAACAGAGGATGCGCCACCGACAACACCGCCTGCGTCACCAAGCATCTCCACCATGTCACACGGCAGCGTTCAGCTCTCCATCTCACAAACCTTGAGAGAAAGCGTAAATTCCCACCTAGCCACCCTCGAGCTTGGGCCTGAATGCCAGCATTTCTAAACTACTGGCCTTTGAAATGCTGTCATTCAGGCTGGTGGACACAGACAGCTTCAAACAGCTGATGTCCATGGCTGTCCCACAGTATGTTGTTCCCAGCCGCCACTACTTCTCCAAGACAGCCGTGCCTTCCCTGCACAACCAAGTATCCGATAAATTCAAGTGTGCACTGCGCAACGCCATCTGTGGCAAGGTCCACCTAACCACAGATACGTGGACCAGTAAGCACGGCCAGGGACGCTATATCTCCCTAACTGCACACTGGGTAAATGTAGTGGCGGCTGGGTCGCAGGTGGAGAGTTCCTTGGCGCACGTCCTTCCGCCGCCAAGGATCGCAGGGCATTATTCTTTGCCTCCTGTAGCCTCCTCCTCCTACTCAGCTTCCTCCTCCTCTGCTTCCACCAGCTCATGGGAATACCACCTCATCGGAGTCCGCACGTCTCTGATGATGACGAAACACAGGTGCCAACTGCTGCGTCTTTCTGCAGTGTGCAGACCGAACAGGAGGTCAGGGAGGAAGACTGTGTGGAAGACGATGCAGGGACGATGAGGTCCTAGACCCCACATGGAATGAAGGTCGTGCCACTGACTTTCATAGTTCAGAGGAAGAGGCAGTGGTGAGACCGATCCAACAGCGTAGCAAAAGAGAGAGCAGGGGGCAAAGCAGAACAGCTGCCTCCAAGAGAGTTCGCCTGCTACTGGCCACCGCCACCAGGGACCGAGCACCCCAAAGGCAGCTTCAAGGAGTTCCCTGGCATGGCACTTCTTAAACAATGTGCTGACGACAAGATCCGAGTGGTTTGCACGCTGTGCCATCAGAGCCTGAAGCGAGGCATTAACGTTTCTGAACCTTAGCACAACCTGCATGACCAGGCATCTACATGCAAAGCATGAACTGCAGTGGAGTAAACACCTTAAAGTATAACTGTCAAATTTATTTATTTTTACTATTGATTTTGGTGATTAATATCACCTTGTTGGCCCTGTTTTAATTTCTGATTGTTTAATAAATAACCCCTAAAAGCCACCTAAAAGTCCCCAGTATTGGCTATTGTTACCTGAGATAAAATCAGGTTGCTATGCTCCTTCCGTCTACCAGATGAGGACGGAGCACGCTGCGTGCACTGGGAACTGATAGTGAGTCAACATTGTAAGGGAATGTATAAAAAGCCAGGTTCTTCCTGACAGGAGATAACAGTGCTGGGCTGTGTGTGTGAACTTCTCCACATGCCTGTGCTTGGCAGACACTCCCTTAGCAGTGCAGGACAATGTGGCTGCTCAGTGTATAAATGACAGCCTTATCTGATAAGAGGAGAGCTTGTAGAAGGACTACAGGCTTCAGCCAGACCTGGGAACTTCACTGCAAGACCCCCTATACAGAGCTGGTCTTCACTAACTTCACTGCAGGCGTCCTATGGATTAGCCTCAGGGCTGAGGGCGGCCATCTTAACAGAATAGTGAAATTGCAGTTTTATGCAGACTGGTTGCTAAGGGCTGAATCTTATTAAATAAGGGGTAAGTAAGTCTAATAGTTATTGATTCAGGAATATTATCATATTAGTAACTACATATATGAAAACTGAAATTAGGGTCTAAATGTGACAGTTATCCTTTAAAAAGCAAGGAACTCACTCTGGCTCCCCCTGCTCCCTCTTCTGCTGCTGCCTCGGCCTCTTCCTCCGCCTCGGGAGGAATGTTGGCACCTGCCGCCCACCAAACAGAGGATGCGCCACCGACAACACCGCCTGCGTCACCAAGCATCTCCACCATGTCACACGGCAGCGTTCAGCTCTCCATCTCACAAACCTTGGAGAAAGCGTAAATTCCCACCTAGCCACCCTCGAGCTCTGGGCCTGAATGCCAGCATTTCTAAACTACTGGCCTTTGAAATGCTGTCATTCAGGCTGGTGGACTACAGACAGCTTCAAACAGCTGATGTCCATGGCTGTCCCACAGTATGTTGTTCCCAGCCGCCACTACTTCTCCAAGACAGCCGTGCCTTCCCTGCACAACCAAGTATCCGATAAATTCAAGTGTGCACTGCGCAACGCCATCTGTGGCAAGGTCCACCTAACCACAGATACGTGGACCAGTAAGCACGGCCAGGGCACTATATCTCCCTAACTGCACACTGGGTAAATGTAGTGGCGGCTGGGCCGCAGGCGGAGAGTTCCTTGGCGCACGTCCTTCCGCCGCCAAGGATCGCAGGGCATTATTCTTTGCCTCCTGTAGCCTCCTCCTCCTACTCAGCTTCCTCCTCCTCTGCTTCCACCAGCTCATCCAGTCAGCCACACACCTTCACCAACAACTTCAGCACAGCCCGGGTAAACGTCAGCAGGCCATTCTGAAACTCATATGTTTGGGGGACAGGCCCCACACCGTGCAGGAGTTGTGGCGGGGTATTGAACAACAGACCGACGAGTGGTTTCTGCCGGTGGGCCTCAAGCCCGGCCTGGTGGTGTGTGATAATGGGCGAAATCTCGTTGCAGCTCTGGGACTAGCCGCATGTGCTGAATTTGGTGGTGCAGAAGTTCATTCACAACTACCTCGACATGTCAGAGCTGCTGCATAAAGTGAGGGCCGTCTGTGCGTGCTTCCAGTGTTCACATCCTGCCGCTGCTCGCCTGTCTGCGCTACAGCGAACTTCGGCCTTCCCGCTCACCGCCTGATATGCGCCGTGCCCACTAGGTGGAACTCCACCTTGCACATGCTGGAGACACTGTGCGAGCAGCAGCAGGCCATAGTGGAGTTTCAGCTGCAGCAGGGACGCGTCAGTCGCACTGCGGAACAGTACCACTTCACCACCAATGATTGGGCCTCCATTCGAGACCTGTGTGCCCTGTTGCATTGTTTCGAGTACTCCACCAACATGGCCAGTGGCGATGACACCGTTATCAGTGTTACAATACCACTTCTATGTCTCCTTGAGAAAACGCTTAGGGCGATGATGGAAGAGGAGGTGGCCCAGGAGGAGGAGGAGGAGGAGGATGAGGGGTCATTTTTAGCACTTTCAGGCCAGTCTGTTAGAAGTGGCTCAGAGGAGGTTTTTGAAACAGCAGAGGCCAGGTACAAATGTGGTCAGCCAGGGCCCACTACTGGACGAGGAGGATGAGGAGGAGGTGGAGGAGGATGAGGATGAAGCAGGTTCACAGCGGGGTGGCACCGACACAGCTCAGGCCCATCACTGAGTGCGTGGCTGGGGGATACGGAGGACGATGACGATCGCCTCCCACAGAGGACAGCTTGTCCTTACCTCTGGGGAGCCTGGCACACATGAGCGACTACATGCTGCAGTGCCTGCGCAGCGACAGCAGAGTTGCCCATATTTAACGTGTGCGGACTACTGGGTTGCCACCCTGCTGGATCCCGGTACAAAGACAATGTGCCCACCTTACTTCCTGCACTGGAGCGTGATAGGAAGATGCGCGAGTACAAGCGCACGCTGGTAGAGCGCTCCTGAGAGCATTCCCAAATGTCACAGGGGAACAGGTGGAAGCCCAAGGCAAAGGCAGAGGAGGAGCAAGAGGTCGCCAACGCAGCTGTGTCACGGCCAGCTCCTCTGAGGGCAGGGTTAGCATGGCAGAAATGTGGAAAAGTTTTGTCTCCACGCCACAGCTAACTGCACCACCACCTGATACGGAACGTGTTAGCAGGAGGCAGCATTTCACTAACATGGTTGAACAGTACGTCTGCACACCCTCCACGTACTGACTGATGGTTCGGCCCCATTCAACTTCTGGGTCTCCAAATTGTCCACGTGGCCAGAGTTAGCATTTTATGCCTTGGAGGTGCTGGCCTGCCCGGCCAGCGTTTTGTCTGACGTGTATTCAGCACGGCAGGGCGTCATACTGACAAGCGCAGCCGCCTGTCCACAGCCAACGTGGACAAGCTGGCGTTCATAAAAATGAACCAGGCATGGATCCCACAGGACCTGTGCCTCCCTTGTGCAGAATAGACATTTATAACTGCCTCCCCTCAACCATGTATTCTTGTACTCCGAGGCACTTCTTTATTGAATCCTCATTTTTTAACTTTACCATGATCTTGCGGTGCAACCCAAAGTTGAATGAACCTCTCCTCTGTCTGGGTGCTGGGCCGAAATAACTGAAAGTGGCCTTCTCCAGTGGTGGGTGATATGACGCATGATTCCCTTGCTGTGGGACCTCTCTCCTCTGTCTGGGTGCTGGGCCGAAATAACTGAAAGTGGCCTTCTCCAGTGGTGGGTGATATGACGCATGATTCCTTGCTGTGGGACCTCTCTCCTCTGTCTGGGTGCTGGGCCGAAATAACTGAAAGTGGCCTTCTCCAGTGGTGGGTGATATGACGCATGATTCCTTGCTGTGGGACCTCTCTCCTCTGTCTGGGTGCTGGGCCGAAATAACTGAAAGTGGCCTTCTCCAGTGGTGGGTGATATGACGATGATTCCTTGCTGTGGGACCTCTCTCTCTGTCTGGGTGCTGGGGCCGAAATAACTGAAAGTGGCCTTCTCCAGTGGTGGGTGATATGACGATGATTCCTTGCTGTGGGACCTCTCTCCTCTGTCTGGGTGCTGGGCCGAAATAACTGAAAGTGGCCTTCTCCAGTGGTGGGTGATATGACGCATGATTCCTTGCTGTGGGACCTCTCTCCTCTGTCTGGGTGCAGGCTGAAATAACTGAAAGTGGCCTTCTCCAGTGGTGGGTGATATGACGCATGATTCCTTGCTGTGGGACCTCTCTCCTCTGTCTGGGTGCTGGGGCCGAAATAACTGAAAGTGGCCTTCTCCAGTGGTGGGTGATATGACGCATGATTCCTTGCTGTGGGACCTGTCTCCTCTGTCTGGGTGCTAGGCAAATAACTGAAAGTGGCCTTCTCCAGTGGTGGGTGATATGACGCATGATTCCTTGCTGTGGGACCTCTCTCCTCTGTCTGGTGCTGGGCCGAAAATAACTGAAAGTGGCCTTCTCCAGTGGTGGGTGATATGACGCTGAACCAACTACCTCAGGTTCCAGTACCCGCCAGAATTTACAGCGATATTTGGTGGGGCCCAATGCCGTTCTAAGGATGGTAAGGCCTGAGCAGGTACAGGCGCTAGTCAATTGGGTGGCCGACAGTGGATCCAGCATGTTCACAACATTATCTCCCACCCAGTCGTCTGCAGAAAGAGCACAGGTGGCACCTGAAAACCAAGCCCATCAGTCTGTCACATCACCCCCATGCATATCAGGGAAACTGTCTGAGCCTGAAGTTATGCAGCAGTCTCTTATGCTGTTTGAAGACTCTGCTGGCAGGGTTTCCTAAGGGAATCCACCTAGCCCTTCCCCAGTGGTGGAAGACTTAGAATGCACTGATGCACAACCACTGATGTTTCCTGGATGATGAGGACATGGGAATACCACCTCATCGGAGTCTGCACGTCTCTGATGATGACGAAACACAGGTGCCAACTGCTGCGTCTTTCTGCAGTGTGCAGACCGAACAGGAGGTCAGGGAGGAAGACTGTGTGGAAGACGATGCAGGGGACGATGAGGTCCTAGATCCTACATGGAATGAAGGTCGTGCCACTGACTTTCATAGTTCAGAGGAAGAGGCAGTGGTGAGACCGATCCAACAGCGTAGCAAAAGAGAGAGCAGGGGGCAAAAGCAGAACAGCTGCCTCCAAGAGAGTTCGCCTGCTACTGGCCACCGCCACCAGGGACCGAGCACCCCAAAGGCAGCTTAAAGGAGTTCCCTGGCATGGCACTTCTTTAAACAATGTGCTGACGACAAGACCTGAGTGGTTTGCACGCTGTGCCATCAGAGCCTGAAGCGAGGCATTAACGTTCTGAACCTTAGCACAACCTGCATGACCAGGCATCTACATGCAAAGCATGAACTGCAGTGGAGTAAACACCTTAAAGTATAACTGTCAAATTTATTTATTTTTACTATTGGATTTTGGTGATTAATATCACCTTGTTGGCCCTGTTTTAATTTCTGATTGTTTAATAAATAACCCTTAAAAGCCACCTAAAAGTCCCCAGTATTGGCTATTGTTACCTGAGATAAAATCAGGTTGCTATGCTCCTTCCGTCTACCAGATGAGGACGGAGCACGCTGCGTGCACTGGGAACTGATAGTGAGTCAACATTGTAAGGGAATATATAAAAAGCCAGGCTCTTCCTGACAGGAGATAACAGTGCTGGGCTGTGTGTGTGAACTTCTCCACATGCCTGTGCTTGGCAGACACTCCCTTAGCAGTGCAGGACAATGTGGCTGCTCAGTGTATAAATGACAGCCTTATCTGATAAGAGGAGAGCTTGTAGAAGGACTACAGGCTTCAGCCAAACCTGGGAACTTCACTGCAAGACCCCCCTATACAGAGCTGGTCTTCACTAACTTCACTGCAGGCATCCTATGGATAAGCCTCAGGGCTGAGGGTGGCCAGCTTAACAGAATAGTGAAATTGCAGTTTTATGCAGACTGGTTGCTAAGGGCTGAAACTTATTAAATAAGGGGTAAGTAAATCTAATAGTTATTGATTCAGGAATATTATCATATTAGTAACTACATATATGAAAACTGAAATTAGGGTCTAAATGTGACAGTTATCCTTTAAAAGCAAGGAACTCACTCTGGCTCCCCCTGCTCCCTCTTCTGCTGCTGCCTCGGCCTCTTCCTCCGCCTCGGGAGGAATGTTGGCACCTGCCGCCCACCAAACAGAGGATGCGCCACCGACAACACCGCCTGCGTCACCAAGCATCTCCACCATGTCACACGGCAGCGTTCAGCTCTCCATCTCACAAACCTTGGAGAGAAAGCGTAAATTCCCACCTAGCCACCCTCGAGCTCTGGGCCTGAATGCCAGCATTTCTAAACTACTGGCCTTTGAAATGCTGTCATTCAGGCTGGTGGACACAGACAGCTTCAAACAGCTGATGTCCATGGCTGTCCCACAGTATGTTGTTCCCAGCCGCCACTACTTCTCCAAGACAGCCGTGCCTTCCCTGCACAACCAAGTATCCGATAAATTCAAGTGTGCACTGCGCAACGCCATCTGTGGCAAGGTCCACCTAACCACAGATACGTGGACCAGTAAGCACGGCCAGGGACGCTATATCTCCCTAACTGCACACTGGGTAAATGTAGTGGCGGCTGGGCCGCAGGCGGAGAGTTCCTTGGCGCACGTCCTTCCGCCGCCAAGGATCGCAGGGCATTATTCTTTGCCTCCTGTAGCCTCCTCCTCCTACTCAGCTTCCTCCTCCTCTGCTTCCACCAGCTCATCCAGTCAGCCACACACCTTCACCAACAACTTCAGCACAGCCCGGGGTAAACGTCAGCAGGCCATTCTGAAACTCATATGTTTGGGGGACAGGCCCCACACCGTGCAGGAGTTGTGGCGGGGTATTGAACAACAGACCGACGAGTGGTTTCTGCCGGTGGGCCTCAAGCCCGGCCTGGTGGTGTGTGATAATGGGCGAAATCTCGTTGCAACTCTGGGACTAGCCGCATGTGCTGAATTTGGTGGTGCAGAAGTTCATTCACAACTACCCCGACATGTCAGAGCTGCTGCATAAAGTGAGGGCCGTCTGTGCGTGCTTCCAGTGTTCACATCCTGCCGCTGCTCGCCTGTCTGCGCTACAGCGGAACTTCGGCCTTCCCGCTCACCGCCTGATATGCGCCGTGCCCACTAGGTGGAACTCCACCTTGCACATGCTGGAGACACTGTGCGAGCAGCAGCAGGCCATAGTGGAGTTTCAGCTGCAGCAGGGACGCGTCAGTCGCACTGCGGAACAGTACCACTTCACCACCAATGATTGGGCCTCCATTCGAGACCTGTGTGCCCTGTTGCATTGTTTCGAGTACTCCACCAACATGGCCAGTGGCGATGACACCGTTATCAGTGTTACAATACCACTTCTATGTCTCCTTGAGAAAACGCTTAGGGCGATGATGGAAGAGGAGGTGGCCCAGGAGGAGGAGGAGGAGGAGGATGAGGGGTCATTTTTAGCACTTTCAGGTCAGTCTGTTAGAAGTGGCTCAGAGGGAGGTTTTTTGAAACAGCAGAGGCCAGGTACAAATGTGGTCAGCCAGGGCCCACTACTGGAGGAGGATGAGGAGGAGGTGGAGGAGGATGAGGATGAAGCAGGTTCACAGCGGGGTGGCACACGACACAGCTCAGGCCCATCACTGGTGCGTGGCTGGGGGGATACGGAGGACGATGACGATACGCCTCCCACAGAGGACAGCTTGTGCTTACCTCTGGGGAGCCTGGCACACATGAGCGACTACATGCTGCAGTGCCTGCGCAACGACAGCAGAGTTGCCCATATTTTAACGTGTGCGGACTACTGGGTTGCCACCCTGCTGGATCCCCGGTACAAAGACAATGTGTCCACCTTACTTCCTGCACTGGCACGTGATAGGAAGATGCGCGAGTACAAGCGCACGCTGGTAGAGGCGCTCCTGAGAGCATTCCCAAATGTCACAGGGGAACAGGTGGAAGCCCAAGGCAAAGGCAGAGGAGGAGCAAGAGGTCGCCAACGCAGCTGTGTCACGGCCAGCTCCTCTGAGAGCAGGGTTAGCATGGCAGAAATGTGGAAAAGTTTTGTCTCCACGCCACAGCAAACTGCACCACTACCTGATACGGAACGTGTTAGCAGGAGGCAGCATTTCACTAACATGGTTGAACAGTAGGTCTGCACACCCCTCCACGTACTGACTGATGGTTCGGCCCCATTCAACTTTTGGGTCTCCAAATTGTCCACGTGGCCAGAGTTAGCATTTTATGCCTTGGAGGTGCTGGTATTCAGCACGGCAGGGGGCGTCATTACTGAGAAACGCAGCCGCCTGTCCGCAGCCAACGTGGACAAGCTGACGTTCATAAAAATGAACCAGGCATGGATCCCACAGGACCTGTGCCTCCCTTGTGCAGAATAGACATTTATAACTGCCTCCCCCTATGTAACTATGTATTCTTGTACTCTGAGGCACTTCTTTATTGAATCCTCAATTTTTTAACTTTACCATGATCTTGCTGTGCAACCCAAAGTTGAATGAACCTCTCCTCTGTCTGGGTTGTGGGGCCGAAATAACTGAAAGTGGCCTTCTCCGGTGGTGGGTGATATGACGCATGATTCCTTGCTGTGGGACCTCTCTCCTCTGTCTGGGTGCTGGGCCGAAATAACTGAAAGTGGCCTTCTCCAGTGGTGGGTGATATGACGCATGATTCCTTGCTGTGCGACCTCTCTCCTCTGTCTGGGTGCTGGGGCCGAAATAACTGAAAGTGGCCTTCTCCGGTGGTGGGTAATATGACGCATGATTCCTTGCTGTGGAACCTGTATCCTCCGTCTGGGTGCTGGGCCGAAATAACTGAAAGTGGCCTTCTCCAGTGGTGGGTGATATGACGCATGATTCCTTGCTGTGGGACCTCTCTCCTCTGTCTGGGTGCTGGGGCCGAAATAACTGAAAGTGGCCTTCTCCGGTGGTTGGTGATATGACGCATGATTCCTTGCTGTGAGACCTCTCTCCTCTGTCTGGGTGGTGGGGCATAAATAACTGAAAGTGGCCTTCTCCAGTCGTGGGTGATATGACGCATGATTCCTTGCTGTGGGACCTCTCTCCTCTGTCTGGGTGCTGGGCTGAAATAACTGAAAGTGGCCTTCTCTAGTGGTGGGTGATATGACGCATGATTCCTTGCTGTGGGACCTCTCTCCTCTGTCTGGGTGCTGGGGCCGAAATAACTAAAAGTGGCCTTCTCCGGTGGTGGGTGATATGACGCATGATTCCTTGCTGTGGGACCTGTCTCCTCTGTCTGGGTGGTGGGGCATAAATAACTGAAAGTGGCCCTCTCCAGTGGTGGGTGATATGACGCATGATTCCTTGCTGTGGGACCTCTCTCCTCTGTCTGGGTGCTGGGGCCGAAATAACTAAAAGTGGCCTTCTCCGGTGTTGGGTTATATGACGCATTATTCCTTGCTGTGGGACCTCTCTCCTCTGTCTGGGTGCTGGGGCCGAAATAACTGAAAGTAGCCTTCTCCAGTGGTGGGTGATATGACGCATGATTCCTTGCTGTGGGACCTGTATCCTCGGTCTGGGTGCTGGGCCGAAATAACTGAAAGTGGCCTTCTCCAGTGGTGGGTGATATGACGCATGATTCCTTGCTGTGGGACCTCTCTCCTCTGTCTGGGTGCTGGGGCCGAAATAACTGAAAGTGGCCTTCTCCAGTGGTGGGTGATATGACGCATGATTCCTTGCTGTGGGACCTGTATCCTCGGTCTGGGTGCTTGGCTGAAATAACTGAAAGTGGCCTTCTCCAGTGGTGGGTAAAATGACGCATGATTCCTTGCTGTGGGACCTCTCTCCGCTGTCTGGGTGCTGGGCCGAAATAACTGAAAGTGGCCTTCTCCATAGGTGGGTAATATGACGCATTATTCCTTCCTGTAGGACCTCTCTCCTCTGTCTGGGTGGTGGGGCATAAATAACTGAAAGTGGCCTTCTCCAGTGGTGGGTGATATGACGCATGATTCCTTGCTGTTGGACCTGTATCCTCGGTCTGGGTGCTGGGCCGAAATAACTGAAAGTGGTCTTCTCCAGTGGTGGGTGAAATCATGCATGATTCCTTGCTGTGGGACCTCTCTCCTCTGTCTGGGTGCTGGGCCGAAATAACTGAAAGTGGCCTTCTCCAGTGGTGGGTGATATGACGCATGATTCCTTGCTGTGGGACCTCTCTCCTCTGTCTGGGTGCTGGGCCGAAATAACTGAGTGGCCTTCTCCAGTGGTGGGTGATATGACGCATGATTCCTTGCTGTGGGACCTGTATCCTCGGTCTGGGTGCTGGGCTGAAATAACTGAAAGTGGTCTTCTCCAGTGGTGGGTGATATAACGCATGATTCCTTGCTGTGGGACCTCTCTCCTCTGTCTGGGTGCTGGGGCCAAAATAACTGAAAGTGGCCTTCTCCAGTGGTGGGTGATATGACGCATGATTCCTTGCTGTGGGACCTCTCTCCAATTGATATTGGTTAAATTTTATTTATTTTATTTTATTTTATTTTAATTCATTTCCCTATCCACATTTGTTTGTAGGGGATTTACCTACATTGTGCTGCCTTTGGCAGCCCTCTAGCCCGTTCCTGGACTATTTTACAGCCTTTTTAGTGCCTAAAAGTTCGGGTACCCATTGACTTCAATGGGGTTCGGGATAAAGTTCGGGTCGAGTTCGGATCCCGAACCCGAACATTTTCGGGAAGTTCGGCCGAACTTCACGAACCCGAACTTCCAGGTGTTCGCTCATCTCTAATTATAATACATTAACACCTTCCAAGATTAAAAAATAACTTTTAATAGATAATTTTAAAAGTAACGTAAATAACCTGATGGATAAGCTTCAACAACCTTTTCACTCTGATAGAAGGTCAAGTCTGATAAATGCGGACAAATATCAATAAGTAAGGCAATACCAATAAAGATGGTTATGCCCTCTCTACTTACAGTTATAAGACACACTTAGGAGCCATGGGGAGACATCATTTCATATGCCTCACGCCTTCATCTCAGTGCCCACATCTGAACACAGGTCTGTCTGTATTTCCCTATCTAGGGACGACAGATATTATATCATATATACTGGGTATCTTTGTTCAGGGTCTATAGCTTAAGACCATTAGCCAAGAAATTCCTGTCTACTTGGATTCTATATCCAAAAATCCAGGAACACAGTCCCCTGACGAACCAATTTTTAAGCTGGGGAAACGACGCATCGGGACGCATGATTATTACTTTGCGGATATTTCTGTTACATTGTTTCATTCCCTTGCGGTCAGAAGAAGTGCAAGCCGCGCGAAACGGCCGTCACCGCCACCGCACGACGGGAGGTTGTCTCTCTCCCCCCCTCGCTTCTACAGCGCAGTTTCAAGTTCTGATTCTGCTATTTCCTCAATAAAGGTATTCCCTTCCTTGCACCGGACTTGGGTGAGTGCCGCCACTTCTTTTATGTATCTTCGCTGCTTTCTATATGGATGGACTCATACATCTAAGGCTGAGCAACACCACCAACTAGTCAGTTTTATATGCGTTCTATCTGACTCTCCCTGCACTGATCTCTTGTGCTTGCTGGACATGATTTTGCTGGACTTTTCCTGTCATATTTAGGGGTTGACAGTGCCACCGTTTTTCTTTTTCCTCGTGTTCATTTCGATATTTCTGTTACATGTTTTGTTGTAGACACCATAGCATCTCCTGTTTCTCCTGGTCTATCCTACTTATCTTTTTGAGGGTTTGACTAGAGCGATTAGCAGCTCTAGGAACGTGGACAGGGGACCCTCACCATCAGGGGGTTTCCCTGGGCAAAGGGATAGATAGGGAAGCTAGGGTATAATAGGGATAATTTATATCTTTCCCTACACCAGGTTATCCAGCATATGAAATGATGTATCCCCACGGCTCCTAAGTGTGTCTACTTACTGTAAGTAGAGAGGGCATAACCATCTTTATTGGTATTGCCTTACTTATTGATATTTGTCCGCATTCATCAGACTTGACCTTCTATCAAAGTGAAAAGGTTTTTGAAGCTTATCCTTCAGGTTATTTACGTTACTTTTAAAATGATCTATTAAAAGTTATTTTTTAATGTTGGAAGGTGTTAATGTATTATGTAGTCTGTAGACTTCCTCAGAATTGTATTTGCCAATTGGCGGTTTTGTTTAAGTACGACAATGACATTACTAAGAACTGGACGTACCTCCAAAATTGATGAAAAGTCGAGAGGAAAACTGGTCTGGGAGGCTACCAAGAGGCCTACAGCAACATTAAAGTAGCTGTAGGAATATCTGGCAAGTACTGGCTGTGTGGTACATGTGACCGTATTCTTCATATGCCTGGGCTATGGGGTAGAGTGGCAAGACGAAAGCCTTTTCTTATGAAGAAAAACATCCAAGCCAGGCTACATTTTGCAAAAACACATCTGAAGTCTCCCAAAAGCACGTGGGAAAAGGTGTTATGGTCTGATGAAACCAAGGTTCAACTTTTTGGCCATAATTCCAAAAGATATGTTTGGCGCAAAAACAACACTGCACATCACCAAAAGAACACCATACCCACAGTAAAGCATGGTGGTGGCAGCATCATGCTTTGGGGCTGTTTTTCTTCAGCTGGAACTGGGGCCTTAGTTAAGATAGAGGGAATTATGAACAGTTCCAAATACCAGTCAATATTGGCACAAAACCTTCAGGCTTCTGCTAGAAAGCTGAACATGAAAAGGAACTTCATCTTTCAGCATGACAACGACCCAAAGCATACATCCAAATCAACAAAGGAATGGCTTCACCAGAAGAAGATTAAAGTTTTGGAATGGCCCAGACCTGAATCCGATTGAAAATCTGTGGGGTGATCTGAAGAGGGCTGTGCACAGGAGATGCCCTCGCAATCTGACAGATTTGGATTGTTTTTGCAAAGAAGAATGGGCAAATCTTGCCAAGTCAAAATGTGCCATACTGATAGACTCATACCCAAAATGAGTGCTGTAATAAAATCAAAAGGTGCTTCAACAAAGTATTAGTTTATGCAACCATATTATTTTATTTTAATATTTTTTCTTCTTTGGAAAAAGTTCTGAAACAATTTATCTTTGTCTAATTTTTTTAGAGCACAGAAACCTGACCTTTTAACAGGGGTGTGCAGACTTTTTATATCCACTGCATAAGACAGATTTACTGAAATAAAGTGGCCTAAATGGTGACATGTGTCACTTTATGTGGTGATAACTTTAAAATGCTTTTACTTATCCAGGCCATTCTGAGATTGTTTTCTCGTCACATATTGCACTTCATGACAGTGGTGAAAAAATACAAAATTTACTAAAAATTTTGAAAAAATTGGCAAATTTCCAAATTTCTATTTATCTACTTTTAAAATAGATAGTGATACCTACAAAAATAGTTATTACTTTACATTCCCCATATGTCTACCTCATGTTTGGATCATTATGAAAATTACATTTTATTTTTTTGGGACGTTAGAAGGCTCAGAAGTTTAAAAGCTAATCTTAAAATTTTGAAGAAAATTTTCAAAACCTAATTTTTTAAGGACCAGTTAAGTTATAAAGTCACTTTGTGGGGCTTTCATATTAGAAACCACCCATAAATCACCCCATTTTAGAAACTACACCCCTCAATCTATTTAAAACTGATTTTACAAACTTTGTTGACCCTTTAGGTGCCCCACGAGAATTAAAGGAAAATGGGAATGAAATTTCAAAATTTCACTTTTTTTTTAGCAGATTTTAAATGTTAATCTATTTTTTCTGCAACACATCAAGGGTTAACAGCCAAACAAAACTCAAGATCTATTATCCTGAATCTGTAGTTTACAGAAACACCCCATATTTGCTCAAAAACTGATATATGGGTGCACAGCAGGCTTCAAAGTGGAAGGAGCACCATATGGCTTTTGGAGAGTGGATTTAGCTGGAATGCTAATTGGGAGCTATGTCGCATATGAAGACACCCTAAAGGTGGCCCTACAGTGGAAACTCCCAAAAAGTGACCCTATTTTGGAAACTAAACCCCTCAAGGAATATTTTAAGGTGTGTAGTGAGCACTTTGACCTCAAAAGTGTTTCCTAGAATTAGGAAACACTTGGCAGTGAAATTGAAAAATTGCATTTTTTTCCCACATATTTGCTTTACACTCACATTTTTCACTTTCCAAAGGGTAACAGGACAAAATGCACCCCACATTTTGTTCCCCATTTCCTCCCGAATACGGCAACACCCCATATGTGCTCAAAAAGTAACGTATGGCTGCACAGCAGGGCTCTAGAGTCAAACAGCAAAATATGGATTTTGCTGGCAGGCCTAACTTGGCAGACATAGAATTTAGGAGCCATGTCGCATTAAAAAAATTCCTGAGCTCCCCAGAAATTAAAACCCCAAGAAGTGACCACTTTTTGTAAAGAGCATCCCTGTACGAACATTTTAAGGGGTAGAAAGGGCACTTTTGACGTAACAGGTGTTTCATAGAAATGAATATGTTGTGGTTGGTGAAAAGTGGATCTGTAAGCTAAATCAGAGAAATGAGGTATTAAAACTAATGGGTACATCATGGATACAATTCAATTAATACTCCATGCATTATTTTAAAACACTCCTGCATGCACAGGCCAGGTTTTTCAGGGCAGGTTTCACAGTGGTAAATGGTGTCTTTCCTTATCCCCCTTTTGGAACACACCCTGCATCTTTTTTGGGTCCTTCCCTTCCTTGCTGTCTGGCGGACTTGACCTGGAAAATGTTGCCCTGGTACAACACAGGCACCATGACTTCCTGAAGTAGTAGGATCCTCCCAGGCCTGGCTTTAAAAAAATAGGGCCTTGGTCAGTGAAGGGGGGGGGGGGGCGTGGCCTGGCTATGGCGGTGTGAACACGCACTAGTGTGGAGCTCCAACATTGAGGCTGAGAAACTACCAGCCAACTCAATTTATAGAGCCCTGGAAGCGGACATGGTGAGGATGAGGAATGGGTACCTCGCTGGCACCTCCTCAGCAGGGACTCTGAGTGAACAGAGCCGCTATTTCTCCGTTCACATCCTGCCGCTGCTCGCCTGTCTGCGCTACAGCGTAACTTCGGCCTTCCCGCTCACCGCCTCATATGCGACGTGCCCACTAGGTGGAACTCCACCTTGCACATGCTGAAGAGACCGTGCGAGCAGCAGCAGGCCATAGTGGAGTTTCAGCTGCAGCACGCACGCGTCAGTCGCACTGCGGAACAGCACCACTTCACCACCAATGATTGGGCCTCCATGCGAGACCTGTGTGCCCTGTTGCATTGTTTCGAGTACTCCACCAACATGGCTAGTGGCGATGACACCGTTATCAGCGTTACAATACCACTTCTATGTCTCCTTGAGAAAACGCTTAGGGTGATGATGGAAGAGGAGGTGGCCCAGGAGGAGGAGAAGGAGGAGGATGAGGGGTCATTTTTAGCACTTTCAGGCCAGTCTGTTAGAAGTGGCTCAGAGGGAGGTTTTTTGAAACAGTAGAGGCCAGGTACAAATGTGGCCAGCCAGGGCCCACTACTGGAGGACAAGGAGGATGAGGAGGAGGTGGAGGAGGATGAGGATGAAGCAGGTTCACAGCAGGGTGGCACCCGACACAGCTCAGGCCCATCACTGGTGCGTGGCTGGGGGGATACGGAGGACGATGACGATACGCCTCCCACAGAGGACAGCTTGTCCTTACCTCTGGGGAGCCTGGCACACATGAGCGACTACATGCTGCAGTGCCTGCGCAACGACAGCAGAGTTGCCCACATTTTAACTTGTGCGGACTACTGGATTGCCACACTGATGGATCCCCGGTATAAAGACAATGTGCCCACTTTACTTCCTGCACTGGCGCGTGATAGTGAGATGCGCGAGTACAAGTGCACGCTGGTAGGCGCGCTCCTGAGAGCATTCCCAAATATCACAGGGGAACAGGTGGAAGCCCAAGGCGAAGGCAGAGGAGGAGCAAGAGGTCGCCAACGCAGCTGTGTCACGGGCAGCTCCTCTGCGGGTAGGGTTAGCATGGCAGAAATGTGGAAAAGTTTTGTCTCCACGCCACAGCTAACTGCACCATTACCTGATACGGAACGTGTTAGCAGGAGGCAGCATTTCACTAACATGGTTGAACAGTAGGTCTGCACACCCCTCCACGTACTGACTGATGGTTCGGCCCCATTCAACTTCTGGGTCTCCAAATTGTCCACGTGGCCAGAGTTAGCATTTTATGCCTTGGAGGTGCTGGCCTGCTCGGCGGCCAGCGTTTTGTCTGAACGTGTATTCAGCACGGCAGGGGGCGTCATTACTGACAAACACAGCTGCCTGTCCACAGCCAACATGGACAAGCTGACGTTCATAAAAATGAACCAGGCATGGATCCCACAGAACCTGTCCCTCCCTTGTGCAGAATAGACATTTATAACTGCCTCCCCCTCAACCATGTATTCTTGTACTCCAGGGCACTTCTTTATTGAATTCTCATTTTTTTAACTTTACCATGATCTTGTGGTGCAAACCAAAGTTGAATGAACCTCTCCTCAATCGGGGCGCCGGGGCCTAAATAACTGAAAGTGGCCTGTTACAATGGTGGGAGACATGAAGCCTGAACCTCTGCCATGCGACCTCTCTCCTCTTTCTGGGTGCTGGGGCCTAAATAACTGAAAGTGACCTTCTCCAGTGGTGGGTGATATGACGCCTTATTCCTTGCTGTGGGACCTCTCTCCTCTGTTTGGGTGCTGGGGCCTAAATAATTGAAAGTGGCCTTCTCCAGTGGTGGGTGATATGACGCATGATTCCTTGCTGTGGGACCTCTCTCCTCTGTCTGGGTGCTGGGGCCTAAATAACTAAAAGTGGCCCTCTCCAGTGGTGGGTGATATGACACATGATTCCTTGCTGTGGGACCTCTCTCCTCTGTCTGGGTGCTGGGGCCGAAATAACTGAAAGTGGCCTTCTCCAGTGGTGGGTGATATGACGCATGATTCCTTGCTGTGGGACCTCTCTCCTCTGTCTGGGTGCTGGGACCTAAATAACTGAAAGAGGCCCTCTCCAGTGGTGGGTGATATGACGCATGATTCCTTGCTGTGGGACCTCTCTCCTCTGTCTGGGTGCTGGGGCCTAAATAACTGAAAGTGGCCCTCTCCAGTGGTGGGTGATATGACGCATGTCCCGGTTTCGGGATGAAGTTCGGTATTTCAAGAATTCAGCAATGATTTCTTCAGAGACTTACTCTATTCCAGTGTTGTGGTCCATCTTGACGATATTCTAATCTTCTCTCCCGATTTGGCTACTCACTGGAGGCAGGTTCGTCTGGTTCTTCAAAGGCTAAGAGAGAATAATCTGTATGCCAACTTTGAAAAATGTAACTTCAAACAATCCTCGCTTCCATTTTTGGGGTACATAATATCTGATACTGGCCTGCAAATGGATCCTGAGAAGCTGTCTGCGATTTTGAAGTGGCCTCGTCCTTCTGGTTTAAAGGCAATTCAATGTTTCCTGCGGTTCGCCAACTACTACCGCCAGTTTGTGCTACACTTCTCTTTCACAGCTCCCATCTCACCCTTGACGTGCAAAGGGGCGAATCCCAAAAGTGGGACTGCTGAGGCTGAATCATCCTTTCAAGCCTTGCAGCAGGCCTTCTCTATAGCTCCAGTACTGCATCGTCCGATGCCAGTAAGCTATTTTTTGTGGAGGTGGATGAACCATCTATTGGAGCTGGGGCAGTGCTTTCACAAAAGTCTCCCACAGGTAAGATGACAACCTGTGTAAATATTAAATGGACCGCGCAGAAAGTACTTCTTTTCTCACACCAAAGGGAATACTCCTTGACCGATCTTTGACATCAAGCTCACACTGCTTCCTTTCTTATGTATCGATCTGTACAGATTGAAAGGAACCACACATAGTGAAGTATTGCCAGTTAAAACCTGCAGACACTCTGGAATTGCACTCACCGTGCTCTAGTTGTAACACTAGCGTATCAAGATGTTTAAACACAGGTAACCGGCTTGCTTTCCTTCATCCTATGTGGAAATAACTTCTTCCATAGTGAAGACCGTAACACAGCATATAAAATTCCAATTTTAATCTACTTACAAACTGGTGAATAAAATCACAGCGTATAATAAAAACAATCGCGTCTGATTGTGATTTTATTCACAAGTTTGTAAGTAGATTAAAATTGGAATTTTATATGCTGTGTTACGGTCTTCACTATGGAAGAAGTTATTTCCACATAGGATGAAGGAAAGCAAGCCGGTTACCTGTGTTTAAACATCTTGATACGCTGGTGTTACAACTAGAGCACGGTGAGTGCAATTCCAGAGTGTCTGCAGGTTTTAACTGGCAATACTTCACTATGTGTGGTTCCTTTCAATCTGTACAGATCGATACATAAGAAAGGAAGCAGTGTGAGCTTGATGTCAAAGATCGGTCAAGGAGTATTCCCTTTGGTGTGAGAAAAGAAGTACTTTCTGCGCGGTCCATTTAATATTTAAACTTGTTGACTAGAGACCTACCCACCTCTTATAAGGACTGCAGCATTTTGGAAGATACGTATATTGGAATTTTTTCTTTCAAGATGACAACCTGTGGCTTATTTTCCAGGGCCTTCTCTGCTCCTGAGCGCAACTACTCTATTGGGGACACAGAGTTCTTGGCCACAAAGATGGTATTGGAGGAATGGTGATACCTTCTGGAGGCAGCCAGTGACCCTATTGTGATCTATACCGACCACAAGAACCTCACCTATCTGCAGTCTGCACAGAGACTTAATCCTAGACAAGCTAGATGGTCCCTGTTCTTTGTCCGTTTTGATATTGTTTTTTTACTTTCGTGCTGCAGATAAGAACATCAAAGCAGATGCTCTCTCAAGATCCTTTGATTCTACAGACCAGGAGTAAGAGCCCCAATATATCACTGATCCCGCTAAAATATTGGCCTGTCCTGTCACGTTATCCGAGATTCCTTCTAGAAAGACCTTTGTTGCAGAGTCTCTCAGAAAGCAGGTCTTACTATGGGGCCATTCATCTAAAGTGGCTGGTCAAGCCGTTCAGAGAAAGGTCTTCAGATTCATTGCGCAGCTGTACTGGTGGCCGTCTATGTGACAAGACATCCAAGAATTTGTCGATGCTTGTCCGTCCTGTGCACAAAATAAGACTTCCAAAAAACGTCCAGCTGGCCTTCTGCTTCCTCTACTGTTCCTGAGGTTCCCTGCAACAAACAGCCACGGGCTTTATTACGGATCTACAAACTACCTCTGGTTGTTCTGTGATTTGGGTAGTGGTAGACCGTTTCTCTAAAATGGCGCATTTCATTCCTCTGCCTGGACTTCCTTCTGCTCCTCAACTGGCCAAGAAATTTATCGAGCACATTTTTCATCTCCATGGCTTCCCACTCCGTATTGTGTCTGATAGAGGCGTACAGTTCATGTCAAAATTCTGGAGAGCTCTCTGCAAGCTGCTGAATGTATCCCTGGACTTCTCTTCAGCGTATCATCCACAGTCCAAAAGGTCAAGTGGAGCGCTTCAACCAAATTCTTACAAACTTTTTGCGCCACTTCACTAATATTCATCACGACAACTGGGTTGAACTATTGTCTTGGGCTGAGTTTTCGTACAACAATCATGTCAGCGAGTCTTCCAAGAAATCACCATTTTTTGTTGTATATGTTCAACAACCTAATATACTACTCCCGGTGTCTTCTACTTCTGGTATCCCTGCTGCAGATGCAACTTCAAGAGAGTTCTCTAAAATCTGGGAGGAGACCAGGGGAGCTCTGAAAAAGGCTTCTGTACGCATGAAGGAGGCTGCTGATAAAAGACATAGAGATTCTCCTAAGTTCCATCTTGGTGATAAAGTGTGGCTTGCCTCCAAATACATCAGGCTCAAAATACCCTCTAACAAATTGGGTCCACGCTTCATCGGCCCATTTTAGATTCTTGAGCAAATTAATGATGTTTCTTACAAGCTTAAGCTGCCGGCCTCTCTCAGGGTACCAAATTCCTTCCACCACTCACTGGTTAAACCTGTCACCCTGAATAATTTTTTTTAAAAACCTGTCCCACCTCCTGTTGCTGTCAGTGATGAAAATGTCTGAGGTAAAAGCTATTCTGGGGATGAAGAAGAGTAGAGGTAAAACTCTGTTTATTGTGGATTGGAAGAGGTTTGGTCCTGAGGAAAGATCTTGGGAACCTAGAGAGAACATCAATGCCCCTCTTCTGAATTTTTTTTTGTCTAGGGCCATGCCTGAGGAGAGAGGCTGACAAGCATGGGCAGCAGGTAACTTAACTGTTGCATTTGTGCTCCATGCCAGAGTTTACTTCCTACTGGAGACCTGTACTGTTGTTAGGGCTTGCAAGGGTGTGCCTCTCCTCACTTGTGAGACAGCACGTACACGCCCTCTGTCTCACCAGCCTATGGCTGGATTGCAGGAAGTATTTAAAGGCGCTTCCTACCACAGCAACTCATGGTCACTAGCATGCCTAGCTCTAAGTGTAAAGGTGTTTTTCAAGTTCTACTTTGCTGTGTACCGGACCCTGCTTTTGGAATTATTGGATTTTGCCTGTTTGCCACCTGCCTCTGACCTCAGACTTCGTTTACGGACCTTGCTTGATCTCTGCCTGCCCTGACCATGTACTTCCCCTCAGTGCTTGCACCGGTATCTCTGACCCCCTAGTCAGCTGCCACAGACTCGGAGACTGCTCTGGAGTGGCACCTGGCATCTACCCTAATGGCCCAAGCCTATCCTCACCATCAGAGGCTCTAGTGAAGACCAGGTAGTTGCTGAGTCACGCCCCTTCAGAGTATAGCCAGTCAGTGGCGCAGTGGGTCCACACCCGCTTACATAACAGCTACCCTTAATATGTCCACAATTAGTCTGTGATCGCCTATTACATATACCTTTCTTCGAGAACCATAGGTTCCAGCCCAAAATGTCCGTCTTTGGCCCATATATAATCATGAGCGATCTGCTCTATGCCTGAGTAGGGTGAACTCGTGCTGTGGTTACCTAGCAGCATCCAAACCACTTCGCTCCACCTGAACATGCCCCCTCCATGGCTCCCCCGGCCGCCCACATGATGCTCCAGCTATGATGTCATCGGGAACACAGGAGGGAAGGAGGGGTTCGTGCACTCTACAAAGGTACATATACTAGTGGAAGAACGGAGGCTTCCACTAGCATGTGCAGAAGAGGAGTGACCACATGACTGGGGATTGATTACCAGGCAATACCCCAGCCCTTTTTAAGATGGTAGAACTCTGGACCATATGCCCTTTACCATCTATGGTGGGTCATTTAACTAGAACGCTCCCTCTTTCTCAATTGATTTTAGGTCACAATAATAATAATAATAATAATATACCTTTAGTATCAGTTTTCAGTGAAACCGGGAGGATTATTGATCCCTTTATACTCCCTGTCTAGCTTCTTTTTTTGAACTATTCTACTAGTTATACTGATGCCCCTTATCCACTGATGAGTCTGGGGCTTTAAAAGATCAAGATGAAACGTGTAGGAATTAACTCTCCCTTCCTGGGGGTCCTTTATCTATATCTTTGGGTAGGGACGTCCAGGGCCTCCTATTTTAGGGAAAGGTTCCGGACGGGGACGCACTTGTCAGGGAGATGACTCCGTATTAGGAGGACATCAGGGCATACTAGTTCTGGCTGGGTGGTCTAGGGACAGCGTTTATTACGAGGACCTTGCCCTTTACCTTCCTTGAATAGAATTTTTAACTCCATAAGGACCCGCACCGTACATGTACGGCGCTGGTGGACGTGACTTAAGGACCAACGTCGTACATGTACAGCGGGCTGATCAGGCGCCCGATCAGCAGCAGGGTCCGGCAGTCACTGATAGCCGCAACCCTAAAAACACTGATGCCGGAGCATTAACCCTCACACTGCCGCAGATAGCGCTGACCACGGCACGTGTGGGATCCTGCCAAGTGCGGGGTGGCCATCGCTGCTGCGACAGGGACCCGATGGCAGAGAAGGCAGCCCGATGCCCTCCGTAGTTTCAAGTTAAAAAAAAGCGTCCTTTTCCCAAAATAAAATAAAAAATAGGGAAAAAAGAAAAGTAGACATATTAGGTATCGTCGTGTCCGTATCGACTCTATAAAAATATCACATAACCTAAACCCTGAGGTAAAGACTGTCAAAAAATAAAAATAAAATAAAAACTATGCTAAAAAAAATCATTTTTTTGTCACCTTACATCACTAAAATCGCAACACCAATCGATCAAAAAGGCGTATGCCCTCCAAAATAGTACCAGTCACCTCATCCTACAAAACAAGCCATTACCTAAGAAAATTGCCCAAAAAATAAAAAAAACTATGGCTCTCTATGAAGACACTAAAACATAATTTTTTTTGTTTCAAAAATGCTTTTATTGTGTTAAATGTAAAAAAAAGATAAAGAAAGTAGACATATTTGTATCGGCGCATCCGTAACAACCTGCTGTAAAAAAATACGACATGACCTAACTCAGATGAACACCGTAAAAAAAAAAGGGTCAAAAAAGCCATTTTTTGTCACCTTACATCACAAAATGTGTAATAGCAAGAGATCAAAATGTCATATGCACCCCAAAATAGTGCCAATCAAACGTCATCTCATCCTGCAAAAATTAGCCCCTACCCAAGACAATCGGCCAAAAACAAAACAAAAACGATGACTCTCAGCCTATGGAGACACTAAACTATGATTTCTTTTTTGTTTCAAAAATGCTGTTATTGTGTAAAACTTAAATAAATAAAAAAGTATACATATTATGTATTGCCACATCCGTAAGAACCATGCTGTATAAAAATATTACATGACCCCTCAGGTGAACACAGAAAAAAAAAAAAAAAAGTGTGTAAAAAAAGAATTTTTTTTGTCACCTTACATCACAAAATGTGCAATACCAAGCGATGAAAAAGTCATATGCACCCTAAAATAGCTCCAATCAAACCGTCATTCCATTCCGAAAAAAATGAGCCCCAACATAAAACTATGGCTTTCATAATATGGAGACACTAAAACTAAAACAAACAACCAAAAAAAATATTTGGTATTGTCGCGTCCGTAACAACCTGCTCTATAAAAATACCACATGATCTAACCTGTCAGATGAACATTGTAAATAACAAAAAATAAAAACTGTGCCAAAACAGGTACTGTTTGTTACCTCGCCTCACAAAAAGTGTAATAGAGCAGCCAAAAATCATATGTACCCTAAAATAGTACCAACAAAACTACCACCTTATCCCGTTTCCAAAATGGGGTCTTTTTTGGGAGTTTCTACTCTAGGGGTGCATCAGGGGGTCTTCAAATTTGACATGGCAACTTAAAATTATCCTAGTAAATTCTGCCCTTCAAAAACCTTATGGCATTCCTTTCCTTCTGCCCCCTGTCGTATTCCTGTACAGCAGTTTATGACCACATATGGGGTGCTTCAGTAAACTACAGAATCAGGGCAATAAATGTTGAGTTTTGTTTGGCTGTTAACCCTTGCTTTGTTACTGGAAAAAATGGATTAAAATGGAAAATGTGCCAAAAAGGTGAAATTCTGAAATTTAATCTACATTTTCCTTTAATTTTTGTGGAACACCTAAAGGGTTACCAATGTTTGTAATATCAGTTTTGAATGCCTTGATGGGTGTATTTTCCAAAATGGGGTTACTTTTTTGGAGTTTCTAATCTAGGGGTGCATCAGGGGGTCTTCAAATGTGACATGGCAACTTAAAATTATCCCAGTGAAATCTGCCCTCAAAAAACCATATGGCGTTCCTTTTCTTCTGAGCCCTCCCATGTGCCGTACAGCAGTTGACGACCACATATGGGGTGTTTCTTGGCCACTGGCACCTGCCAATACCAACTGGCTAAGTCAAGAGAAGAACTTTGCATGACTTAGGAAGGACAATGACTTCTCAATCCGCAGAAGGGGGTAGGCATCCTGTAAAGTCTGAGCATTCAGCTTCCAATAATCCACTTAGAACCGGAGACTTCAATCTTTCTTCTGCACCAAAACAACTGGATAAACCCAAGGACTTTGACTCTCCTGGATCACCCGGTTTTCCAACATGCTGGCCACCATGTCCTTCACCTCCTGGTACATTTTAAGCGGGACTTGACAGCAACGTTCACTGAGTGGTGCAGCATCGCAGATGGCAGAAGCACATCCACAGTCCTCATCATGTCTCGAGAACGCCTCCTGAAATTCCCAAAGGGTGTCTTCCAGCAACTTCCGTTGTCCTGGTGTCAGGGTCTTGCAGTCGACTCCCTTCTGGGCCATGATCACTCTACCGTTCCACTCCGGTGTCGGGGTCTTCCTTTGATGGACCTCTACAGCATAGGTCCAGGCTGAACTCCTATCTGGCTGTAACGTGAAGCCCCTCCATCGAGGGATGTCCCCTTCGGACATATAAACTTTGGCCAGCAAGGTATTCCCAGGAACTGTTAACTCGCAGTCTTCAACGTTGAGGCAGCGTATAGGCCCACATCCATCCTTCACAATAGCAAGGGCCTGGGCTACCAGTGGGCGAGTCTACTTTTCCTCTTGGTTTCCTCTCGATCAGGACCTCCAGTCCATTCAGCTGTCATCCAGCCCCCACTGGCAGTATCAATATTTGTTCTTGTCAAGGTAGGATCTTCACCGGGGTCCTCCTTGGCACTTTCATGTGTCCAATGGGCCAACTGGACATGTTGCTCTTTCGCAGACTACAGCTCCTCACCATCTGCTGTAGAACCTTCTGGGTTGGCCAATGTGTGGTGGCCCGTTGCCAATACTTCGGCCCTTCTTTGGCATAGAGTTGATGGTCTAGGTCTCTCAGCACATTCATACCTAGTGTCACGTCCATTCCTCTCCAGGATGAATGGTCCACCAGCATGACACCCTTCTTGCCGACGTCTTGCCCAAACAGTTGGACCCGCATTCAGACTATCCCTCGGACATCCATCTCTTTGTTATTGTCAGCAGTCAGCCTGATGACGCTCCAGTCTTCCGGCTCCATCATATGTCCAAAGTGTCTTTCTAAGAAATCCAGAGGCACAAGGGTGCACTACGACCCTGTATCAACTAGGCAGCATATCTTCTGGCCTTCCAACTTGGCTTCCATAATGGGCTGCTGGCATACAGGTCGTGTTCCTCATGCATAAGGCTTAGCTTCTGGTGTACCGCCGCAGGACGCCCAGCTACTGCAGCGATCGGAAGTTTAACATCGGCTCAGACTTCATCTGTTCTGGGCACTCCCTGGCTATATGGCCATACTGTCGACAAGACCCTCTTTTGATGAGCACCCCGCACCAGAGTTATCCTTGGTGGGGTGGTGCGGGGTGCTGGGGTTATTTCCAGAGGCCAGGGTGATCCTGCCTTCATCTGGGATGCTTCCAGCCTGGACCACATCCTTTGAGGACTCTGAGTCTTCAGACCCCGACCAGTCTCCCGTAGCATGGGTGCTACTCAATACTCTTGCTGCCACAGGCACGTGCTCTTCCTCTCTCTCCATGGCGGCTAGGTAGACACTGTAGAATGTCATGACGATGGTCGTTCGGGTCATCTCTTGCAATTTGTCCTGTAAGAGCTTGTTGGAGAGCCCTACTATGAACTGGTCCACCTCCCAAAAGGCTCCCAAGGCCTCCAGGTCTCATTGCTGTATTTCATTTAGCGTCTCCTGTAAGGCATTGGAGTACTGCATCAGGGTCTCGCCCTCTCGCTGTGGTTGGTTAAAGAAGTGGCTCCACAACTGCTCTTCTTTAGCAGCCCCCCTGGGCTCTCTCCAGCATGGAGAATATTTTCTCTTGGGTGTCTCTCTCAGATTTGGGCCTTACCATCAATGTCCATCTGACATCATCCTCTAGAGCCCCCAAAGCAACCTCTGCCCGCAGCTCAGGAGTCAGGTTACACATTCTAACTGCACTTTGCACACTTTCAGTCCAGTCCTGCAACATCATGTTTTTACCATAAAATTTTGGAGGATGACGCAACAGTGCCTCCACGGGCATGGTGGGGGCAAGCTGCATTAGTGATGTTGGGCAAGTTGGCCTTGCATTGGTGCACTCTGAGCTGTGTCCTGGGGCACTGCCATTGGCGCCAGGGGAAGGTCTTCCACTGCATTCTGGTCCATAACGGTCACTGTATTCTGCTGACTATGCCAAGATGTAAGCCGTGTACTGGGGTGGACTCCCCAGGATACAGCAAAGTCATAAACGTGGAAAGCAACCCCAACACCAGCTTTTGCCAAAACAGAATTTTACTTAAACGTGGCAATGAACACAACCACAAATGCAGGGAATGTACAGCAAATTTACATAACCAGCCAGAAGGCTGAGACCCTTGTGTTGCACAGTACGGCACCCTCTGATGGAAGCAGGAGGAAAGTGCGATAATGTACCTACTGGTGGGCACAACTAAACTGCCACACCTTACCTGTTATTTCCCTAAAAAAAAAAATTAAGAACAACTGTTTGGGTGTGTGGTACAGCCTGTGGTGCAGCACAGCAGCTTACAATCTTACAATGCTCTACTGCATTTCCCCTCCCATAACTGATCTTGTAGCACGGGCTTGAGTATTCCTCCTGAGCAAAAAAACCCTGCCTGGCTTGAGTTTGTGGGAAGTTTATCAGCTCTCCAATGTGAAATGTCACTTTAAGTTATGGAGTCCTTGCAATGAACAGTAGCAGTACTTGTGGCCTGACACAAACAGAGGCCAAATCTAATTAACTACAGGTCTGATCTTAGTCTCTAGGCGCCAACATTGTAATGAGGTGCGTGCACGATCTTACCGACCCGGGCCTGTTCTGCATCTGCTGGTGACACTGAACAGAACAAATGCCTCTCCAGCAAGAATGTGGTCCCGCAGTTTATGTAGCTTTGCTCATCAGCGTTCCTAGAAGCAATCCTCGTTCCTCTAGACAGAATCAGGGTCTTGGACATGATTAGCTTCACTTAGCTGCAGCTCTGGTCACTGAGGTATGCTCCCACACCTGGATGCCGTTGAATCCTCTGCTCACATAGTTCCTCAGTCAGCTTTCTCTAATATGGCTGCTCCCTTTCTTCTCCAGGCTCTCCACCTCTCATGAATATGGAAATATATGCAGTCTGTTAGCTGTGTTTAGGACAGCAGAATGTCAATCCAAATCATTTAATTTATTGTTCAGACAATGAGATATGTTTCCCCATCTCACACCCCCTCACAGTATTAATGCCTACCTTATGCCCCCCCTCACAATAGTTATGCCCACATTGTGACCCCCTTTCACTAGTTTTGCCCACATTTTGCACCCTTTCAGTAGTTACACCACATTGTGTCCCCCCTTTGGTAGTAATGCCCACATTGTGCCCCTCTCACAGTAGTTATGCCCACATTGTAGCCCCATTTCATTTACTATGTCAACATAGTTATTCCCACATTGCGCCTCCTTTTAACAGTTATGCCTGCATTATGCCCCCCCTCACAGTAGTTGTGCCCACATTGTGACCCTCTTTCAGTAGTTATGCCCAAAATGGGATCTACTGAAACAGTGGAACACTGGCCCACTCCACAGTTTCTGACCACAGCATCTGAGATCACGAACTACCGTAAGCGCGCGCTTCTAGTGAAGCTAGGGCTCCCCCGTGCGGCAATTGGAGGAGCCGGAGCTTGGGTGCGGCAGCCCCTATCATAGTAAATGAAAGAAGGCTGCTGCACGGTGTTTCCTTTGGAGCCCATGCCTATGATACTAATAGTAATAGTAATTTTCTCATAGACGCCAATGCTAACTACCAAAAAGTGTAAAAAAAAATGTATAACGTTTAAAATAACAAAAAAAAACTTCAAATCACCCCCCTTTCCCCAAAATAAAAATAAAGACTAAAAAAACTTAAAAAAATATACATCATTGGTATTGCCACGTGCGAAAACACCCATAGTATAAAAATATATTCCCAAAACAAAAAAAAGGGTCAAAATGGGCGATTTTCAGTTTTTAGTTGCTTCATTTTAAATAAAAAGTGATCAAAAAGTCATACACACCCCAAAGTTGTATAAATGAAAATTACAGATCGCCCTGCAAAAAGTAAGCCCCCACAAAGCTCTGTACACATAACTACAAAAAAGAATAGAAATGAACAGAATCCATAAGGGGCGGCTTCCACGAACCCGAACTTTGGAAAAGCCGAAGGACCTGGGGTGACGTCAGTGCTGAGCTACGCCCCCTGCACTGATCACATGCCGGTGACGTCACCCCAGGTCCTTCGGCTTTTCCAAAGTTCGGTTTCGTGGAAGCCGCCCCTTATGGATTCCATATGCCGGGATAGTCCGCGGTAGTGGAATCCATAACGGGATGTGGCGATTACCCCAACCCGAACGCCGAACGCCAAACTAATTTTTGAAGTTCGCTCATCTCTAATCATGTGTTATTTTTATAAGACTTTTCTTTTTTTCCATATTTTGTAAAATATTTTTAAATTTTTTTTGGAAAAGAACGCATTTTTTTTTACTTAAAACTTTTTAATTTTTTAAAGCTTTTTTTACCCTCTCTGGGGATCTAATCGCCTCTACAATGCATTACAATACATCTGTATTGTAATGCATTGGCTGTAAGTGTATTACCAGTGTAATATGGGCTACAGGGGTACCGCACATGCCGCGGTCAGTGCTGACCGTGGCATTGTGAGGGTTAAATGTGAAAACACCGATGCTGGCGCATACAGCAGGGATCCAGCTATCAGTGACTGCCGGACCCCTGCCGCTGTGACCACCCGATCAGCGCGCCGTAGCTGTACGGTGCTGGGATTTGAGACACACTTCCCAGCCCCATACATATACGGTGCTGGTATTGTATGGGTTAAGACAGTGATCAATGTCAAAAAAGGGGTTCCTTTCCAGTTTTTGAAGAGAATGGAATACCGGCGAAATTCCATACTTATCTAGCCCTGCACTATTTTTTTCTGACATTTGCGAGCAGGGGCAGATTAAGTGCATGATAGGCCCGGGGCTGTCTACCGAAATCGGGCCCCTACCTCCATCACATGAAATGCAACTTATTTACAGTAAGAATCTTCACCACGTTGCGAAATTTGCTTGACAGTGCATCAGTGTTAGGAAATAGACCTCACTGGTTTTAGTTGAATTATGTATCCACCCTTTAGCCATATATAAACTGTAAAGTGGTGTTCAAATGTAAACAAACTCTTTGGCTGGGGTATACAGAAACATGTGTTTACTGGCTTGAAGATCACGCTATCATATTGCAACAACGTATATCATGAATGGGTCTGGTCCTCAACCACAATACAAGTTGAGCATGACTGTGTCTTGCTTGCTTTCTTACCAGGGGGTAGTCCCAATGTACAGTTCATAGATGGAAGAGCAAATCGAAATCTTCGTGTATTATAATTTGCAGCCTGTAATTCAAATAATAGTCAGTTAAAGGGGTTACCCCATGATTGATGTAAAACATGAAATAAGACATCATATAGTTTATAACAATCTCATTCTAACATTGCTAAACTCCCTATTACAACTCAGGAGGCATTTTGAAGGATGAAACTGGGCATGTGCAGCCATCTCAGTGAGCCTGACAAAGAGATAAATATAAAACAAAACTAACAGCAGGTGGCGCTATAGAGATACATTTAATTGAATAACTAAGTGGCTATGCTACATTTTTTATTACATGCTATTACAGATCCAGGTGATGATTTAAAAACTGTAGAATATTTTTAATTGCGAGCCAAACCCAGGTGCTGGTCAAAAACACAGAACAGATGCAAATATTTCCATTATACCTTATCTCTGTGCAGTCTCTACTTATGATTTTGGCTCACAATCACTGATGGAAATTATTGACCAAAAATTGACTTTCTGAAAGAAGCTTTGAGGAGAGTTCACATAACGATTTTGTTTTCCGTTCTGATCCGTCATAAGTACAAAAAAATATATAAAATGGATCCTGTGCATTAGTTATGCAAATTTGGCATCCATTACTTTTTCAGTCTAAAAATAAGGATCTCAGATGGAAATGGCTAAAATGGATGCAAATGTGCATACTGTAACTGATGCACAGGATCTGTTATTTTTTGTTTTATTTTTACAGGATGCTTTTTTTTTTTTTCTGTTCTCCTGACGGATCAGAAGAACAGAGAATAAAACAGTAATGTGAACTCTCCCTTAAGGCTCATGCACATGACCATTGTCTGTTTTGCGATCTGCAAATTGCGAATCTGCAAAACATGGATACTGGCCATGTGCCTTCCACATTTTCAGAATGGAATTGCTGGCACATAATAGAACAGTCCTATTCTTGCCTTTAATCCAGACAAGAACATGACATGTTTTATATTTTTGTGGATGGCACGGAACGGACATATCGATGTGGACAGCACACGGTGTGCTGTCTGCATCTTTTGCTTCTCCATTGAGGCCTCGTTCACATTTCCACGTCAGTGAAAAAAAGCGTATGTGCTTTATCCGTGAAGCTGTCCACGAAGGATCCGTGGTTGATCTGTGTGTCCGTTTTTATCATCCGTGTGTCATTTGTAATTCACTGACATTGTTCAGCTGAAAATTAATTTCCAAAGAATCTTCTATTAGTCTTCAGTGAAAAACTGACGAAACACGGACACAACACAGATGTGTGTCAGTTATTTGCACGGACCCATAGACTTCAATGGATGTGCTTGGTCCGCATCATGGATCAAAGTAGTGCATGTCTACGTGATTTTTTCACTGAACTACAGTCAGTAAAAAAAATACTGAAATGTGAACAGATACATTTAAATCCATGGGTATGTGTACTGTCCCTGGAAAATGCGGACAGCACACAGTGAAAAATGGAAATGTGGACGAGGTGTGAAGTGAATGGGTGCGCATCCTACCTGCAAAAAAAATGCGGATTGTATGCAGACAAAAACAGGGTTAAAAAACAGCATGAGCACTTAGAGGGTGTGAGAAGGATGAAACTGATTAACCCCAGGTGAGGCAGAGCTGTAGTCAAACAAAGCACTGTATAGTTGTCACGAGGGTGTCGGGAGCCTCGTCTGACTCCGTTATACCCGGGGTCAGGAAGTCGCAGCGGTATGTCTAAAGATCATGCTGTTACTTAATGATAGCTTTCTGTGTTTGCCTTGCAATTTTTTTTGTCTCACTCAGTATCCGTAGCTTCTTCTCCTCAGCTGTTTCTTGTCCGCCACTCCCAACAGGGCTGCCATCAGAAATTTTGGGGCCCCTTACACAGCTCAAGGCCTGGGCCCCCTCCCCCCCGACACTGCCCCAGTGGCAGATCCAGAGCCTGGTCTTTGGAGGGGCACTTCCCCCAGGAATAGGAGATCATGGGGCCCCTGTGTCCCCGTCCACCTTCAAGCCACACCCACACACAGCCCCACCCATATATCGGGCCCATACCTCTTACATCCAAGGACGTCTCCCACACGGCCCTCCACTATGTAGTTCGCCCGCCACACTGCGCCCCACTGAGTAATTTGCCCCCCCCAAGTTAATTTTGCCCCCAGACAGCCCTGCATTATGTAATTTGCCCCACACGGTCCTCCTTTATGTAGTTTGCCCGCCACACTGACCCCCTACTGACTAATTCCCCCCCCCCCCCCTCACAAGTTAATTTTGCCCCAGACAGCCCTGCATTATGCAAGTTGCCCCCACTAAGTAATTTGCCCCCACATGCCCCTCCATTATGTAGTTTGCCCGCCACACTGACCCCCACTGAGTAATTTGCCCCTCCCCCACAAGTTAATTTTACCCCCAGACAGCCCTCCATTATTGTTCCCCCACCCCCTGTAGTTGTGTCGCTGATTCCGGCCAGCTCGCTCCCCAGCACCGGCTGGAGGTACCCTTTCCTTAAATCCAGTCTCTGTGCATGGGCGTCCGCAGAAATTTTTCCAGGGGGGGGGGGGGGGCATAATTTTATTGACATCCATGCTCTGCTTGTTTCTGAGAATGTAATGAAGGGGAGGGGCGACGTGATGGAAAAGCTTAAATGTATATTAGAAGTGCCATAACAGGAACATATTGAAAATATTTATTTTTTTGTGAACAACAGAAAACTGGTCAATTAAATAAAGGCTTTGGACCCAGGGGCTGGGCCAAGAGTAGATGGATGGGGCGTGAATTAATATAAATTAAATTTAAATTTCATAACATTAAAGGTTTAGTTTATTTCAAGATAGAAAAGCATAAAAAGACGCACCTAGGTTTTTGAGGAGAAAAATAAGAAAAAAATTATTTTGAACCATAAGGTGAGTATTTGGTGGGATTTGAACTAATGGTGGCCTGTGGATGGCACTGTTTTGGGGGATCTGTGGATGGCACTGTTTTTTTGGGGGATCTGTGGATGGCACTGTTTTGGGGGGGATCTGTAGATGGCACTGTTTTGGGGGGATCTGTGGATGGCACTGTTTTGGGGGATCTGTAGATGGCACTGTTTTTGGGGGGGGGAATCTGTAGATGGCACTGTTTTGGAGGGGAGGAGATCTGTGGATGGCACTGTTTTGGGGAGGGGATCTGTGGATGGCACTGTTTTGGGGGGGGGGATCTGTGAATGGCACTGTTTTGAGGGGGGGATCTGTGGATGGCACTGTTTTGGGGGGGGGGGATCTGTGGATGGCACGGTTTTTTTTTCTTTTGGGGGGGGGGATCTGTGGAGGGCACATATATGGCATCTTATGCTATATATATGTCATCCACAGATCCCCCCTAAGTGCCATCCACACTGATCCCCCATAAGTGACCCCTAACACTCAGAATTAATAGTGGTATAATAAAGCAAAGACCTTTTTTTCTTCAGAATCGCGCCACACTCCGGAGCCCAGTGCCGCCTCCTAGTTAATTTATTACATAATATAGATTACAGCGCTTCTCTTCAATTATGTCAGCGCCAGTGAGGTGAGTAAATTAGCTAGTTTGCACGTCAGACAGACACACACGCAGGGACAGACAGACAAACACACAGGGACAGACAGACAGACACGCAGGGACAGACAGACACGCAGGGACAGACAGACACAGACACACACAGGGACAGACAGACACAGACACACACAGGGACAGACAGACAGAGAGACACACAGGGACAGACACACATACACCATGGCCCTCAGAATACACCTGGATCTGTGCTATAAACCCCTTTAATTGCACCAGATTCCACTCCACTTAAACCCCACTGCTTCTGAGTGCTCCACCTACCCCCTTATATATGAGCTGCCCCTCACCTGCTCTCCATGAAGCTCTGTGGACTCCAGGACTGCAGCACATCCTCCATCACTGAGCAGCCTGCAGGCACACAGCCCCTCCTCCCTCCACAAGCTGCTGCTGCTGTCAGGGTTTGTCCATGTGACTATTAAGGAGCATGTGACCAGTGATGTCACAGACCTCCTTCTAGCAACTACATTCTACCCATGGATCTGCCGAGACTCCAGCTATCTTGTTCTCAGAACAAGATAGCTGGGGCCCGGGGCCCCCGGGAGATAAGGGACGGGCTGCAGAAGGAAGAGGGGGAGGAGCACTGGGCCCCAGAGCCGGCTGCCACAATAAAAAAATAAATAAAAAAAAGTTTCAGGACTGGCCGGGCCCCCCCAGGGTCTGGGCCCCTTACTGGAGTATGGGCTGTACCCCCCTGTTTCTGTATGACACTTTCATGTCTTCTCTATTCTCTAACTTTTAAAATTTTTAATACATTTTCTTTTTCTCTCTTAGCCCCCCCTCTAAATTTGCCCAAATTGAACCACCAAAAATTCTGATGCAACTTAAATTTGTACAAAATTAGGGTTAGATTTATTTCAAATCATTTTGGTCATCTCTACTTTGTCATTTACAATTTAATAGTACTTACTATTTTGCTAATGAGTCGTAACCTGTATTTTTTGTTTGGATCCTGAAGGGTCACACATTTCCTTTTTTTATTGATCATGTAATTTCCAGCAGCCACACCAAACATGGTTAACAAGACCATACCAACAGCAACAAATGCTCCTTTTATCTGTAAAAAATAAGCCAGGTAAATAAAGCTAATCATATTATGATTTATCAGGTAAGTAAACAGAACACAGATGAGTTTAAAAAATACTGTGTATGTATTGTGAACCGGGACCCTTTCAGACAGTATTTTAGTCAGGCAAAACAGACCCAGACTGGTAGAGATAGAGTTTACTTTTCCAAGATTTATTGGTCAAAGGTAGAGATGAGCAAATTTTTCAAAAATTCGATTCGGTCGGTTCGTTGAATTTTCCGAAAAATGTGTTTCTATCAGAATTTAGGGTACTTTCACACTAGCGTTGGTGCGGATCCGTCTGTTTATTTGTACAGACGGATCCGCACCTCTGATGCAAACGTCTGTATCCGTTCAGAACGGATCCGTTTGCATTAGCTTTAAAGAAAAATAACAAAGTCCAAAACGGATCCGTTTTGACTTACATTGAAAGTCAATGGGGAACGGATCCGTTTTCAAATGCACCATATTGTGTCACTGACAACGGATCCGTCCCCATTGACTTACATTGTAAAAAAAAACGGATCCGTTAGGCTCCGCCTCTTCAGACGGACACCAAAATGCTGCATGCTGCGTTTTGGTGTCCGCCTCTAAAACGGAATAGAGGCGGAACGGAGCCTAACTGATGCATTCTGAACGGATCCTTATCCATTCAGAATGCATTGGGGCTTAACTGATCAGTTTTGGACCGTTTGTGAGAGCCCTGAAACGGATCTCACAAACGGAATCCAAAACGCTAGTGTGAAAGTACCCTTATTTGTGACGAATCTAGTTAAAACACAACTATTTCCTGGCTGCAGACAGCCTGTATAGTGATGTAGAGCACTGTGCCTTACATAAAAATGCATAGGGAGTCTGCTGTGGTAGTGAAACAGTACTGAGAGTAAGTATGACACGCAAATGACAGGTGTCACTCTTAGAATCACTTCATACTTCACTTATTTGGTCAGTTATGGGGCCAAAATAATTTAAGTGTGAAGTCAGCTTTACAGGTCAATGTTAGCGCCAGGTATGAAGAACCGTGCAGCAGCCCAAGATCTGAGTATAGCGTGAAAGACATCGTCAGCTGATTCCACATAGATAACCTGTTCTGTTAAACGCTGATACAAGTTGAGCCCCCCGACATAGTGGAGAGGGCGTCAGCAGTAAGTTTGTGTTGACGTCACTGATTATTTTGCCCTTCTTCTGATTTATCAGAAGACGGGAGTGGATCCAAAACAGAGATAACACGCGAATGGAATATTTTCATGTCTTCTGTGTTTTGTACCCACTCCTGCTTTTGGCTACCAAATCATAAGCATATTCTGATACAAAATAGGGACCATGTGATACAGGCCTTACAGCTGCTCCAAAGACAGGATCTGTTCTGAAGAAGGGTAAAATAAATGGTCAAACAACAAGGTCAAAAAGGGGAAATGGTGGCCCTGTCATAGAGTGGGGAGGGTGGGAACAGCATGAGCAGTCCACAGAGTGGCGAGTTGGCAGCAGCATGAGGAGACCAGACTGGTGAGGTGGCAGCAGAATTAAGAGACCAGAGTGTTGAGTTGACAGCAGCATGAGGAGACCAGTGTGGCCCAGTGACAAAGTGAGGAGGTGGGGGGAAAAAGTGTAGCCAGTACCAGCACAACATGTTGGGTGGCTGTAGGATCCCCTGGCAGCAGGTGTGTGGCATCAGGCAGGTGGCAGCATCAGAATAGTAGCTGAAGCCGCTAGCCAGAAAAAAAAGGCCTCTTTTAATAAAGTTTGGGTGTGGCACCAGGGGCGTAATAATATAAACATAGAAGTCATGGGGCCCCATAGCAAAACTTAGTATTGGGCCCCAACCCGCCCTGCCGCACAAATATAAAGTACAACATTTGTAACTAATTTTATCTATCTACCTATCTATCTATCTATCTATCTATCTATCTATCTATCTATCTATAACAAATAGTTCCACGGCACATCCAAATAAAAATCAAGTAGTAGTTTATTTACCAAGCAACTACAGTACTACTTGATTTTTATTTGGATGTGCCGTGGAACTATTTGTTATATATATTTTGGAGGTGGATCGCCCCCTCAGCCGCTGGCACATTTTTGAACTGCTGTGCTGCCCAAGTCCTATTTCCTTTATCTATCTATCTATCTATCTATCTATCTATCTATCTATCACAAATAGTTCCACGGCACATCCAAATAAAAATCAAGTAGTAGTTTATTTACCAAGCAGCGACGTTTCGGTCCGCTTGCTGGGACCTTTCTCAAGCAGTGACTTGAGGTCCCAGCAAGGTCCAGCAAGCGGACCGAAACGTCGCTGCTTGGTAAATAAACTACTACTTGATTTTTATTTGGATGTGCCATGGAACTATTTGTTATATATATTTTTGGAGGTGGATCGCCCCCTCAGCCGCTGGCACATTTTTGAACTGCTGTGCTGCCCAAGTCCTATTTCCTTTATCTATCTATCTATCTATCTATCTATCTATCTATCTATCTATCTATCTTCTGAATCCAACTCCTCCCCCAGCTCTACTGTTAAAGACATGTGTGGATGGACATTATATACAGCGTCCATACCTCTTACATCCAGTGATGTCTCATCTGATGTAGACACTCTCTTTTGTCATCTTCTTCATTCGGACCAGACCGCCATGACAATATATTACAGCCGTGTCTCGTCTTTGCAGAGTGTGACAAAAATAGCTTAGATGCTTCACATTTCTAGCATCATCCTCCTTCTCCTGGTGCCCCAACATTGTCATCCCGCTGCTACCCCAATACTGTGCCTGCTTTGATCCCCAGTGCCCCAAATGCTATACTGCAGAAAAAACAGTGCCATACAGATAGTTGACCCCATAGTAATAGTGCTCCCATACTGCCCCCAGTAGTAACTGTGCCTCCTACAGACCCTAAGTAACAACCCCATTAGTAGTAATACCCTCCATATTGTGGTCAATAATATTGTCCACAAAATACCCACAATATTACAACTTCCCCCATAGGGCCAGTAGTAGAAATATAGGCCCCTACAGTGCCCCAACATTAGCAATGTCCCTCTACAAGACACCCCTATAGAGCCCACAGTAGTCATAAAGCCCCCTATAGTGCCCCAGTATTTATAAAGCCCTGCTGCACTGTCGACATAAGTTATAATTAATGACCCCCTGTATTATAATACCAACCTGTAGTGCCACTACAAATAATGCACCCCCTGCAGTGCCCATATGTATAATGCCCCCTGTAGTGCTAGTATGTAAAATGCTGTCACACACTCCTTCATAGTATAATGCACCTTCTGTATTCTTAGAATATAGAATGGCCCCCTCTGTAGAATAGAATATATAGTATAGAATGCCCCCCTCCCCCATAGTATATACAATGCCCCCCCTCTATAATATATATAATGCGCCCCCCTCTACCCTTAATATATACTATGGCTCCCTCTTTAGTATAAATAATTCTCCCCCTAGTATGTAATGATCGATTCTGCACTATATTTAATGGCCCCTATGTATTGTTTTATATATATATATATATATATATATATATCTATATATATCTATATATATATATATATATATATATATATATTGCAGAGGACGCCAAGGTTGGGTCCTCAATGGCAGATATATATCGCCACTGTTTGGGTTGTGGTGCCTTTAAGAAAGTACTGACTATCTGGGATCCTGTACCCACAGGGTTAACTCTACTTATAAGAGGAAAAGGAAGGGAGAGAGGGGGTGGAGTGTGGACACACTGCTGTTGGTGTGAGCAGAGCTGGAAGCTGAGGGTGCGTGAGAAGTTTGGCTGGAAAGCTGACTGCAAGCTACCACGGTCTAAAGCCACTGAGTAATACAGTAATACCTTTATTTGGAATGGACTGTCTACTGTTTATGTTGTACTGAACCAAGCAGACTTTAAGTTGGTTTCTTATGTCCTTGGCTGCTGCAAGCTGTACCTATTTTTTCGTTTTGGAAAATAAACACCTGTTTTCGTTAACCCTGGGCCGGCTCATGCACCTGGTTATTGAAGCGGTCTTTCCCCATATTACAATATATATATATATATATATATATATATATAAGCAATACAGAGGGTGCATCATATATATACTACATATATATGCTGCTGATGCTTTTATATAGGACAATGTACGTCCCCTACCCTGCTTAGTTTGTCCCAGGCATAGGGGCTGCCTGGGGCACACTGTCCTCTATATTATAAGTATCAGCAGCAAGCAGAGTTCATGCCCCCCCTCCATGAACATTTCTTGCTGCTCTCCCAGGCAGAATCAAACCAGCTCCCGGTACGGCCCCCCCAACCCCCGGCCTCCGGCTAACAACAACCCAAGTCCTCCCCACCCTCCATGATGACCTTTTTTCCCCCCAGTGCAGTGAATGCACATACAGTTACTCACATTATCTGTTTGTGACTGCGCAGCAGGTCCTGACTCCCGAACCCCACCCACTTAGTTCTGTGTCAGGAGGTTACTGCTGGAGTGCTGGAGCTATCGCATGGACATGCTCAAAGCATGTAAGGTGGAGGGGGGGCCCTGAGAACAAGGAAAGCAGGGACCATCGTAGCTCCAGACAGGGACTCAAGACAGTAGCTAGGGGGGCGGTGCCTTACATCCACTCCGGGGGGGGCCCCCCCCCCCCCCTCCCACAGGCTCCATAGCACCCGCATACCCTGCCTCTATTGGCAGTACGCCATTGTGTGGCACCATGTATGATCTAGTCTGATGCATCAGGCAATGGTGTGTGGAAATCCTGGCTGATTCACGCCCAATTCATCTTCATAAAGGTCAGTTTCTCCACATTTTGGGTGGGAAGGAGTTCTCCTTGGGGTAACTATGGCCATAAACACTTGCTCTGAAGCTACACTACTGGCCGGGCAGGTAAGCTTGTCCATGGCAAACTCGGCCAGTTGTGGCCACAATTCAAGTTTGGCTGCCTAGTAGTCCGGGGGATCTTAGATGTGGGGTGGCAGGGTGCAGTCCAAGTATGCCATCACCTTCAGGTTCTGATCCATGTCTTGCTGCTACTGGTGAGTAGTTTCTTTACTAGTAGGGTGAAGAAAACTGCTCATCAGAACCTCTAGATTTAAGTTGCTGCTGATGGAGCCCCCCCCCAGGGTGGCTACTCAGCTGTCACTACGCAAGCAACTGAGCATGCATCATGCCATTTGTGAAAGTTACTCGGAGGGACTCCCTGCCTCCATATCCACTGCATACCGCCACGGTGTGTCTGGGTCATCTGCCTTGTCTTCTTCATCACCCTGTAGCTCCTCCAGCTGCTCCTGCTCCTCCTCTCCTATCATCTGTGCAGAAAAAACACCCATTTCTCTACACATTGCGTATGCACAAATGTCTCCCTCCTCCTCCAGTTCAGCCCCCACAGGGCTCATGTGACCACAAGATGCAGGCCTACTGTCCAGCCAGATTTAACAGCATCTGTTCCAGGACATAAGCAGTGGAATGACATTATTCATCTCGTAGTCCTGGTGACTGACAAATAAAGTGGCATCCGCAAAGGGCCTTAGCAAATGGCAGGTGTCATGCATGAGCTGCTACTGGCTAACATCGAAGTTACACAGGGGAGTACCTCTGTCCGCCTGTATCATCAAGAAATCATTTATGGCCTCTCTCTATTCATATAGTCAGTCCAACATATAGAAAGTGGAGTTCCAACGTGTGGAAACGTCGCATATCAGCTGATGTTGGGGAACGCCATTCTGCCTTTGCAGCTTAAGGAGGGTGTGCTTTGCAGTGTAAGAGTGGCTAAAGTGCATGCACAGTTTCCTGGCCATCAGGATGTCTTGCAGATGGGTGGAAGACTTCAGGAACCTCTTTACAATCAGATTCAACACGTGTGCCATGCAGGGAGCATGGCTCAGCCCTCCATGATGCAGCGCTGACACCATTTTTTTCCCCATTTTGGTCGCCATGGTTTCGATTTTGAGTTGTTGCAGGGAAAGCCAGGATTCAATTTTTTGATGAAGGACGCGGAGACGTTCCTCCTCTGTGTGACTCTGTTCGCCCAGGCAAACTAGGTGCAGAATAGCGTGACACCGTCGTGCCCTGCACATGTGGTATGCTGGAGGAGCACTGTGTATTGTTCCTGCAGTGGAGGCTGAGGACACGGTTGAGGTTGAGGAGGCAGAGGCGGACATTAGCCCAGGACCCACAGCTTGAGAACGTGGAGGTGGCAGTGGTGTCACCTGGCCAAGTTGCTGGTGTGGCTGGGCAGGAACCACATTTACCTAGCGGGCCATAAAGTGCATATATTGTCTTTGACCGTAGTTGCAGCTCCACAAGTCGGCGCTGCTGAGAACTTTAGCAGACACCGACAGGCTCAAGGGCTGGCACACTTTCTGTTCAACGTACATGTGCAGGGCTGGTACTGCGTTTTTCACAAATAAATGATGGCTTGGGACTCTCCATCTTGGCTCGGCACAAGCCATCAGTTCTCTTGGAAAGGGAGGGACTGCAGTACCAGCAACTTGGCCAGGAGCATGTTCAGCTTCTGCACCGTTGGAAGAGTGCACGTGTACCGCTGACTTTTTGAAATCGCTTTGGTGATAGATTGCTGACGAAATGACTGAAGGGGAGTAGGACCATCAGGACCAGTAGATAATGGGAAGGAAAGACAGCTACCTTCGGCTGAGGTGGTGGAGCCTTGACTGCAGGAAAAGGGGTGCGAGCCACTAGGTGATGCAGCGGTTGCTGCGGCAAGCTGGGGCACTACATTGGAGACACGGTTCTCCCAGGTCACTTTATAGTGAAGCTGCATATGTTGACGCAGAGCTATGGTGCCAACATTGGCACCCTGGCCACGCTTCACCTTCTATCTACAGATTCGGCAAACGGCCATGTTCATCTTCTCCGGCGGCTTGATGAAAAACTGCCACACCGCCGAATATGGCATTTTCCCCCCAACACTCCACGTTGACTGCCTGCTAATACAAAAAGGGCTGTGTCACAATATAAATTTACTGCAGAACGGCTAATAAGGCGTACTTATATGTCCTATAAATAAACCCCAAAAATGCCCTGTTTGCCTTGTATTAGTGGTGAAACAAAAATATATTCGCCGTTCAGCGTTGAACTTATCTGTTGAAAAGCCTTTTATGTTGTGTAAAAGTAATAAAAATGATGGCTTAATTACTGTTCAGCAGTACAGTGATATATTCTAAAGCCCTGTTTGCCGTGTATTAGTGACAAAACAAAAATATATTCGCCATTCAGTGTTGCACTTATCTGTTGAAAAGCCTTTTGTGTTGTGTAAAATTTGAACAAAATTAGGGCCTAATTACCATTAAGCTGTGCAGTGATATATTCTAAAGCCCTGTTTGGCGTGCATTAGTGGCGAAACAAAAATATATTCGCCATTCAACGTTGCACTTATGTGTTGAAAAGCCTTTTGTGTTGTGTAAAATTAGAAAAAAAATGAGGGCATATTTGCCGTTCAGCGGTGCAGTGATATATTCTAAAGCCCTGTTTGCCGTGTATTAGTGGCGAAACAAAAATATATTTGCCGTTCAGCGTTGCAGTTATCTGTTGAAAAGCCTTTTGTGTTGTGTACAAGTGGAACAAAATTAGGGGCTAATTGCCGTTCGGCTATGCTGTGATATATTTTAAAGCCCTGTTTGCCTTGTATTAGTGGCGAAATAAAAATATATTCGCAGTTCAGCGTTGCACTTATCTGTTGAAAAGCCTTTTGTATTGTGTAAAAGTAGAAAAAAATTAGTGCATAGTTTCCGTTCAACTGTGCAGTGATATATTCTAAAGCCCTGTTTGCTGTATATTAGTGGCGAAACAAAAATATATTCGCTGTTCAGCGTTGCACTTATCTGTTGAAAAGCCTTTTGTATTGTGTAAAAGTAGAAAAAATTAGGGCCTAATTGCCATTCAGCGATTCAGTGATATATTATAAAGCTTTGTTTGCCTTGTATTCATGGCAAAATAAAAATATATTTGCCGTTCAGCATTGCACTTATCTGTAGAAAAGCCTTTTGTGTTGTGTAAAAGTGGAAAAAAATTAGGGCATAGTTTCCATTCAGCAGTGCAGTGATATATTCTATAGCCTGTTTGCCGTGTATTAGTGGTGTAACAAAAATATATTTGCCGTTAAGCGTTGCACTTATCTGTTGAAAAGTCTTTTTTGTTGTGTAAAAGTAGAACAAAATTAGGGCCAAATTGCCGTTCAACTGTGCAGTGATATATTGTAAAGCCCTGTTTGCCTTGTATTAGTGGTGAAACAAAAATATATTCGCCGTTCAGCATTGCACTTACCTGTTAAAAAGCCTTTTGTATTGTGTAAAAGTAGAAAATATGAGGGCCTAATTGCCCTTCAGCAGTGCAGTGATATATTCTAAAGTCCAGTTTACCATGTATTAGTGGCAAAATAAAAATATATTCGCCGTTCAGTGTTGCACTTATCTGTTGAAAAGCCTTTTGTGTTGTGTAAAGGTAGAAAAAAATGAGGGCCTAATTGCCGTTCACGGGTGCAGTAATATATTCTAAAGCCCTGTTTGCCGTGTATTAGTGGCTAAACAAAAATATATTCGCCGTTCAGTGTTGCACTTATCTGTTAAAAAGCCTTTTGTTTTGTGTAAAAATAGAAAAATGTGAGGGCCTAATTGCCGTTTAGCGGTGCAATGATATATTCTAAAGCCCTATTTGCCATGTATTAGCGGCGAAAGAAAAAATATTTGATCTAACAGTATTTCAGACAGAGAAGTTCCAGGCGCTGCACAGGGGAGTGGCAAAGGCATACATGTTTCTGGCATTCCAAAGGTTGCAGCAAAGTAAGGGGCCATGGCAGCAGGGGTCACTTGAAGAGGCCTGAGCTCCCAGTGTCAGCTAGCAGTGGTGTTGTGACCAGCAACCCAGAGGTTCTTGAATGGTTGACTCGATCTTTGCCTTCGTCACAAGTGACATTAGACACCCCAAACCAAAAGTCAGTGGGTTTGTCAGACACAACCCTTAGTTGGCATGGCCCGGGAGAAGGCCCTGTGCCCTCACCTTTCCTCAACCTGCCTCTGTCCTTTTCTGTTCCCGCAGCCAAAGAAGTATTGTATACTGTGGGCTCAGCTACACTATACAGTGAGGACGAGCTACTAGAAGACAGTCAGCAGCTACTGGCAAGGCAAGATGTGGAGGAGACATCCGCCGCTTCCTCCACTAGGCGGGCAAGCAGTGATGAGGAGAGTGGCGTGGGAGCTGGTATTGCAAGAGGTCAGGCTCCTGACCCAGAGACGGTTGAGGAGGACATCAGTGACGTGTCGACAGTACTCGATGATGATGATGTAGCTGATTGCACTTGGGAGCCGGATGATGAAGGGGCTTTATCATAATTGGTAGAAGAGGGTGGCAGCTTGCCTGTGAGCCAGCGGTGGAGCCAGCAAGTCGCTAGCGTGGCCGGGAGTCAGCAGGGAGGCAGCAGTGGGAGATTGGGAGCCAAACGTGCCCGGGGTAGACCACCCACTTCACAGGAGCCTACCTGCCCGGGAAGTAGCGGTGCACGGGTTCACTGAGCCAGCGGCGGTAGCAGTCAGTTAGTGCGTAGTGTTGGGGTAAAATCACCTACTCGGCGGTGGGGCAGTTTTTTGTTAAGCCGCCGGAGGAGGTAAACATGGCCATATGTAGAATCTGTGGGCAGAAGGTGAAGCGTGGCCAGGGTGCCAACGTTGGCCATAAAGCCCTAAAGTACCATAAAGTGGCCTGGGAGAACTGTGGCTCAGATGTGGTGGTCCAGCCTGCCACAGCAACCGCTGCATCAAACAGTGGCACGCACCCGGTTTCAGGCAGTCAAGGCTCCACCACCTCAGCCGAAGAGAGCTGTCTGTCCTTTCCATCATCTGCTGGTCCTGATGCTCCTGCTCCTCCTACTCCTCGTCAGTCATTCCATCAGCAATCGATCACCGAAGCAATTGCCAAGAGATAACAGTATGCGTGCACTCATCCAACGGCGCAGAAGCTGAATGTGTTCCTGTACAAGTTGCTGGTGCTGCAGTCCCTCTCTTTCCAAGTGGTGGACTCTGCACCTTTCAGAGAACTGATGACTTGTGCCGAGCCGAGGCAGAGTCCTAAGACATCATTTCTTTGCCAAAAAGTCAGTACCAGCCCTGCACACACATGTATAACAGAAGGTGGCCAGTCCTTGATCCTGTCGGTTTCTGCCAAAGTGCAGGGCAGCGCTGACGTGTGGAGCACGACGCTGTATGGTCACTGTGCAAAAGTACCAGAGGTCGGTGGTGTACCGGGAGTTCAAGAGGACAAGTCAAGATGTGCTATTGCCAAGGGCAACCGTCTGGAAGATAAAGAGATGGTGAGCGGTGCGATTCTCAGGAGATCCTATATTCCCTGAGACTGTGTGCAAGATTCTAAAGGGTGTGGCTGGAATGACCGTCCAGTAAAAGTCTTAACTACAGGCCAAGTTGTATCCGGTAGCAACTGTTGGAGTAAGGAATCTGCAGGAGATCATGGTACCAGGAATCAAGGGCAGGTCTCCAAAAGCTGGATTTCGGAGGATGATCTCAGTAGAGATGTCTGTGGGAGGCTCTCGTCTCCCGACACTGCCGAACCTGTGACAACAAACGGTAAGACTGTTCCTGTTATTAATTATGTGGCAGACCCAGTGATGGTGTGCCGGTGGCATTTGATACCTGCTGGACTGGTGAGCGATAAATTGCCGAGGCGAGGAACTGTCTCGGAAATATGTGACATTGGGAAAAACGAAATGTCTGACGGGTGAGCCTGTTGTGATTATTCCCCCGCAGGAATCTGGACGGGAGATGGTTTTTGTGTCACGTAAGCTGCCCATGATCAAAGCAAAAAAAATGGGTGGCGCTATGAAAAATTGCAGTCGAGTCCAAACGTTGTTGGACGCAGGAAGCCAGGGGAACCTGGTATGTGCCAGCATGATTGCTGGGGACTATGTGCTGGACAATTGTGCGGATAAGAAGGACTGTCCGATGGTTTTCACTGAGCGTGAGGCTCTAGTGGGAACTGGGACTGATGAACTTGATGTGGTAAATAAAATTATGCATGACATGATGTGGGGCAATAGGGACACTTCTGTAGAAAGTGGTGACGCTCCTGCAGAACCTGTACCTGTCCCTTTAAGTAAAGGTGTAAGGGAAAGGACCATTGAAAACAGTTGTGTAGTTGAAGAGAAAAAAGAAAATGTGGTGTCATGTGCAAGACATGATGATAATGACGACATGCCTTTTCTCTTGCAAAGCGATGGTAACATATTTGCCGAAAAGCATAATGTTATTGTGGATAATGTGAAGGAGCTGCACATAGAAAACAAGTTACTTGAAGTGCCTTATGATATGTGTGACGATGATATACCTGCTCCTTTAAAGGGTGTGATCAGGGAAGAAGCTCCCTCTGTTGGTAAAAATGTGGATGGTATAAAAATGCTAAGTGATGTTGAGAGCTCACAACTGAGGGAAACCACTGTGAAAAATGTGCAAGTACATGGGGCAGTCCTAGAGGGTGTACCACACATACTAGAAGTGGATATGCAGTCTCCACAGGTTTCTATGATTAATGAAATATCCCAGGTGGGGATTAGCTCATCGGTGCCCCTAGAGGACAGGATTGAGTATGACATGAGCGGTATATATAACGCATGTTCTATGACCGATAGCAACTCAGAGAGAGAGGCTTCCATGTTGAGGTTTTGCCAAACTAAAGTGGTTACTAGTAGCGACCAGATGACAGTTATATCTGACGAGGCGAGAGTTCAGTCGGGTGACGTCAGCCTAGTGTCTGAAGCTCATGTCCAGACAGTCTTAGATAACCTGACTGGACAGTACAGCTGCAAACAGGAGCCTGACCTCACTCTCGCCACACGGGCCCTAGATACGATAGAGAAGGGACTAGCTGTTGTCACAGAGTCACCGAAGAAGGCTGCAGAAGGGTCAAAAGAGGAGACCCCGGAAAAGATGAGTGAACTGAAGGGTCTACTGCCTTGTGTCCTGGGGAAGGGAAAAGACTTCAGAAAGACACAAAAGTCTATAGTAGACATCAACAATGGGCTTGAAGAGTCCCTGGGTGGAAATCCGACAGAGTGTCTAAGGAAGAATGGTGGTACTCCTACAACTGCTGTTACACCAGAACAGAGTGAAGAGCAGCTGGAACAGAAGGCCCAAGAGTGGGGCGCTGCTAACAAGCTGGTGCGAAAAACTAAGAAGAAGACCAAGGCCCTCTCCTTGGCTAGAGCCCTTAAAAAAGCGCTTAAGGAGCGAGATGAATTGGAGAGGCTGAACAAGCAACTCAGAGCAGAGATGGAAGATCTCAGGAGCTCAAAAGATGAAGTCATTGAGTTGGAGAGGCCTAAGCGTGCTCCTGCGCAGCAGGTGGAAGAAAATGAGATACCTGAAGAGGAAGATCCTCTAAAAGATGCCAAGAAGTCAGAGCCCGTTAAGAATGGGTCTGGAGGTGGTGGCGCTGTGGTGCCAGCCGAGGCAGAGAAGAAGATGGAAGATGTATCTGCTGAACCAGATGATGGTGCTGAGGTGAATGCAGAAGCCCAGAGACTCATGGCAGTGTTTGGCCAGGACCTGTTCATGAAAGACATTCCCTCTGCTGTCAATGCCTTCCAGAAAGCCAGCAGTCTGCTGGGGAAGAAATACGAGGGGACTGATGACCAGTATGAGGGTCCTGTCTACTCTGATGGGCTGGCTCTCCTGAATCCTGCCCGAAAGGAGAACCATATCCTGGGTGAACCTCTGCAGGGATTGCCAGAAGACGACGAGTCTGGTGGAGACCCTGATGTCCACAGTACCTCCAACCTTGATGAGAAAGAGGAGGAACTAAGAATGCAAGTATATGATTCCGTGTCCGAGAAGGATGAGAAGGCTAACAAAGTGGATGAAGACTCCAAAGGAGACTCAAAGGCTGACGAGGCAAAGGCTGTTGAGTTGGAGTGGGAAAAAAACTCAGTTGTTTCCCAACAAAGGAGCTTTGACCCTGGAGGGGGCTTAAGTAAGGTGAAAAGTCCTACAGCCTTTATCAGGGGGGGAGAGGATATGTGGCAGTGGAGCTGCCAGAAGGCTATAGGAAGGTCATTCAAGTGGCGTATCTCACCCAGAGCAAGCTGGGTGAGAACAAGAAAGGTTGGGAAAATAGTTTTTCCCCACTGTCTGCAGCAGTCAGGCTGGTAATGGGGATAATTAGCAGCCAGCTGAGGAGCTTGGATAAATCTGGGCTGAGCTCCTCAATCAGGGCTCCCAGTCTGGGAAATGAGCAGGTTGTGTCAAGACCTGTGAGAGCCAGGACCCTCTAACCCTGTGTGGGGGTAAGCACTGTGGTGTTTTGGGGAGCTGGGTGGTAGACCCGGATCCCGCTAGAGAGGGAGTGTATATATACTGTGTAGTCAGTGGCCAGACGGCTGAGGTTTCTTTTTATGATTTTGTTGTACTGCTGTGATGACAATAAAGCTGGTCGTGGCCAGTTTGCACCAGAATCTACAGTGGTGGAGTGGCTTCTTGATGTGTGCCAACTGTCTAAGGTGTTAAGACGGCGATCTGGAAGAGCTAAGTAACCCCGTGTTGTTACAGCAGATAGTGGTAACTCCTAAAATAGTTATTACTTTACATTTCCCATATGTCTACTTCATGTTTAGATCATTTTGTAAATGACATTTTCTTTTTTTGGGATGCTAGAAGGCTAAGTTTAGAAGCAAATCTTGACATTTTTCAGAAAATTTCTAAAACCCACTTTTTAAGGACCAGTTCAGGTCTGAAGTAACTTTGTGAGGCTTACATAAAAGAAACCACCCATAAATGGACCTATTTTAGAAACTACACCCCTCCAGGTATTCAAAACTGATTTTACAAACTTTCTTAACCCTTTAGGTGTTCCACAATTTCTGAATTTCCCTTTTTTGGCAGATTTTCCATTTTAATCCCTTTTTTTTCTGTAACAAAGCAAAGTTTAACAGCCAAACAAAACTCAATAGTTATTGCCCTGATTCTGTAGTTTACAGAAACACCCCATATGTGGTCGTAAACCGCTGTAAGGACTCACGGCAGGGCGCAGTAGGAAAGGAACGCCATATGGTTTTTGGAAGGCACGTCATTTCACTGGGAAAATTTTAAGTTGCCATGTCACATTTGAATACCCCCTGATGCACCCCTAGAGTAAAAACTCCAAAAAAAAGACCCCATTTTGGAAACTATAGGATAAGGTGGAAGTTTTGTTGGTACTATTTTAGGGTACATATGATTTTTGGTTGCTCTATATTACACTTTTTGTGAGGCAAGATAACAAAAAATTGCTGTCATCTGACATTAGATCATGTAGTATTTTTATAGAACAGGTTCTTACAGATGCGACAAGTATAGGTGCGTCAGTCGCCGCATTTGTGTGAGGGGAGGCTCTGGCCCGCCGCTACATAAGCGGGGCTGTGCTCCTCCCCATCACACACGGTGGCTCGGCGCACTACACGTTCGGGAGGATACTGCGCACGCGCCGGCGTTCTTTGCAGAGCGGTTCCACGCATCCTCAGTTACTGGCTTCTTCCGAGAGGGGGGTAAACGCCAGCACTTGCCGACACTCAGGTACAGGCTCGGATCGCAGGAAACACTACAGTTATCACGGTCAGTAGCTGGGCTGGGGCCCGGCATTACGGAGATGTGCATAATTATATACCATCGATCGATTCATACGGCACGGCCGTAATACATGGTACTGGTATCTGGAGACAGTTTGGAAATATGTTTCACACTGTTTAACTCCTTAAGGACGAAGGGCGTACATGTACGCCCTTGCGTCCTGGTACTTAAGGACCAAGGGCGTACATGTACACCCTGTAAATTTCCGATCACCGCTGCGCACGTGGCGGTGATCGGAACAAGGTGTCCGCTAAAATCATTTAGCAGGCACCTTGGCACAATGCCCAGGGGGGTCCTGTGACCCCCCCATGTTGGCGATCGCAGAAAATCGCAGGTCAATTCAGACCTGCGGTTTTCTGCGGTTCCGGGTTTTTCGGGTCTCCGGTGACCCGAAGACCCGGAACAGGATGGTGATCCGTGGTGTTATAATACACCACCAATCACTATCCTTACCGTTAGTTAGAAATGTCCCTGATTGGCTGGGCAGGGGGGCGGTGGTAGATGCTAACCGCCGGAGCTTCTCCTCCCTGCCCACAGCCTGCAGAGACGCCTTTGGATCCGGACGCCCCAGGACCCTATCGCACCCCAGCAGGACCCCATTGCATCCCAGCACACCCTATCAGAAGCCCAGCCACCCAGCAGACCCCCGATCAGCCCCAGCAGCTCCCCCAGCATCCCTACCAACAGCCCCAGCCAGTTGGTTTTAGCAGCCCCAGCCCCAGCAGCAGCAGCAGCCAGCAGCCAGTAAGTGCACCTGGGTGTCTGGGGTCCACAGCACTCAGTTGTGTGACCCTAGACCCCCCCCAGGGGTACAACACCTGCCCCCTTCCCCCCTGCCCCACCCCCCCATTTTTTTTTTTTTGGTGTGCGCTGACTGTGGTCGGCTCTCTTTAGTGTTTGGCCACTGTTAGTGCACTTCTGATCACCGTTATCAGCTAGTCAGGCAGTTTTTTTTTTTTTTACACTTTTCCTTTTTTTTAGTTAGTTTTTTATTTATTTTTTTATTTTAGTGCGCGATCACCCGGCCCTACACACACGCACACTTCAAATAAAGTTTTTTTTACACGCACGCACACACACTCGCACAACACACACACCTATGGCCCGCCGGTTGTTCTCGGTGGAGGAGGCATATGCCCAGATGCTCTCCGACACCGAGAGCGCAAGTGAGGATGAGGATGACCCCACATTCCTCCTGTCATCCACATCCTCCTAATCATCATCTGACGATGATGAGCCCCCAAGGCGGCGGAGATGCCGCCAGGCGAAGCCAGGTTCCCCACATGCTAGGGACCCCATGGCCAGCACTAGTACGAGCAGCCCTGGGACTCGTACTAGTTTTCCGGCCCACCAGCCAAGTGCACCTGAGTCCCCTGCAGGTGAACGAGTCTGGTGCATCCCAGTGGACTATGAGCCCGCAATTCCTGAATTTGTTGGCAATCCAGGAATCCAGATTCCCACAGTGGGGTTCACTGAAATAGATTATTTTAGTTTTTTTTTCAGTGACCCACTGGTGAATCTGATGGTGGAGCAGACGAATCTGTACGCCCAACAGTTCGTCGCTCAGCACCCAGGCTCTTTTTTGGCCAGGCCCGGTGGCTGGACCCCGGTCAGTGCAGCCGAGATGAGGACATTTTGGGGCCTCGTGCTGCACATGGGCCTGGTCAAAAAACCAAGTGCCAGGCATTACTGGAGTGGGGACGTCCTCTACCAGACCCCACTGTACAGTATGGCTATGGCACGTACCCGGTTTGAGGCCATACAAAAATACCTGCATTATGCAGATAATGCAGCATGTCCCCCCCGAGGTGATCCTGCCTATGACCGGCTGTATAAGATACGGCCAGTCATAGATCACTTTGGGGCCGCATTTGTTCAGGCCTACGTACCTGGAAGGGAGGTCGCGGTTGATGAGTCTCTCGTTGCTTTCAAGGGGAGACTCATTTTCCGCCACTACATTTCCTCTAAGCGAGCGAGGTATGGCGTGAAGCTATACAAAATTTGTGAGAGTACCTCAGGGTACACTTACAAATTTCGTGTGTACGAGGGACGAGATTCCCGTATTCAACCCCCAGAATGTCCCCCCACTCTGGGTGTTAGTGGGAAACTCGTGTGGGACCTTGTGCACCCACTACTGGATAAGGGTTACCACCTGTACGTGGATAACTTTTATACCAGTATTCCCTTGTTCCAGGCCCTCTCCGCCAGATCCACGTTCGCTTGTGGGACCGTGCGGAAAAATCAAAGTGCCCTCCCTGCCCACCCCCTCCAGGTACCTATCCCCAGAGGTGAGACCCGTGCCCTTACCAGCGACAACCTGTTGCTGGTCAGATATAAGGACAAGAGGGATGTCCTTGTACTGACCACAATCCATGGTAACAGCACCACCCCAGTCTCTGTGCGAGGTACCACGGCAACGGTCCTCAAGCCCGATTGTATCGTCGACTACAATCGATATATGGGAGGAGTTGATCTATCTGATCAAGTCTTCACGCCATATAATGCAATGCGCAAAACCCGGGCATGGTACAAAAAGGTTGCGGTCTACTTGGTACAGGTTGCCTTGTACAACGCTTTTGTACTATGCCGATGCGCTGGCAGCACAGAGACGTTCCTCCAGTTCTATGAGGCAGTCCTCAAGGACCTGATCTTTTCAGACCGGGAAAGAGCAGGTCGGAGTACCTCGGGAATTGGAGGCGCCCGGGTCGTCCCTGGCCAACATTTTCCAGGTGTGGTCCCCCATACTGGAAAAAAGGGACGATCCCCAAAAAAGTGCAGGGTGTGTTGCAAGAGGGAGATCCAGAAATACACCACCACTCAATGTGACACGTGCCCCGATCATCCGTGCCTCTGCATTGACAGTTGCTTCAGGGAGTACCTCACTTCCATGGAGTACTAAATTATTATAATTCCCGACAATCCCCTAGATAATACATAACATTATGGCTCTCAGACTTTGGAGACACGGAAACAACTTTTTTTTTTCCAAAAATGATTTTATTGTATTTAAGTTTTTAAAAAATGTTGTTTTAGTGTCTCTAAGGTCTGAGAGCCATACATATTGGGCATCGTCGCGTCCGTAACAATCTTATGTATAATAATAAAATATTAACTAACCCCTCAGATAAACGCCCTTTTAAAAATAAATTAAAAACGATGTAAAAAAAAGAAATTTTTGTCACCTTAGATCGCAAAAATTATAATAGCACGTCATCAAAAAAATCAAATGCCCCCCAAAATAGAGCCAATCAAACCGCCATCTCATCCCGCAAAAAAAAAAAAAAAAAAACTATGGCTTCCAGTATGTGGAAGTACAAAACCTTTTTTCTTTTTCAAAGTTGGTTAATGATGTCATGCTGAAGCCAACTTTTAATAAAAGTAGTCATATTAGGTATTGCCACATCCGTAACAATGTGCTCAATAAAAATAACTTTTGACCTAACCCCTCAAATAAACGCTGTCAAAAAAAAGTAAAAAAACCCATTTTTTGTCACCTTACATCATAAAAAGTGTAATAGCGAGTGATCAAAAAGTCATATGCCCCCAAAAATAGTGCCAATCAAACCGCCATCTCATCACGCAAAAAATGAGCCCCTACATTAGATAGTTCCCAAACAAAAAAAAAAAAATTAGATCCCAGGCTATGGAGATAGTAAAATTATTTATTTTTTGTTCCTAAAATTATAAAATAGTGTAAAATCTAAATAAATCAAAAAAGTAGACATATTAGATATCGACGCGTCCGTAATAATCTGCCCTATAAAAATAACATTAGACCCAACCTCTCAGATGAACGGCGTTAAAAAAATAAAATAAAAACGGTGCCAAAACACAAATTTTTTGGCAAATTTCCGTTTTAATCCATATTTTCCGGTAGTAAAGCAAGGGTTAACAGTCAAACAAAACGAAATATTTATTGCCCTGATTCTGTAGTTTGCAGAAACACCCCATATGTGGCCGTAAACTGCTATATAGCCATAAGGCAGGGCATAGAACGAAGGGAACGCCATATGGTTTCTAGAAAGCAGATTTTGATGGACTGGTTTATTTACACCATGGCCCATTAGAAGCCCTCCTGATGTAGCCTAGACTAGAAACTCCAAAAAAGTGACCCCATCTAAAAAACTACACCCCTCAAGGTATTCAAAAATTACTTTACAAACTTTGTTAACCCTTTAGGTGTTCCACAAAACTTAATGGCGAATGTAGAAACAATTTTAGAATTTCCATTTTTGTTTTCTTGCCTCAAAAAAGTGTAATATAGAGCAACCAAAAATCATATTTACCCTAAAATAGTCCCAAAACAACAACCGCCGTATCCTGTAGTTTCCTAGATGGGGTCACTTTTATGGAGTTTCTACTCAAGGGGTGCATCAGGGGGCTTGAAAGGGTACATGGTGTAAATAAACCAGTCCTGCAAAATCTGCCTTCCAAAAACCATATGGCGTTCCCCTTCTTCAATGTCCTGCCGTTTAGCCAAATAGTAGTTTATGACCACATATGGGGTGTTTATGCAAACTACAGAATCGGGGCAACCCATATTGAGTTTTGTTTGGCTGTTAACCCTTTATTTCCAGTAATAAAGTAAGGGTTAAAATGGAAAATTTTCCAAAAATTCTAAATTCCAAAATTGTTTCTCCATCTTCCATGAACTGTTGTGGAACACCTAAAGGGTTAACAATGTTTGTAAACCCAGTTTTGAATACCTTGAGGGGTGTACTTTCTTAGATGGAGTCACTTTTTTGGAATTTCTATGCTAGGGTGCATCAGGGAGGCTTGCAATAGGACATGGTGATAAAAAAACCAGTCCCGCAAAATCTGCCATTCAAAACCCATATGGCGTTCCCCTCCTTCTGCGCCCTGCCGTTTGGCCAAACAGTAGTGTAGGACCACATATGGGGTGTTTCTGTAAACTAGAGAATCAGGGCAACCCACATTGAGTTTTGTTTAGCAGTTAACCCTTACTTTATTACTGGAAAAAATGGATTATAATGGAAAATTTTCCAAAAAATTGAAATTCTGAAATTTTATCTCCATTTTCCATGAACTGTTGTGGAACACCTAAAGGGTTAACAAAGTTTGTACAATCAGTTTTGAATACCTTGAGGGGTGTAGTTTCTAAAATGGGGTCATTTTTGGGTGGTTTCTATTATGTAAGCCTCACAAAGTGACTTCAGACCTGGAGTGGTCCATAAAAAGTGGGATTTGGAAAATTTCTGAAAAATTTTAAAATTTGCTTCTAAACTTCTAAGCTATGTAACAACCCCAAAAAATAAAATGGCTTTCCCCAAATGCTCCAAACATGAAGTAGACATATGGGGAATGTAAAGTCATCACTTTTTTGGGGGGTATTACTATGTATTATAGAAGTAGAGAAACTGAAACTTTAAAATTTGCTAAATTTTGCAATTTTTTTTGTAAAATTAGTTTTTTTTATGCAATAAAATAAAAAAATTTGACCCAATTTTAGTAGTGTCATGAAGTACAATATGCGACGAAAAAACAATCTCAGAACGGCCTGGGTAAGTAAAAGCGTTTTAAAGTTATTCACACTTAAAGTGACAGTGGTCAGATTTTGAAAAAATGGCCTGGTCCTATGGTGAAAATGAGCCCGGTCCTTAAGGAGTTAAACATAGGGGGGTGCACTAGTTGCCCCCAGGATACATTCACAAGGCATGATATGGGTCATTTCAATGCTTTGCTCATATATGTTCTACTATCATTTGCTCCAGATCAATAGGCTTCTGTCTAGGTTTTGATGATGGACATATGTCTTTTTCAGCAGGTGAAATCGGTGCCGTAAAGGCATTTTCTTATTTCGCACCACTACAATTATTGATTGACAGGTATTAACAGTCACTTTCCCCCTTCTTGTCATCAGCTAAGTCATGTGGGCGTTATTTAAGTTTAGCATTTATTTCAGAATTCCTGTAGGCCGGTGTACAGGCGGTCTTCTGGTGGCAAGGTATATTTAAAAAAAAAAAAAAATCCCAACCACTGCGTAAGGAAGTACTGCGACCAACGACTCACAGAGGCACTTGGGCAGCCTTTGACGTAGTCATTGTCATTAAGGCTTCATGTAGTTTGGTTAATGCAATAAGGGGGGCTTAGATGTCCATATTTATGTACATGTGATAGTCACGTATTAAAAAAATAAATAAATAAATATATATATATATATATATATATATATATATATGTACAGATACATACCTCAGCTACATTCATTTTATATAGTAGTCCGTCATCATCAGACAACTCCAGTCCTGACACGTTCTTCAGGCTGTTACGTAAGTCCGTCATGTCTTCGGACTCGATGTAAGTCCTGACACGTTCTTCAGGCAATTACGTAAGTCCGTCACGTCTTCGGACTCAATGTAAGTCCTTCAGGCAATTACGTAAGTCCGTCACGTCTTCGGACTCGATGCAAGTCCTGACACGCTCCCTTAGGCACAAGTTTATTTAAAATGAAAAAGGAAAAAAAAAAAAAAAAGTCATGTCGCATGCAGCTTCCGCAGTGCAGGTGGGTATCCATCACTCCTTGCATCGTGTGCATAGTCTTCCACAGAATCTCACCCCCCCATTTCCTTCTCTTGGTTCTGGGTCCGTTCATCTTTCACGGCGGTGGCCCTGGGTATATTGTGCATGCAGGGTCTGATCACGACAGGGAGACCAATTATGATGTAATCTGTTTCAGATGGATTTACATCAGGATCAAAGGAGTCAGGGTTTGCCAGCTTCATCCAGGAGCGTGGACCTTCAGTCTGACAGGGACTGCACTCCCTCGTTGAGGTCATGGACTATTCCTAAACTCACGGCCGAACTCTTGAGAAGAGGAATACCTTTTCCACCGTCAGCCAGGAAGGCTGAGTTGTATCGTTTATTGCATTCTGACACCGGCCCCAGTCAAGAGTCTGTTTCAATGAATACAATTCAAACATCTCTCACCCAGTTACACGCCACTATTAACAATATGGCGTCATCCATGACTAATTTCCAGTCCCGATTAGAGGCCATTGAAAATAGGGCCACCATCCCCACTCCAGCTACGCAGCTTGTGGCAACACCGTCCACATCTAATACTTCCTCCAACAACCCGCCTATCTTTCCTAACATCGCCCCATCACATTTTATACCGGCCAACATTAGGAAGGATATATTAGATGGTAAGGACATTAATTTAGCCTCATTATTAATAGCCATGCACGAGGTGCCTGATAATAAAACAATTGCATGTGGGGAAGTATCGGTCATCCTAAAATCTAGAGATGTCAGATTGAACAGAAAACTCAGTGTTACAGAATTTGTACTGGCTTTTCGTCTGTATAGGGATGTGGTTTGCTCTGTCTCTCCTAATCGTAGAGAAGAGTTAGATCTTTATCTGTACAAAGTAGTGGAACTAGGCCATAAATATGGCGGCACCGCTTTTTATGAATATCACCGTTCATTTTTGGCTAAAGCGGCGGCTTCATTAGCTCAGTTTCAACACACAGTCGATTGGTCGGTGATTGATACTGAGTTATTTTGCCGACATTTTGCCGGACTCAAAGCACCAGCATGCAGCCTTTGTGGCTCTTATTCACACTCTACACTCCACAAATAATAGGGCCGACAATACCGCTACCAAAAGCACCCCAGATACATCATTGCCTAAAGCAGCACATGGGGTAGACAAATTAGGGCGGCCCATCAAATTCTTGGGGAAGACACAAATTTGCAATAATTTTAATGCAGGAGTGTGTTTTTTCAGCCAATGTAGATTATTGCATTTATGTGCAATTTGTTTCAGGGCACACCCCAGGCTTTCATGTCTGCAAAAAAGTCATAGTTCGACATGACTAGGCGTGGTTAACGTTGATGTGCTGGCAGATTACTTGTCAGGTCATCCAGATTCAGGGTGGGTGGATTACATCATTGACGGCCTATCAGAAGGTTTTTATACAGGTTTAGTGGCTCTGCCCCAGGAACCGTATGAATGTAAGAATTTGCAATCAGTCAGCAGGGATCCTGACACAGTGTCCCAACTCATCCAATCGGAACTAGAAAAGGGTTTTTTGATTGATCCATTTCCAACGCCCCCATTTGAATCTTTCAGGATTAATCCTATAGGGGTTGTGTTTCTAATAAAAAACGACTAATTTACCACTTGTCAGCTCCGCATTCTTGTCATATACCCAGCCTCAACTCTCTTATCCCAATGGAAGAATATTCAATGAAATATTCTTCTATTGACCAAGCCATACAAGTCATCCAGTCTCTTGGCAGAAAGGCATGGTTGTCCAAAGCAGACATCTCTGATGCCTTTAAACTTCTCCCCATACACCCTCAGTTATGGCAATGGCACGGGATCAAGTGGGATGGTAATTATTATTTCGCTAACAAGTTAACTTTTGGGTCAAGATCCAGCCCATGGCTGTTTGACCAATTCGCCAGCTCCTTGCATTGGATATTGGAAAACAGATTTGACGCATATCACGTGATACATTATTTGGATGACTTCCTGCTTATTGAACATCCATCCCGGCACCCGCGAGACCTATATGTTTTGACTTTCAAGAATTTCAGAGTACCGGTAGCAGATAATAAAATTGACGGTCCAGGTACTAAGTTAACTTTTCTAGGGATCCAACTAGATACAACCACTTTTCAAACTAGTCTACCAGCAGACAAATTGGTTAGAATTAGACAAGCAGTACACAGGCTGGTTCAGTCGAGGGTCACTTCTAAGGTGGAGCTACAGAGTCTATTAGGAATGTTAAATTTCACAATGCGCATAATCCCTCAAGGTAGATCTTTTATATCTAGACTTTTACGGTTACTGCCTTCCGCTACAGATCAAAAGGCTCTTATTCAATTAGATCAACACGCCATGGCAGATCTCATTATGTGGGACTAGTTCCTCACCCACTGGAATGGGGTGTCATTGTTCATCCCGCCAATCAGTAATTCTTCACCAGTCATACATACTTGACGCCTCTTCAACTGTTGGGTTCGCAGCTATCTACGGTAAAAAATTGGTTAGCTAGTGATTGGCCAGTAGAAGTTGCTAGCATCCCAGGGTTTTCCCATACCTCTCCACTTTTTGAAATCTACCCCATTGTGGCAGCCGCACAAGCATGGGGTAATTTGTGGGCAAACCAAACGGTATTATTTTTGACAGATAATTCAACCGTGGTAGATTTAGTCAATTCCAGTGAAATAATGTCCTTTTTGAGACGGTTCGTCTGGTTGGCTCTAATGCATCATTTCCATTACGAGTTCGCGCATATTTCAGGCAAAGTTAACATGGCAGCAGACGCTTTATCCAGGCTTAACATGCAATCTTTTTTCCAGGTTTCCCCAGATGCGGATCCATTTCCGACTCCCACACCACATTACAGCCTACTCCACATGGATTGAAAGAATATTTGGAGGCAGCCAGATCACTCATTAATCAATCCTTGTCTAAAAATACTTAGCGGAATTATAATACTGTTTGGGCTCAATTTCTTAAGTTTCAACAGCTAGTCCCGCAATTGGGAACAGATCATATCTCATACATTTTAGTTTTCATAACTTACTGTCACAAAAATCTGAAGTTGTCACATAGTACCATTAAGCTTTATTTGACTGGCATTCAAAATTTTTGGTATTTGCTCCATCCTGACAGACCTTCTTTGTTTTTAGCACATCCTGTTAAGGCAGTTTTGAAAGGTATTCAGCGTACCACGGCTAAACCTAAAGTGTCTCGTAAACCAGTGACAGCAGAAATGTTGAAAGCCATGTCCGACATGTTGGATAGACGACCTTTCGGGCACTATGATAGCCTTCTGTTTAAGACAGCATTGTACTTAAGTTTTTATGTTTTTTTGCGTCCTGGGGAATTTACGTGTCCTGCATCCTCCTTAGATTTCTTGCAGAAGCAACATCTCAACTGGGATGGATGTCGTTTCATTTTGTCGCTGCAACACTCTAAGACTGCCCGTCCAGGGGAAACTGTGCAGGTTAAATATTACCCTACCGGCAATTCTTGGTGCCCAATAGCAGTTTTATATATTTAATTAGACACCATCAGACAGGCTTCGCCTGATGCTCCGTTATTAGCATATGGAGATGGCCCCCTTACCATTCAAGTCTTTCTCAAGCACATTCGCATACTACTGTCTAGAATTAGAGTGAATCCTATGTCTATTTCAGTACACTCATTTAGAATTGGCGCAGCCTCGGCAGCATCTAAAAATAACATACCTGTTCATGTCATACAAAAGTTGGGCCGATGGAGATCCGCATGTTATACTCGGTACATTCCCAATTCTAGTACAGAAATGTATACTGCTTTTCAGAAATTGTTGTTATAAATACATTCATATGTTTCTTGCAACTCCGTGTCTAGTGACTTATTTTTGGCCCCTTTAGGTCATCCTACAACGGGCAGTTTCGCCACACCTCTAACTGCCTTGTCACGGTAACTATCTGATAGCCGACCCGATCACGAGTATAGGCGCGTCAGTCGCCACATTTGTGTGAGGGGAGGCTCTGGCCCGCCGCTACATAAGCGGGGCTGTGCTCCTCCCCATCACGCACGGCGGCTCGGCGCACCCTCCCACCCAGACCCCCTTTCATTAAAACCTCCGTCATGGGGTGGCCCCCTTTAGGTCATCCTACAACGGGCAGTTTCGCCACACCTCTAACTGCCTTGTCACGGTAACTATCTGATAGCCGACCCAATCACAATACCAAATATGACTACTTTTTTGGTTGTTTGTTTCAGTTTTACATAAAAAAGCATTACACTTGCATCTATTCTCCATAATACACTTGCAGCCTGCATCGGGCTGCCTTCCCTGCCATCGGGTCCCTGTCACAGCAGGCCACCCTGCACCCAGCAGGATCCTGCACGTGCATTGGACAGTGCTGATGGCAGCAGCGCGAGGGTTAATGCGGGACGGGTGCTTAAGGGGTTAAGGCCTCATGCTCACCGCATCACGGATGCAGACGCATTCACTTAAATGCAGATCTGGAGTTGCAGTGTGTAATGGCACACTGGAGTGTTTCCGTGGTGTTTCTGTCTGCGTCTCTTCACGGCAAAAAAATAGAACCTGTTCTATTTTTTTGCGGTGTAGATGGATCACAGACCCATTTAAGTTAAATGGGTCTGGATCCATAGCAGCAGCCGCACGGATGGTGCCCGTGCATTGGGGACCGCAAATTTCGGCTCCCAATGCACGAAACAGCCATGTGCAAGGGGCCTTAGGGTCTGTACCGGCTCCCCCTAGCGAGGATTGGAGTCAGATAGTGTTTTGTCCTAAATGACACGAGACTGCTGCACATAAGTTCCTATGGAGATCCAGTGAGGCTGGACTGGGACCGAGTTAAGGGGAGGCCGGCATGAGGGGTTTTGATGAGAGAGGGTCCGGCCAAGGTAGGGTTAAAGGTAGTGGTACGTGAGGGGGGAGGGAAGTGGCTGGCCGAGGGGTTGGCCTTAGGGGTTAAATTGGAAAGAGCCTGAAGGAGTGGGACCCATATTTGACGAAGAAGAGAGGAGACAACTAACCTGCCAGCCCGATGTCCCAGGCTGTGGAGATGGTGTTGCAGCGTCTGAGGGAGGCAACGGAGGCCCGAAATGGCTGGAACAGCAGGTGGCCGGCATGTTACAGGGGGAGGAGGTGGGCACGATCAGCAACCATGTGAGAGACGACAGCGGCGGGTATGCCCGCTGGCGCGTCTCAGCCCACATGAGACCCTCCGGGTCCGGTAGCAGGTCAGGAGCCCCTCCAGGGACCCTCCTCACCAGCAGGCCTGCGACTTCCAGAGCCTCTTAGCGCGGGAGGAATCAGATTGTTTGGCAGGACTCAGCTGTGGGCAGGGGGGGGGGGCAGTCCCCCATCCCCAGCGGCAGGCGGCTTGGATTTGGGACCGGGTTAAGCGGTCCCCCCCTTGTCTGGAGGGAGGGTAAGGCCCGCTCGGCAAGGGAGACGCTCCTTGCACGGGGCAGTGCAGAGAGGGGCCCGGAGTCTGCACAGGCCTCTGCAAGATGAAGGACGGCTGGAGGCTGGTCACGAGGCTGTGCAGGGGGAAGGCAGGAGTCTGGACAGGTCTCTACAGAATGACGTACGGCTTGCTACTGGTCTGGCCTGCCAGGATCCGGAAGATTTACCCAGAGCCACTTGGAGCGCGTCCAGTGCCTTGGGAAGGGCCAGGAGGTTCAGTTTCGTTGCAGACGTAGGCAGGTGGTGAGGAAAATAGGGCAAGGGTAGACTATGCAGCCAAAGGGCAAGTTTATGTGTGTTTTGAAGGTCAGCTGGGTGCACATTTGAGGCAAGAGGTGCGTGGGAAGATTTGGCGGGGGGAGTATGTAGAAATTTTTTCTCTGCTCAGCTTGGAGTATTTTAACCTGTATGCAGTTAGGAAGGATGGGGGTAAGACAGAAGAGGATGAAAAACATCGGTTTTGGCTGATACCGCGGACGTTTGGGAATTGGCTGCAGGCCTTTGCCATTCTGGCAAGTGTGATTGGGGAAAAGTTGCCGGACTGTTGTTCAGCGCTTTTCGGTTACTTGGACTAGATTAGGGAGGCTTACCAAGTGTATGAGGGTTCAGGGTGGCTTAGATATGACGAAAAATTTCGCCAAAGGAAGGTGGTCTGTCCAAACATGAGATGGGACCATAAGGACATAGGGTTATGGATGAGGGTGATGGCGCCCATGAGGCTGGGACAGTCCTTTCAGGGGGAGCCAGGTGGGGCAGGGCAGTCCGGTTTCGCAGCGGCATCGGCAAAGGGCCTGTGCTTACTTTTTAACAAAGGGAGATGCAAGTTCGGGCAAAAATGTAAATTTAAACACAAGTGTTCATCCTGGCAGGGCAATCATGGGGCTATCCGATGCTTTAAAGGTGGACGGCAGAGAGGGGGAGAGAATTTTGCAAAAGGGTCAGACCCCAGTTCAAGTGTAAAAGATGGTGGGGTATCTAAGTAGATATCTGAATCGGGAGGTGGCAGAGTTTTTGTTAGAGCGTTAGAGCACCCTGAGGTGGTGGCGGATAGGTTGGAGAAGGAAGTGTTTTTAGGGAGGATGGATGGGCTTTTTGCTGAACCGCCGTTAGTTAATTTGTGGGTTTCCACGTTGGGGGTGGTTCCTAAGAAGGAGCCAAATAAATTTTGGTTCCTTTACCATTTATCGTTTAAAAGAGGTGCGTCGGTCAATGAGAGTATAGATCCTGAGATTTGTTCAGTGGTCTATACCTCCTTTGATGCGTCTGTAGAGTGGATGTGTAAATTGGGGTCGGGATCCTTATTGGCAAAAACTGACATAGAGTCAGAGTTTCGGCTTTTACCCGTTCACCCGGAAAGTTTGCATTTGCTGGGTTGTTTTTGGGATGATGGGTATTTTGTGGATAGGTGTTTGCCGATGGGGTGCTCAGTGTCGTGTGCATATTTTGAAAGGTTCAGTTCATTTTTGTAATGGGTGGTGGTGGACGTGTTGGGGTGTTCCACCATTATTCATTACTTAGATGATTTTTTGGTGTTTAGGTCCGGCAGGTTCGCGGGTTTGTGCGTTATTGTTGTCAACGTTGCAGTAAATTTTTGAGTCGTTTGGAGTGCCCTTGACGGAGGAGAAGACGGTGGGGCCCACTACTGAGTTGAGTTTTTTGGGCATTGTTATAGACACAGTTAAAGATGGAGTGTCGGCTGCCGGAGGACAAGGTGCAGGATTTGAGGGTTGGAATGGCGGAAGCATTGCGGTCCAAAAAGATTCGCCTGAGGGACTTGCAGTCCCTTCTGGGGAAATAGAATTTTGCTTGCAGTATTATCCCTATGGGCTGCATATTTTGTATTTTGTGTCGGCCACAGGTGGGGTTGTTGCTCCGCATCATTTTATTAGGTTGGGACGGGAGCTGAAGGGAGATCTGGCGGTTTGGGACTTGGGACAGTTTTTTTTTTTACAGCGATTTAACGGCAGGGCGTTGGTGTTGGGTGATGCTGTTGATGGTTTTGATTTTGAATTGTTTACGGACGCGACAGGGGGGGTTGGTTTCGGGGCGTATTATCAGGGTCAGTGTTGTGCGGGTAGATGGCCGGAGTCTTAGGACTTGAGGGGTGGGGGTTAAAAACATGGCATTGCTGGAACTGTTTCCGATAGTGTTGGCGGTGACGCTCTGGGGTGAGAGGTTCAGGAATAGGAAACTTAGGTTTCATTGTGATAATCTGGGGCTGGTGCAGGCGATCAATGGTTTGACCGCCTCTTCGCCTCTCATGGTTCGTTTATTGCAGCATCTGGTTTAAATTTGTTTGTTACTTAACGCTTGGATTGTGGTGGTTCATGTGTCGGGGATTTCTAATGGGATTGCTGATGTACTTTCTCATTTACAGTGGGAGCGTTTTCGTTGGCTGGCCCCAGAAGCAAATCCAGACGGGTTGGTGTGTCCGGAGTCCCTGTGGGACTTTTGGGGAACTCTTTGAGCGAGGGTACGTGGAAAGCTTGTAATAGAGCATGGAGTAGTTGGGAACAGTGGTGTGGGGAGTTGGGGGCAGGAGTGGATTCGGGGGAGATCCCATTGTTGTTGTTCATAGGGAATGTGACGGAACAGGGTTGGTCAGTGGCTCAGATAAATATTTGCATGGCTGATTTGGCATTTGGCTTTAAGTTGCGGAGTCTACAGGATGTTACCAAGGCCTTTCTGGTCCTTCAAGTGTTGAAGGGGTGTAGAAGGGGCAGACATGTGGTAGATAGTAAGAGGCTAGTGTCTTTTTCTTTGTTGTTGCAGTTAGGCGTTCAGGCGGGTTCGGTGTGCAGGTCATCTAGTAAGGTGCGGTTGTTTCAGTTAGCATTTTCGCTGGCCTTTTTCGAGGCTTTTTGTTTAGGGGAGTTAGTTTGCAAAAGTGTGCGGTGTGAGGGTGGTTTATTCGGGGACGACGTTGACTTATATGGGGACGGAATTGTAGTTCGTATTCAAAGACAGATAGGGAGGGTAGATGCTGTGGTATTACATTGTTTAAAGTCCAGGATGTTTGTTGTGTCCAGTCAGGTGCTTGTGTGAGTATAGGTTGGGGGCCAATTTTGGAAGGGGCCCTCTTTTGAGGCATGAGAATGGGACATTTTTTTCTCGATTCCAATTTATTGCGGTGTTTAAGAAGTGCTTGAGGAATTTGGGAATGGACTCTGGCGATTTTACGGGTCATTCCTTTCGGATCGGGGATGTGACGGAGGCGGCGAGGCTTGGCATGAGTGATGAGGTGATAAAACGGATTGGTAAGTGGGAGTCAGCTCGTTTTCGGTCGTATGTGAGGTTGGGAGCGTTGTAAGGGTAGGGGACTGCGGTGTTTAATTTGTGTTTGGTTTTTGTTTTTCTTTCAGGGGACGCTCCGGTGTTGGTTTAGATTTTAGGGCACTTGTACGTGTTTTGGGGTGCTCTGCGTGCTGATATGCGGCGGAACGGGAGGCAACTAGGGTTTGAACGGGACGTCGCAGGGGTAAGGTGGATCGTGGGTCAAGGTATGCTGTGGGGTAGTGTGTTACAGGAAGTGCATCGTCATGCACGCTTGGATCGGGCTCCCGATGTTCTTGTATTGCATGTCGGTGGTAATGATTTGGGTGTCCGGCCCTGTAGAGAACTAATTAGGTACATAAAGTTTGATTTGATGTGGCTGTGGTCCCTTTTTCCCGGCATGGTAACGGTGTGGTCGTATATTGTTCCTAGGACGACATGGAGGGACCGGATCAATAAGGCCAGGATTAAGTTGAATAGGGAGATAGGGAGGTTCTGTGCGAGGAATGGGTGGTAGTGAGGCATCCTGAGTTAGAACCTGGTACTGGTGGTTTTTGGAGAGATGATGGTGTACAGCTCAACGCAGTTGGCATCAACTTGTGGTCCTTGGGTTTGCAAGGGGGTATTGAGAGAACGTTAAGGTTGTGGAGGAACGTGCAGGCTTGAGGATGGTAGGGTCAAGCTGCGCGATGTTGGCGGTGGGAGTTCATAGAAGCTGGTGTTACAGGATGGTATAGGTCAGTGATGGGCAACGTGCGGCTCTCCAGCTGTTGCTAAACTACAACTCCCACCATGCCCTGCAGTAGGCTGATAGCTATAGACAGGCTTTGCATGCTGGGAGTTGTAGTTCTGCAACAGCTGGAGAGCCGCACGTTGCCCCTCACTGGTATAGGTGAATGGGTGGGCCTCAATGGTGGGGCTGGACTCTCAGAGTTGGGGCACCTGGTTGGTTCGGTGTGGCGTACATCAGTTGGCTTCTCCGAGCTGGTGTTATGTGGCTGAAGGCAAGATGGAATTGCGACGGTGGTTTATGGATGTGAATTTTTAGGTCTTTTACGACCTCCCTCGTCAGGTTTAATGTTAATGTTATTGTTATTTATTCTATGTATTTATTTATTAATAAAAACGGCTGCTGTGGCAATCCGAACAGCGTCTGTGTGTGCTTTTTGGGGAGATGGGATCAGAGGAAAAGGTATTGTAGGTGGTGGGAGGGCCCTGAGAGTAACCAATAACCCTACTCATTAGGAATATAGTGTAGGTTCCATAGAACCCAATGCTAATGCATTGAGGTCTATGAGAGAAGCAATCTAGTGGTTGCATGTTATAGTTCCCCATGCAAACTATTCAAAAGTGTAAGAAAATAAAGTTTTTTAAAATATAAAAATTTTTTAAAAATATAAAAATTCAAATCACCCCCTCTCCCACAATAAAAATAGATAATAAAAAAATAAACATCATGAGCATCACTGCGTGCGAAAATGCCCGTACTATTAAGATAGAAAAATATTCTTCCATAAGGCCAACAGCGAAACAGAAAAAAAGTCAAAATGGACGATTCACCATTTTTTGGTCACTTAACCTCTAAATAGAAAGTGATCAAAAATCATACACACCCCAACATATCAATGAAAAGTACAGATTGCTCTGTAAAAATTAGCCCTTATACAGCTCTGTACGCATAGGGTAAGTACAAAAATGTTCTAGGGGTCAGAATATGGCGCCAAAATGATTTTTTTTTCAAGGTTTTTATTTTTTTTTTCATTATCAAAACACAAGAGAACATATACAAATGTGGTATTTTTTTGTTATCATCTTGACAGCTATGGCTCCAAGAAGGCAGGGAGTACAAAACAGAAAAATCACTCTGTCATCACTGGTCAGCATTGACTACTGCATCTATTAGTAGCAGTCAGGCGTCTGCAGCTGATTGGGCAAACACAGCAAATATGAATGCCTAATCAGTGTGGCATACATGTATGGCAAAGGTCGGGAAGGGGTTCATTGATTATGTTACTGACATGAGGTTTCTGCCATACTATTTGCAAATTATCTCACATTTATAGTCCACACTTACCCTCAGTTCACACTTGCGCGTTTTACAGCGTGTTCGAACGCGCTGTAAAACGCATAACCGATGCAAACCAATGCTTCCCTATGGGACTGGTTCACATTTTCGCGTTTTACAGCGCGTTCGAACGCGCTGAAAAACGCCCGATGCATAAACAAGTACTTGAGCTTTTTTTGGGGCGTTTGTCGCGCGTTTTGGCCCATAGACTTCAATAGGAATGCGCAATGCTTGTATTTTGCGCGTTTTTGACACTGAAAACGCGCGTTCGTTTATGAATTTGCAACATGCTGGAAAGGCCAAACCCCAGGTGCTAGGCACAGTTTGGAGAGAAGCCAACACTGCAGTCAATCACACAAACGCGCGTAAAACGCGCGTTTACTATTGCCAAAAACGCGCGTAAAACGCGCAACTAAAACACGTGACTAAAACGCGCGACTAAAACGCGCGTCTCAGAAACGCTCAGGTGTGAACCCAGCGTTAGGGTAACTGCACATGATGTGGATTACACGTGTTTTTTTCTGTTGCCCAAAGCAACCAATCAGATTGAAGGTGAAATCTGCTTAGTTGCTATGGACAACTTAGCCAGTTTTCCTTCACACCAGTTCTGATAAATCTCCTCAATGAATAAACACATGAGAGAGTGATGCAGGTGAATGAGGTAAGTATGTGGAGTTTATTTTATTTATTTTTTACTGCCTGTGATGGGGGCACAGCTGAGAATATTACCTTACTGTGAGGGAGCACAGCTGGGCATATTACTTTACTGTGAGGGGGCACAGCTGGGCATATTATGGGAGGGGCACATAACTGGGCATATTACTATGAGGGGGCACAGCTGGCCATATTACTTTACTGTGAGGAGGCACAGCTGGACATATTACTTTACTGTGAGGGGGCACAGCTGGGCATATTACTGTGAGGGGGCACATCTGGGCATAAATACTGTGAGGGGGCACATATCTGGGCATTGCTACTGTAAGGGGGACACATATCTGGGCATAACTACTGTGAAGGAGGCATAACTACTGTGTGGTGGCATAAAGGGGGATAATTACTATGTGGGGGGGATTTAGGGGACTGGGTGGGATTGGGTGTTTAGTTATGTTTTGGGCAGAGTTAGAGGCATGGCCTAGTGCTGAAAAAATGTACCTTTGTGTTCCGCACATACTGTCTATGTTCCTTCTTTTCAAAATAGCCTTGTAATAAATTAGGTGCATTTTCCGGAAGTTTGTGTGCCTGGAGTGAAATTCTACTCCACTCCCAATGGCAGGTACAGCGTGAAAATGTGTGACAAAATATTGTTGCACGTGTATTTAAGAATTCGCAAAGTAGGTTCTTGTGACTTTATTATTTTTTTAACTTATATTTTAATTTATTTTTGGCACAGGAACCCCAGTTATAGGAGTAAACAGCCCCCTGTGAAGGCATTACACACAAGCAGAGCTGACCAGGGTCTCCTTAGACCCTGCAGCTCTGCTCCTGCCCCGATAGTGACCAACAGGACTAATAGAGGAAGCGGCTTGGCCGCTTCCTGCTCTCCCTCCCTGCGCTGCTCCAGCGATCTCCTGCCAGCACAGGAGAAGGCAAAAGCAGGGTCCCCGCTGTGTCTCACAGCCAGGACCCGACCTGCTCTTGCTAGATTGCAGAAGCAGGAGCTTTAATCCCAGTGCTGTACAGCACTGGGATTAAAGCGCTGCCTGAACATTTATATACGTGCTATCTGCATGGGGTATGTGCAGATAGGACGTATATTGTGAGTTGGCAGTCGGGAAGGGGTTAAATAAAGCCCTGATTTATGGATTCTGAGATGCTCGACTATGTTCTACTGGAAATCTGTTCCATGTATCTGAAGAGCTTTTTTCTGCAGGATGTGCAAGGATTTTTGTAAGTACCATTTGGATAGGTCATCAATATCAGGCCGGCAGGAGTCTGACTTGCCGAGACCATTGCCGTTTAGCTGTTTGAAGAGAAGGCCACACTCATATGAGCATTACCTTCTCTGCTCTGTTTACCTGCTCAGACGTGAAGAAGAAATGTACAAGAACCTCTATAACGGTGCCGCCAGTAAGGACATCGATCTTGGTAAGTATTATAGAAGGATGCTTTATTATGTCTACGCATTTAAAGGGCGAAAAGCCTCTTCCTTAGCACAATCAAATCAATGAGACCTGGGCCATTGTAATATACAACCAGGTGCAGGTTAAAAGTAGTTAGAGCACAGAATCCATAACAGGGGTGAATTCCAGCCTAAACATGATCATTTTATGTCCAACCTCTGCTGCCTTCAGATAGGCTTAAGAAAACTAATTTGAGTATCTTTCCCAGAATACCACAAGGGCAGCACCTGATCTCCAATAACGCACACATCTACTCTGATTTGATCATCCTGAGGAAGAGGCTTTTCGCCCTTGAAACGGGTAGACGTAATAAAGCATCCTTATAAAATACTTACCAACATTAATATCCTTACTGGCAGTGCCGTTATACAGGTTCTTCTACATTTCTTCTCCCTTACATCTGATTTAATCCCGGCATCTGACAGAACGGTGTGGACACGAACCCAGGCTGCAGCCCAGTAATCCCGTGTGCTGGTCGGGACAAAACGAGCGAAATCTGCATAGTTGTTGTGACCTTATCACAACAAGTTCTGGTAAGCAAACTACAGTACCTATATTATTTATACCTTGTAAGAAATACCACACATGGGGCTCTGCCTCTTGTCTCCTTTTCTCTTTTCTATGCTGTTTACCTGCACGTCGCAGAAATTGCAGTGGTGAGCAGGTGTAATTACAAGTATGGAGTCGCAAAACACTTCTATGGAACAGCTCTGTCTGTTCAAGTGAATACTACAGAACCATCTTATACAAGTGCATACAATTGCTGTGATGAGCAGGTAAACAGAACATTTTCTTCAAACAGCTGATTGGCGGGGTTGCCGAGAGTCGGACCCCCGCTGATCTCATCTTGATGACCTATCCTCAGGATAGGTCATCATCAATAGTAAAATGCGGTAAACCCCTTTAATATATCCTAAGGGGGAATTTATCCTTTGAGGGGGTTTTGGTGTCAGTTTTAAGTCTGTCTTTGGTTTGTGAGATTGCGCCAAATTTATGAAATGGCACAGTAATATATTTGGCACAAGTGTAATGTGGTATACGTCTATGTCTGTAAAAGTACACCAGGGAGTGCCAGGTGTGGAGATGCAACTTTTTTAAGAAGTTTTAAAAAGTCGCACATTGTAAATGACACTTAAAAGTGTTCTAATCTCAAATACTGATCTACTTTTCATTTAACTTCTAAAAGAGGCAAAGCTCACCAAATTTCCCAAAAATATGCACAAAATGTTGCACACAGGCATTATGCCACAAAACTGGTGCAGCAAATTTGATTAATATCGCACTACATCGCTAACATTTATGAAAAACTAAACAACAATGTTGGCTGCATCCAGTTTAGCAGTGCACTGTGGTTTTTGTACACAGCACTCCATGTGAAAGCACCCTAAAGAAATATGTTACTAAAAATGGCACACAAATATTCTTTCCATATCTTACATAGGTTCACAGGTCACCCAAAGTACACAGCATTCAGAAATGGAAACGTGCAACACATACATTTTGCACACTGCATGCAAAATAGTTTAAAAGTAAAGTTACTTACCTGGAGAAATCCCATAGTATGGTATCAAATATGCAGTGATAAATCAGTAAGTAAATGGCTATTTGTATTTATCTATGATGAGGCTATTAAAAGAAGTACTTTACACTTTAGCAAGGACCAAACCTAGCATGTATTAGTGCACATGGTACAGCTTGTGCTCTCAAGAAGGAAATCTGATGTAATGGATTGCCTAACACTGTGAGAAGCAGTCTGGCACAGATAATGCCCCTCCTATGTGTATACGCGCACTTACTTAGACTATTCAGTGATGACATTCTGTTCTTTGATTTTATTCACTGTGAGCTATAAAGGCATTAGTAGTAACAAAAATTCAGTGGTTTTGACTTGTCAATACACAAGATATTTTTCTTTTTCTTTTTTCCTGTGGTACCTTTCCATTTTATGCAAGAAAACATATAATACAGGGTCTTAACGTGTTGTACATTGAGGTAAAATGTCTTGCAAACATCTCATACTTTAACATAATTCATTGTTCACCAAGGAGGTCAACATTAACCAGGCCAGTTCTAGAAGATAAACGTCTCTTTACTAAAGTGCAGAATGGGAGTTGTGGTACATGGAATGGTATCAAAATACAGTTCCAAACAATTCTTAGTACAAATCTTTCCAGATAGCAATATATGGATATAGGCCAGGATGGGGATTATAGTACTTCTTCCTTCTGTCTCTTCAAAGCCTCTCACTGCAGAATCTAAGGCTGGCAATAACTTTCTTGAAATGGTGGCTAGAATTCCCAGCTGAGGGGTACAGGAACAGGAGTAAGACCAGACCATGTCCAATATTGAAAACTGTTTTAGCAATGTCTTTTTACTGCAGTAAAGTTTCCATCAGCATTAAAAAGCAAATACCTTACTGACTGAGTCCAGTGCTTGGCCCTGCAGATTCTGAACCTTATTGGTTCATTCCCTGGAGTACTGTAGAGTAAAGAAGATTTGCTCTCTTTGTATCTATCAGATATAATGGTTCTCTGGAGTCCATGGAGTCCAAGTTTAGTACTTTGAGGAGTAAGCAAATGTAGCTTCCTCCAACTTCCTCAGCTAGCAGACCTCTGACTGAGCTAAGGGCAGACCTAAGTCCATACCCAGCCTCCCTAAAGGGGCAGAGTCAGAATTATTCACCCTGACTAATCCATACAGTGATATGCAGGTACATTACAATGCATTAACATATTAAGTAACATTAAATAATATTTTGCAACAAGTTTGCCAGTAGGGTACGCCCACTTCCCCTTCATTGTGAGGCAAGCTGCCCTCAGCTTGGTGCGAGATCCATCTGCAGTAGAAGGAAGCATAAACACACAAAGGCTGGACTGAGCTGACTCTTTTCTCTTGACTTAGCACTCTCTAACTATGGCAGATGGGCAGGGGTATAGCTAACGGCTCATTGGCCCAGGTGCAAGAGTTCAGCTTGGGCCCCCCTTCCCACAGTGCTTTGTGTGTCTTCTTATGTGGCACAAGGGTCTTTGGGCCCCCTCAGGCTCCTGGGCCCTGTAGCGACTGCTACCTCTACACCCGCTATATCTACGCCCATGCAGATGGGTAAACATGCGCAGTTCCTTTACAATAGGAACAATAAAATGGCTATGTAGGGCCTTTATAGCATGTAAGTCCTGATTATAGCATAGTTTCACAGGTGGCTTAATTGCATTAAAGAACAATGGAGAATATGTGAATAAGTGGCTCATATTACCCAGATAATTGAGTGCCCCCTAATTTACATACATTTAATTGCATTAAAGTTCATGCCCTGGCATAAAGTCCAAATAAACAGGAAATGGCTTTGTGATTAAACTTCGTTACAGTCCATGGGAAAAGCAACAAGGCACATTGTGGCTCAGATACGTTTGAATCCTAGACAATAGGTTCTTATCTTCAACAAATCAGCCCTGATACCAGGCTAGTGGCTTACCCTTTGTGGACCTCTCAGATCTCCTTACCCAGGACAGAGTATCAGTAATACTGGGTGCTGGTTCTTCTGGGCTGGAGTTCTGGATGGATGGCTGTTCAACTAGAGGCTCAAGGATCAGTGACTCGGGCAGCTCTGGTGACTTATCCACTTCCAGGAGCTGTTCTGGAACAAATTCTTTTAGGCAAAACTTTAGTCTGTTCTTGTGGTCAACTTGAGTTCCTTGGCCTTGTTGTGTAATCTCATACAAGTCCAGATATGGCACTGCAGTGACAAGGTGGGGCTTGTTTTTCCACATACTGTCTAGCTTGCTAGTAGGATGATTGTTTTTGAGACATTTGATCTATAAGAGCCCTTGCACATTACCGTATGCCCTCCGAGACATACGGTCCGTGAGCGGGCCATATGTCCCGGAGCAGCATAGATCATGCGCACTGGAGCGCACAGCATTATAGATTACAATGATGCTGTGCACTTTGGGCCGCCCGCGGGACTCATATCATTTTATGAGTGCAGGACAATAGCAGCGCGGGCGGCCCGACGTGCACAGCACAGTGAATGTTGGTCACAGTGCAATTTCTGTTTTTGATGGACTTTCTCTATTCTGGAATCAATTATCTATCTTGCTTCTTCCAGACATCTTTGGTGCTTTTTGACCCACTTCGTTTCAGGTAGGGGATTCATAGTGTCTGGTATGGCTACATCAATGGCTAGATTGGCTAATTCATAGTAACATAGTAACATAGTATATAAGACTGAAAAAAGACATTTGTCCATCCAGTTCGGCCTGTTTCCTACAAGTTGATCCAGAGAAAGGCAAAAAACCCCTGTGAGGCAGAAGCCAATTTTCGCCACTTAAGGGGAAAAAATTGCTTCCTGACTCCAATCAGGCAATCAGAATAACTGGATCAACGACCCCTTTCTAGTAGCTATAACCTGTAATATTATTACACTCCAGAAATACATCCAGTCCCCTTTTGACTACTTTATTGTACTCATCAATTCCAGCAGTTAAGACACAGTGCAGACTCCACACTCGATCCAACAAATAGCTGTTCACAATCCGCTCCTCTGGACCTCTTCTACAGCGTCTTGCCACCAACCGAAGCTTTCAATATATGACACCAGTACCTTCACAGAGAAAAGAAGCACATGGCGCAATACCCAAGTTGAAAAGTAGGTTTCCAATATATTGTACTTATAAAATCCAAGTGGTAAAAAGCATATTCATATTAAAACGCGCCCGACCCGGGTTTCGCCTTAGGCTTCGTCAGGCCCTATACAGTAAATGGATGAAGAGGAGTTTTTTGATAATGTTTTCCTCCTCTGCTCATAGCACAGGTTGGACATTCTTGGCACCAAGTTGTCTTGCATCATTCCTATTCAGTAGAAATGGCATCTGATGGTAACATCAGTTTTTTGAGTGCCAAAACATCCTGATCTGTTGTGGTACATTTCTAAGACCATTTTTGTGTCTCTGCTTGGTACCATGACTTGATGTATAACTGATTGGTGACAGAATCAAGGGTTCTTTGGAGCAGTAGGCCTTTCTGGATGAAAAGTTGTCTTCTTTGCCACCATAAGTGGATCAGTTTGGGATCAGATCTTCCTCTTCAGATTCTCTCTGGCATTTTTCCACTTGTGGAGTAATCTTGCAATTCTCCAATAACTCAGCTCTGGAGTTGGATCCAAAGTACTTTTTCCAACGGTGGTTCAGGAGTGGACTATTGCTGACAGTTATCAGCTCTTGGAGCTTTGGTCTTGACTTGGTTACTATTTTGCAGGGTAAATCTGGAGTACAAAGATAACATCTCTACACCTTGTCATCTGAAGAAGTACAGTCTTCTTTGTGGGCAATCTGGACAAGGCTTTGTCATTCTCAATTTTAGAATTTTACTGTTACAGTCCACACTAAACTTGAAAGACATGCAGTTTTGGGCATTGTTTTAGGCTCCTCTGAAGTATTGGCTAGCATAGGCAGGAACTCTTTCTTGCCAGCTTGAAACTGAGATAACACAGTACCTAGGGCTTTCTTACTCAGGTCTGTATACAGATGGAATGGCTGGTTGTAGTCAGGATAGCCAAGAATTTGTGGTTCTATGAGCTTCTTCTTGAGAAATTGGCAGGCAATCTCATGTTCTTCACTCCATTCAACAGAGATATTAGTATTAGGAAAGCCTTAGGATGGCACTTCAGGAGTTCTTAAAGAGACTCAGAAATTTGTGCAAAGTGTGGTATGAAGCATCTAGAGTAGCTTGCAAGGCCTAGGAAACTTCTTACTTCTATTCCTGTTGTTGGCGTGGGCCAGCCTTGAACTATGACTACTTTTTCTGCATCTGGTTTTACACCCTCTGTACTGACAATGTTCCTCACATATTTGACATGAGGCTTGAGCAGGTGACACTTGGCTGGCTAAATTTTTAACCATGTTTAATGAGGGTTGTGAATACTTCGGCTAGGTGCTGTAGGTGTTCTTCATATGATTTGGAATAGATGATCACATATTCTAATTTCAACAGGTCTGTCTCAAAATTTTTGTGACCAATAGATTCCATTATTCTCTGGAAGGCACCTGATGCATTGCAGAGTCCAAATGGCATGTAATTGAACTCGAACAAGCCCACAAGAGTAGTGAAGGCAGTCTTTTCTCTGTCTTCGGTAGCATAGACAGTTGTCAATAGGTGCGGGTTAAAGACAATGTGTTATCAGGAAATATCCTATTTTTAAATCACGTTTTTATGTTAGTTTTAATTTTTTATGTCAATATATATACAGTTGTGTTCAAAATTATTCAACCCCCACTGAAATTGAGTGTTTTGGCCAGTTTGACATTGATTTTGATCATTTCAGTCATCTTGTTTACAATTAAATCAAAGAGGCACTTGTAAGTCAGACAAATATAACATAACATTTATAATGAAATAACCACAAATGTCTTTTCTGTGCTCAGATCATGATCAGTTTTATTCAACCCCCAAGTGACATTCAATCGTAGTACTTAGTACAACATCCTTTTCCAGTTATAACAGCTTTTAAACGTGAAGCATAGCTTGACACAAGTGTCTTGCAGCGATCTACGGGTATCTTCGCCCATTCTTAATGGGCAAAAGCCCCCTGTTCAGTCACATTCTTAGGCTTGCGCGCTGCAACTGCTTTCTTTTAGTCCCACCACAGGTTCTCAATCGGATTTAAGTCTGATCACTGCGATGGCCACTTCAAAATGTTCCAGCCCTTAATCTGCAACCATGCTCTAGTGGACTTGGAGGTATGCTTGGGATCATTGTCCTGTCTCCCAAGCCTCAGGTTTGTGACGGACTGCATCACATTTTCATCCAATATCTCCTGGTACTGAAGAGAATTCATGGTACCTTGCACACGCTGAAGCTTCCCTGTACCTGTAGAAGCAAAACAGCCCCAAAGCATGATTGACCCCCGCCATGCTTCACAGTAGGCAAGGTGTTCTTTTCTTTATAGGCCTTGTTTTTCCTCCTCCAAACATAGCGTTGATCCATGGGCCCAAACAGTTCTAATTTTGTTTCATCAGTCCACAGAACACTATCCCAAAACTTTTGTGGTTTGTCCACATGACTTTTGGCATACTGCAGTCGACTCTTCTTATTCTTTGGTGACAGCAAGGGGGTGCGCCTGGGAGTTCTGGCATGGAGGCCTTCATTACGCAGTGTGTGCCTTATTGTCTGAGCTGAAACTTCAGTACCTGCATCTGACAAATCTTTTTTCAGTTCCTCAGCAGTCACACGGGGACTTTTATCCACTTTGCGCTTCAGGTAGCGCACAGCAGTCAAAGTCAGCATCTTCTTTCTGCCACGACCAGGTAGCGTTTCAACAGTGCCCTTTGCCTTGAATTTGCAAATGATGCTTCCTATGGTGTCTCTTGGTATGTTTAACACCTTTGCAATCTTCTTATAGCCATTGCCCTTCCTGTGAAGAGAGATCACCTCTTCTCTTGTCTCCCTGGACCATTCTCTTGACTTCACCATGTTTGTAAACACACCAGTAAATGTCTAGAAGGAGCTGAGAATTACAGTCATTTTAAATCTGCCTAATTGGTGCTTATTATGCTTGATTGCTGCTCCTTGACATCTACAGGTGTTTTCAATACCTGATTGAAAACACTTGAATGAACCTCTGTTCTTAAGAGTGGTAGTCTTTAAGGGGTTGAATAATTGTGTCAATGACGAAATCACAAAAAAATCATTTAATACTGTATTACAAAAACAATTGATGTCATTTTAGTTGCATTTGGTTCTTTAAAACGTCCTTGTAAGATTTCATTCTGAACACAATTACAAATGTACACTAAATTCCCTAAAACCCTTTACAGCATTGGGGGTTAAATAATTTTGAACACAACTGTATATTGAAACAAAAATCATAAAATCCTGCAGCTTTCGCACTGGCCACTAATCCTCATAATAGGTGTAACTACAGATCACTTTACTATATCTGCTTATCATTACAGGCAGGATTACAATAGCAGGTATTAACTCTGTGAATAGATAACATGGGATCCACAATTCACAATTAGTTAAATATTGAATATTTAATAATATTATTATATTAATATAAATAATATTAATTAGGTCAAAGCTTATCTGTTTCTTGAGCATAGGTCAGGAAAGAACAGCATACCTAGAAAACTCTCCTTTAGAAGCCAATGAGGTCCCCTCCTGTCCACTGTGTCTTTGGCCCAGGTGGCTGCTGTAAAGCAATTCTCTAAATGCTTTCTAAATGCTGTTAAGAACAGCTTAAGCAAGATGGAGGCGTACCAAATTGTGTTCCGGAAATAGAATAAAAAATGTAAAGTCAGAAAATAAAAACAGATTAGAATCAGATATGTGTTGCTATGTGGCACTTTAAGTGGGAGAAAAAAAATTTGGTGTCACATTCCCTTTAAGTCCAGTGTAGAAAAGCACAACATCTGTGAAATATTCTTCATGGTGTGGCAAAGGGTATGCATTAAGGATGAGCAAATCGATTCTCAACTAATTGGATTCATTACGATTGTCACAAAATTGAATTTGCAAAACAAATCTGAAGATATTTCATTTGTTTTTGACTAATTGTGTAAAAATGGTGACCTGCAACTCTATATTTTTAGAAAAAATGGGAAAAACACAAGTGAGGAAGAAGAATGGTCACACGACACTGGGTGGAAGTGGTAGGGAGGGCTTGCCATGATTGGCTCGGAGGCTGACATAAAGCCTCCTGAGCCAATCATATTATACTCAAAAATGGATGCTCATTGTCCTTTAACCTCTTTAGGACGCAGGGTGTACATGTACGCCCTTGCGTCCTGGTACTTAAGGACCCAGGGCATACATGTACACCCTGCAAATATCCGATCACCGCTGCGCACGTGGCGGTGATCGGAACAAGATGCCTGCTGAAATCAATCAGCATGCATCTTGACACAATGCCCAGGGGGGTCCTGTGACCCCCCCATGTCAGCGATCGCAGCAAACCGCAGGTCAATTCAGACCTGCGGTTTGCTGCGCTTTCTGTAGTCTCTGATCCCCGCGGTCTGTGACAGCGGGGATCAGAGACTAAAATATGCCCCAACCGTATAAATTTTAACCCCCCCTGCACCCCGCCATATTTGTGTCCCCCCGGGTGGTGCAGGGGGGGAGGATTGTGGGCGGTGCTGCGGGTGGGCGGCGCAGGAGGGGGGCGGTGCGGCAGGCAGGATCGCAATTGTGATCCCCCGCCCGCCTCCTATCAAATGCTTTCCCTGGTGTCTAGTGGGTATAGCAGGGGGTCAGCACATTGCTGACCCCCTGCTATAAACTGCTGACATCTGTGCTGCAGATGTCAGCAGTTTAACCCCTTCTATATCGCGGTCCATATGGACCGCGGCATAGAAGGTGTTAACATGGAGGGAGCTCCCTCCCTCTCCCATCGGGGGGCTGCTGTACCTTTGCAGCCCCCCGACAGGATAGGATGGCAGAGGGAGGGAGCTTCCCTCCCTTCCCATCACCCGCTGCTGTGTTCTGGCAGCGGGTGATGGTTACCATGGCAGCAGGACGCTTTCAGAAGCGTCCTGCTCTCCATGGCACTAAAACTCTGAATGGGCTTTTGCTAAAGGCAAAAGCCTATTCAGACGTTGTAAAGTAAAAAAATACAGTAAGTACACTATATAGTGTACTTACTGTATTATATGGACACCAGATCCACTGGATCTACAAGAACCAAGTGGGTCTGGGTCAAAAAAAAATGTCAAAAAAGTGAGAAAAAAGTAAAAATAAGAAAAATATATATCACTGAATAAAAATTAAAAAAATCAAATACACTACACATATTAGGTATCGCCGCGTCTGTAAAAATATCCTCTATACAAATATCACATGACCTAACCCCTCATGCAAATACCGTAAAAAAAAAAAAAAAAATGGTGTAAAAAAGCCATTTTTTGTCAGCTTGCATCACAAAAAGTGCAATACCAAGTAATCAAAAAGGCGTATGCCTCCCAAAATAGTACTAATAAAACCGCCATCTCATCCCGCAAAAAATGAGTCCTTACATAGGACAATCGCCCTAAAAAATAAAAAAATATGGCTCTCAGACTATGGAGACACTAAAACATATTTTTTTTTCTAAAATGCTATTATTGTGTTAAAGTTAAATAAATAAATAAAAAGTATACATATTATGTATCGCCGAGTCCGTAAAAACCTGCTCTATAAAAATATCACATTATATAACCCCTCAGTAAATACCGTTAAAAAAATAAAATAAAAACAATGTAAAAAAAAACATTTTTGTCACCTCACATATCAAAAACTGTAATAGCAAGCGATCAAAAAGTTATATGCACCCAAAAATAGTGCCAATCAAACCGTCATCTCATCCCGCAAAAAATGATACCCCACAGAGGACAATCACCCCAAAAAAATAAAAAAAATATGGCTCTCAGACTATGGAGACACTGAAACATGATTTGTTTTGTTTTAAAAAATGATATTATTGTGTAAAACTTAAATAACTAAATAAAAAGTATACATATTTGGTATCGGCGCTTCCGTCGCAACCTCCTCTATAACAAAAACAGTGTAAAAAGTGTAATAGCAAGCAACCAAAATGTCATATGCACCCCAAGATAGTTCCAATCAAACCAACATCTCATCCCACAAAAAATGAGCCCCTACATAAGACAGTCGCCCAAAAAATTAAAACAAAATATGGCTTTCAGAATATGAAGACACTAAAAAATCATTTTTTTCAAAAATGCTGTATTATGTAAAACTGAAACAAAACCCCCCAAAAAGTAGCCATATTTGGTATTGTCGCGTCCGTAGCAACCTGCTCTATAGAAATAGCACACAATGTAACCTGTCAGTTTAACGATGTAAATAACAAAAAATAAAAACGGTCCGAAAAAAGCTATTTTTTTTGCAAATTTTCCATTTTAATCAATTTTTCCAGTAACAAAGCAAGGGTTAACAGCCAAAGAAAACTCGATATATATTGCCCCGATTCTCTAGTTTGCAGAAACACCCCATATGTGGGAGTAAACTTTTGTATGGCCAAATGGCAGGGCGTAGAAGGAAGGGAATGCCATATGGTCTTTGGAAGGCAGATTTTGCTGGACTGGTTTTTTGACACCATGTCCAATTTGAAGCCCCCCTGATGCACCCCTACAGTAGAAACTCCAAAAAAGTGACCCCATTTTGGAAAGTACGGGATAAGGTGGCAGTTTTGTTTGTATTATTTTAGGGTAAATATGATTTTTGGTTGCTCTATATTACACTTTTTTTAAGGCAAGTTAACAAAAAATAGAAATTCTGAAATTTCATCTCCATTTGCCAATAACTCTTGTGGAACACCTAAAGGGTTAACAAAGTTTGTAAAATCGGTTTTGAATACCTTGAGGGGTGTAGTTTCTCAGATGGAGTCACTTTTTTGGAGTTTCTACTCTAGGGGTGCATCGGGGGGCTTTAAATGGGACATGGTGTCAAAAATCCAGTCCAGCAAAATCCGCCTTCCAAAAACCACACGGCGCTCCATTCCTTCTACGCCCTGCCGTTTGGCCATACAGCAGTTTACGCCCACATATGGGGTGTTTCTGCAAACTACAGAATCGGGGCAATAAATATTGAGTTTTGTTTGGCTGTTAACCCTTGCTTTGTTACTGGAAAAAATGGATTCAAACGGAAAATTTTCCAAAGAATCGAAATTCTGAAATTTTATCTCTATTTGCCATTAACTCTTGTGGAAAACCTAAAGGGTTAATGATGTTTTTAAAATCAGTTTTGAATACCTTGAGGGGTGTTGTTTCTAGAATGGAAAGACTTGTTCCCGGTTCTTCCCATTTCTGTTGTGTGTCTTAATAGTCTTATCAAGTCATACATGTGAAAATAGTCCAGGATGGGGCGGAAGGATACAGTTATCTCTTCTAAGTTATATCCTTTAATGGATTTGCCCATTCCTGAAGTTATGTGAGGTGTAGTTGGTTAGAGGGGGCAGAATGTATTCACCATTCTATATTGGTGTCTAGGATTAGACATGCCCATCCTGATATCATGAGGTTTCCTCTGAACAGAAGTGATATATATAATTTAACTTCTTGTTTTGATATCCTAACCTAATAATAGCTTTGTTATAATGTGACAAGTTGCTTCTACCCACATGTATTGTGTTTATTTACTTATTTTAAGCTTGTAATGCTTTATATCAACGTCGTATATATTCATTGGCATATAGCATTGTGTTTAGTTATGTTTAGAACCTTGTAACCAATAAATCTGCATATTTTTATAATACCTGCGTATTATTATTTAATGTCAAAACTACATCTTTAGCATTAATGTCATCTCACATGAAAATAACTTATCATCTGAGGAAATAGTCGGACTCAGATGTGAATTGTATTGATTGGGTTGAGGGGTGTTGTTTCTAGAATGGGGTCATTTTTGGGTGGTTTCTATTATGTAAGCCTCACAAAGTGACTTCAGACCTGAACTGGTCCCTAAAAAGTGGGTTTTTGAAAATTTCTGAAAAATTTCAAGATTTGCTTCTAAACTTCTAAGCCTTGTAATGTCCCCAAAAAATAAAATGGCATTCCCAAAATGATCCATACATGAAGTAGACATATGGGGAATGTAAATCAATAACTTTTTTGGGCGGTATTACTATGTATTATAGAAGTAGAGAAATTGAAACTTGGAAAATTGCAAATTTTTCAAAATTTTTGGTAAATTAGATTTTTTTTATAAATAAAAATGAAATTTTTTGACTTCATTTTACCACTGTCATGAAGTACAATATGTGACGAAAAAAAAATCTCAGAATGGCCTGGATAAGAAAAAGCGTTTTAAAGTTATCACCACATAAAGGGACACTGGTCAGATTTGCAAAAAATGGCCGAGTCCTTAAGGTGAAATAGGGCCGAGTCCTTAAGGGGTTAAGAGACAGACTGAACCAAAGTTACAAAGTTTTGCTGTATGGCTGAAACAAGCCAACATAAGGTCATGCCGAGTTCAGTCTGTGTAAAAGTTTATACTGGGATACAGTGTATATTGTTTTAAAAGTTATTGCCACAGATGTGGGCTTATCTGTTGGGAGTATACTGGATTCTCCAGACATGTCTGAAGAGAACAACGCCCATTCATATCATTATGGTCCATAGATCAACAGTGTGAGAAACATTCAGAGAGATGCCTCGAGGTCTGTCTTTAGTTATTTTAAAATGTCCACATTAATCCTTATCTCTAATTTACGATGACAAAGGTCAAAGGTAGATAATACAAGAGTGCCATAGTTAACTCTTTTATGTGTCGCTCTAATTGCTTGCGAAACAGTGCCATCCGGATACAGATGGATATCATCACACTATTTTCCAAAGTCGCATTATAGCTAAATATGATCTCATAGGATCATTACCATATGAGCGTATGATTGGAAGATCTTAATCCAGGAGGATGTGACATGAGATAAGAATTGGGATAATTACTGTTGGAAGAAGGGGATTTCCAACAAGCAAAGAACATTCCAACATTCCAGGATAGAGCATCAGGATCATCATCATAGCCAGAACACCCAAGAGAGAGGGGTCTATCAATATAAAAGTCATGGTGAGACATGCAATGATGGACCACCCAGCTTTCCTAGGAGCAGAAGTGTGATTTCTGCTAGGACTTGGTAAGAGACATAAAGAATGATATTTTATTTTATTAAGACTAATTGAATAATGTGGGTGAAGTCATACCATCTAGATTGGCGAATACATAAACACATTAATTAATTGATCATCTCCATATTGAGATGTAGTCTTAGGATATTGTGAGGCTTCATTCTACCTGCAGAAGAATCAAGACTCATAATCTAGCAAAGTATTAAATGATTGTATATATATATATACATATATAAATAGCATTTTTCGCCAAGCTAGGTGATAAATTCCCACTGGAAAGACTTGTTCCCGGTTCTTCCCATTTCTGTTGTGTGTCTTAATAGTCTTATCAAGTCATACATGTGAAAATAGTCCAGGATGGGGCGGAAGGATACAGTTATCTCTTCTAAGTTATATCCTTTAATGGATTTGCCCATTCCTGAAGTTATGTGAGGTGTAGTTGGTTAGAGGGGGCAGAATGTATTCACCATTCTATATTGGTGTCTAGGATTAGACATGCCCATCCTGATATCATGAGGTTTCCTCTGAACAGAAGTGATATATATAATTTAACTTCTTGTTTTGATATCCTAACCTAATAATAGCTTTGTTATAATGTGACAAGTTGCTTCTACCCACATGTATTGTGTTTATTTACTTATTTTAAGCTTGTAATGCTTTATATCAACGTCGTATATATTCATTGGCATATAGCATTGTGTTTAGTTATGTTTAGAACCTTGTAACCAATAAATCTGCATATTTTTATAATACCTGCGTATTATTATTTAATGTCAAAACTACATCTTTAGCATTAATGTCATCTCACATGAAAATAACTTATCATCTGAGGAAATAGTCGGACTCAGATGTGAATTGTATTGATTGGGTTATCTACAATTCACCACGTCAAGATTTCAAGAAGTTATGAAAAATTCATGGTTAATAATTTTTATGACCATTATTAATAAATCTCAATTGAATTATTATTATCCCAAAAACGTGAATGAAGCTGAGGGCAATACCAAGCATGGCCTACAATGTGCGGTGCTGTGCTTAATTAGCTGTGAGATGGCTGTGGCCACAGTGCCTTTTCAAACATCTGATCGGCGTCAGTCCTAGAACTACAACTCCCAGTATGTCCAGGCTGTTGTAATATCAGAGGGCATTACAGGGAAGAGATATGAGGACAGAACTACAGCTCCCAGCATGCCCAGGCTGTTATGTGAGGTCAGAAGATGTTACAGGAAGGAGGTATAAAAGGAAAAAACTACCTGCATTGCTTTGACTCTCAAACTGAATCTACCACTCCTCGCCCCTCTACACACACACACACACACAGCCCTCCCCATTTAAAATGACATAATCACAGGACCTACAATTTTGCTTTTCAGTGCTGAGCTTCATCCAGTTTTCAACTGATCACATAATCGTGAGGTCATCACAGCTCCTTCACCACTTCTACTCTCCACTGCTGAGCTCTACCAATCCAGATGTCGTCATAGGTCCTTCACCACCATTTCTGGTCTTTACTGCTGACTCTGAGTGCCCTGCCTCCACTTCTGCAACAATCATACTATGGTGACTTCATCCAAGGTCCTTCGCCACCACTTCTATCCTCCATTTCTGAGCTCTTTCCCCTCCTGATGTCATCACAGTTCCTTCAGTTCTTCTACTGGAAAGGGGAAGTTAAAAAAAAGAAAAAAAGAAAAAGGTGGGTGCCCCTGGATGCATTACTGCATAAGATATATTTAATTCCAATAATTTGAAAAACTGTTATTTCACTGGAAAAAACAAATCGTCACAAACTCTGCGTTATTTTATCCATGTTAGTGGACGCATCAGAGATCAGACTGTGTGTTTTAAAGAAACTAGAAAAGTAACATTTTTTAATACAAAAAATGTGTTGTTGATGCAGTGATATAAACATATAGAGGACCCGGCGATTTTCCGCTTTGGCATGTTCGTTTTTTCTCACTGGCCTTCCAGGACTTTTTTATTTCTACATTTGCATAGCCATTTGAGGGTTTGTTTTTTGCTGGACAAGTTGTACTTTCTAATGGCACCATTAGATTATACACTGTACATATAATGGGAACATATAGTGGAAAGCTGGAACACAATTCCAAATGGGGTGGAATAGGAAAAAAAAACTTGCAATTCCTCCACAGCTTTATGGGTTTTTTATGACATTCCTTATGCAGTAAAACTGACCTGTTATCTTCATTCTCTGGGTCAGTAAGATTACAAGGATACCACATTTGTATCTTAATAACCTCTAATTTGTATCAACCCCTATGACTTTTTTATATTTACTTCTATGGAGCTGAATGAGAACTCATTTTTTGTGGGCCGATTTTTACATTTCATTGATACCATCTTGGGGTGTGAAAGACTTTTTGATAATTTTTTCTTAAATGTTTTGGGGGGACATGAAGTAATGAAAAAATGGTGTATTGGCAATTTTACATATCCTCATTGGTGGTGCAGCCCTGCATCCCCCTTATATTTATCTTAGAACAGAAAGCTCATGCTGATGCAACAAGGGATGACAGCAGAATAAGAACAGCTTACACATCTTGCTGGCCACCCTCTAGTTGTTGGGGACCCACAAGGATAAAGTCTCAAGGAGGAGGAGGATGAGGAGTAGGTGGTGGAGAAGCAGGCCTGGCCATTTTGACCAATCATCTCAGTGGGAGTTGGGACCAGAAAGAACAGCATCCTCGTGCACCCTAGCCCGAATGGCAAGTTTACTTGTTTGCTTACGTACTAACAAGTGTATTATTCACATAAAGCAGTCTGATTAATATTGGATAATCATGTTTTTAGACCCTCACCTTCAAAGCAAAATGGGGGAATATTCTCCTCTTGCCAAGAGGGAGACTAATTACCTAATAACCAGGAAACATGGTGTACACAGCTTGCCACAGCTTTCAGCAAACAGATGCCTTCCTCCCACATGTCTGAGACACCGTCCAGCCACCTGCAGTCACTCACCTCCCACCATCTCCGCTACCACAAGCAGCAGAAGCCGCAGCATCCAGTTCAGTATCATTAACATGATGGAGCAATTCTTTCATGTGCCATTACAGGCTGAGGCAAATCAGCAAATGGACACATACTGCCTCAACATCCAGGTTCAGTCCTACCTGGAGTCTGGCCTTTCTCCGGTGCATACTGACCCCATAGACTTCTTGGCAGGTCAGTTGGAACAGTGGCCCGAACTAGCTTGGTATGCTTTCTCTGTTCTCTTTTCCAGCCTACAGTGTCAACTCAGAAAGGAATTTTAGTATTGGCAAGTTGTGTTGTAACACTGAAACAGATAAAGTTGTACTCTGCCAATGTACAACATTTTGTTTGGATTTTCAAACTCCAGTGGCTGAGGCCAATGAATAGATCTGCCCTTTGTAACAATGCCCTGTCATGCCACTACCTCTGCCTGCCTACAATCATGTTTTGCACTACATGTTTGCTGCTGCTATTGTCATCATGCATTGTCTGCCTGCCTACCATCATGTTCTGCACTGTATGTCTGCTGCAGGCATCATCATGCCACTGTTTGCCTGCCTACTATCATGTTCCATATGTGTTTTCGGGGGATCAGGTTGAACAATTGGATACTATCATGTTCTGTACTGTATTGCTGCTGCTGCCATGCCACTGTGCTGTCTACCTGCCTACCATTATGTTCCATACTGTATGACCACTGCTGCTGCCACAACACCTCAGCTGCTATTACCTGCTGATAATTTCCTACTTCCACTTCCATTACCCCTACTGTCACTACCATTACTGCAATACAGTCACCACTAATACTACAATTATTACTATCAACCCTAAAAAGGCACACACATCTACTGCCTTGTCTTTTCTGTGTTGTGTTGCTACTTCTGCCACTACTATTGCGACCACATGCCACTATTACCTTCCCTTTCCACATCCACATTGTACCACTGCTGCTCCCAATTAAAAGGGAGAATTTTTCCACGTTTATTCAGAACAAACCACTCTTTCTTCTGACATGTATAATGCAAATATATTTGCTGTATTTGTGGCAGAGGAGGCTGATTACAAGGCTAGTTATATGCAAATGTGGGCCCAGGCTGGCTGATCACTAGGCTATTTATAGGCACCTGTGGGCCCAGGCCCGACGCCGATTCAGCTGATTTCACTACCTCTGGCTCAGCTCTAGGATACAGCAGCATGGGTGGAGGCTCCTTATGGCTGGGCAATGGCAGAATGTCTCAGGAGGGTGCCGGTATTCATGGTAGGATCGGAGTTGTTTGCTCGGGACCCACGCTGCGGTCCGCGACATGTAGCGCTCTGAGATGAAACAGAGTTTGGGCGCTAATGGTCGAACGTTCGTTACTAATATTGTTTGTCCGGCTATTTAGAGGCCTGTGGGGGCTATTGCATACAGTTATTGGGGTAGCAGGTGCTTAAAGTAGGTATGGTCGTATGGTTTCTGATACCTGGTTTACATGCGGGGTGCGTGTCCGCAGTCGGCTCAAGCGATGCATGCTGTGTTTAAGTGATGGTAAATGCGTATCAATGGTCGGTAAAAAAAAACCAAAACAAAACAAAAAAAACAAAACAGCAGCATCGTGTGGAGGCTCGTTCACGCCTTGGCAACAGCAGAAAGCGCTAGACGAGTACTGGCGTTCACGGCAGAATCGGACTAGTTTACACAAGACCCACACCGCGGTCTGCGACCACTTGTAACACTCTAGGACATAGCAGAGTTGGGCGCTAATGGTCAAATGACTGTTGTTAGTATTCTTGTCTGGCCGTTTGGGGCTTGTTGGGGGCTATTGCATAGTTATTGGTGTAGCATGCGCCTAGAGTAGGTATGGTCGCATGTTTTTAATACCTGTTACATACGGAACGCGTGTCTCCAAGCTATGCATAATTTTTTGGAAGGGTCATGTATCAATGGTCGTTTAAAAAAAAAAAATAGGTTGCATGTTTGCTTTCTCCTGTTCTACATGTGGGGTGCACGTCCGCAGTTAGCTCCAGAAATGCAAGGTGTTGGTAAAGGTGTATCAGTGGTCTGTATATGGGGGCACTAGCAGATTTGGTCAAGGCATCTGTATTTCAGTTCTGATCTATAAACAGTATTTTATGGGCACGCATGTGTCAGCGGTTCCAAGCTACGTCTATAGGTGCACTATATGTAAATTAATTGGCGTTGCATCAGGGTTTATGTTCAACTACATTCATATTTTTCTTAGGCGAAAGCGAGGTGGTGTTGTGGTGACCATCGTTCCAAAAAAAAATCCTGTAGCAACATGTGAGGGTTCGTTCGCGCCTGGGCAATGGCAGAAGGTGTCAGGCGAGTGCTGGCTTTCATGGTAGGATTGGACTTAGTTACACAGCCCATGACTTGTAGCCATATGGGGCGTAGGGGGTTGGGCGCTAATGGTCTAATGATTGTGGGTAGGATTGTTGCCTTCAAAGCTACGTTCGTGTGTCTGCATTTACAGTTTGTCCTATACTCCATTCACTACTAGAGCTGCGTTGATGCGTCTGTTGTATCTCAATAATACTCTGCTCACTTTAGATCGCATTCATACGGCTGCTTTATATCATGCTCTTCATGCTCCCTCTCAATGCTGTGCCCCTACCATGTTTTAGGCACTACTCACATCTAGAGCTGCATTCACCCACCTGTTCTTACATCATGTGTTATACTCTGCTTCCACTTATAGCTTCATTTTCCTTTTTTTCGACATCATGGTTACCCAGTATTTTCACTAGGGCAGTCAGCACACTGCTCTGACACTGCTCTCCCGATAAACATAGCTTCTTTCTTTTCAGGCTTGCGTTTATTTCCTCGTTGGTTTGTTACATTCCATAGGCCTACTTTTTCTGTTCACTTTGGAAAAAAATAAATAAATAAATTGTGTTTTAGTCCTGGTTTGCATTCACTCAGACTGGTCTCCTTTACTTCTGGTTCATATTCACTCAGATTGGTCTCTTGCCTCAGTTAACCAAATAGCTCCTCAGCAGTCAGTGGGCCAATAGGAGTACGTTTCCTACTTTTGTTTTCAAAAATCGTTCATTTGTTTGTCACGATAAGGGTCTTCTCTTAGCGAACTGCAAGGCCTCTGGCTCTTGGCTTTCTCCCATCTGTTTAATTTCACGGTTCGCGGTTGGTTTAATGTTTATTTATGCACGTGGTTCGCATCACTAATGTCTATGCATATCCCATCTGGTACTGGCTCAAATTTTAATTACTTATTGTCACTGTAAGGTTATTCAGTTCAGTCTCATGGCTTCGGGGGCCCGATGATCGCTTCGGCCTCATGGCTCCGGGGGCCCTTTGACCGTTCTTTCATGTCGTTTGTTAGGGGTACACTGGTGCTGCATAAGTGGTTTATTTAAAAAAAAAAAAAAATCTGCCATATGACTCCGCCATTAGAGTCCCTCACGCAAGGCTTCTCCGATTAAGTGTTACACATATAACTCCACCATTAGAGTCTCTCACGCATGGCTCCGCCATTAGAGCCTCTGGTGCTGGGAGATGACGTGGCCATTCAGCCACACGTCCTAGTGAACCAACTACCTCAGGTTCCAGTACCCGCCAGAATTTACAGCGGTATTTGGTGGGGCCCAATGCCATTCTACGGATGGTAAGGCCTGAGCAGGTACAGGTGCTAGTCAATTGGGTGGCCGACAGTGGATCGTTCACAACATTATCTCACACCGAGTCTTCTGCAGAAAGTGCACAGGTGGCAACTGAAAACCAAGCCCATCAGTCTGTCACATCACCCCCATGCATATCAGGGAAACTGTCTGAGCCTCAAGTTATGCAGCAGTCTCTTATGCTGTTTGAAGACTCTGCTGGCAGGGTTTCCCAAGGTAATCCACCTAGCCCTTCTCCAGTGGTGGAAGACATAGAATGCACTGATGCACAACCACTGATGTTTCCTGATGATGAGGACATGGGAATACCACCTCATCGGAGTCCGCACGTCTCTGATGATGATGAAACACAGGTACCAACTGCTGTGTATTTCTGCAGTGTGCAGACCGAACAGGAGGTCAGGGAGGAAGACTGTGTGGAAGACGATGCAGGGGACGATGAGGTCCTAGACCCCACATGGAATCAAGGTCATGCCACTGACTTTCATAGTTCAGAGGAAGAGGCAGTGGTGAGACCGAGCCAACAGCATAGCAAAAGAGGGAGCAGGGGGCAAAAGCAGAACAGCCGCCGCCAAGAGAGTTCGCCTGCTACTGGCCACCGCCATCAGGGACCGAGCACCCCAAAGGCAGCTTTAAACAATGTGCTGACGACAAGACCCGAGTGGTTTGCACGCTGTGCCATCAGAGCCTGAAGCGAGGCATTAACGTTCTGAACCATAGCACAACCTGCATGACCAGGCATCTACATGCAAAGCATGAACTGCAGTGGAGTAAACACCTTAAAAGCAAGGCACTCACTCAGGCTCCCCCTGCTCCCTCTTCTGCTGCTGCCTCGGCCTCTTCCTCCACCTCGGGAGGTATGTTGGCACCTGCCTCCCACAAAACAGAGGATGTGCTGCCGACACCACCATCTGCGTCACCAAGCATCTCCACCATATTCCAAGTTAGATAACTGGTCGGCACTGCCTTGATAGCATGCGGTGCACGTGTCTGCGGGCGTTCCCTTGGATACATTTCAGAAGACAAGACCGACACTCGCTTCATGCAACAATCGGAAATCTTGCAACAATTAAGTGATACTGAAACTTATCAGTTATTGCAATTTGATAAAGTCTTTCATATTAAGGAGATTCTCCGGGAGGTTGTAGATGGGGCTAGGGAGAGTGGAGTCATAGACGCCAAACTGAGTGATTTTTTTGATCAACTAACACCCTATCACTTCAGTGTTCTATACACTGCCAAAAGTGCATAAGTCTCTTACGAAGCCCCCTGGACACCCTATAGTGGCGTCCACTGACTTCATTCTCTCTCCACCAGCAGTCCTCTTGGAGAAGGTACTTACACCTCTAACACAAAAATCACCCTCATATGTACGTGACACAGGCCATTTTCTGTCTGAAATCAGTTCCATACAGATAGATGAAGGCTGCATACTGGTCACGTTTGATGTATGCAGCCTATACACATCTATAACCCATGAGAAAGGTATCCTGTCTGTTGAGGGTCTCCTGGAGAACAGCTCCTATAACAAGAATGAGAAGAAGTTCTTTTAGACATTGTTGAGAATAGTATTGGAGCAAAACTATTTTCTTTTCCAGGATTCCTTTTTTTAACAGCGCCGCGGGACCGCGTGGGATCGAATGTCACACCGCCATACGCAAATTGCTACATGTCACAATTTGAACAACAATTTGTATACTCTAATCAACTATATCAGCAACACTGCATTGTTTGGCGTCGATTTATTGACGATATATTTTGCGTGTGGCGGGGCGACATTCGATCCCTCGAGGAATTTACCAATTGTCTCAATACCATTTGGGTGGAGTTAAAATTTACGGTACACCAAGATGCAGAAAGTGTTTCCTTTTTGGATACCTGGGTAATAAAAGGAAAAGATGGCAGGTTACATACAGATCTCTTCATTAAGAGCACTGACAGAAACAGCCTGTTAGCCTACACAAGTAGCCACCCTGCAGCCACCAAAAAAGCTATCCCTTTTTCCCAATTCCAAAGGGTGAAACGCATTGTCACTGACAGACACATGTCAGAAACGGCTAGATGAGATGACCATCAAATTCAAAGAAAGGGGTTATCCACAACATTTACTGACTGAACAAAGAGAAAAAACAGAACACACATCACCTGACAAACGGAAAAAGGAACCGCGTATTCCATTAGTGGTTCAATACCACCCGTGGACACATAAGTTGAAAGGAATCTTATCAACAGATACAAGAGTTCCAACATCCACCGATGATGTGTTACAAACGCACAGACAACATCAGGGACAGGATATTGCGAGCTGATATAGACAGTAACAAAAGAGGACTCAGACAGACCACGTTCTCTTCCCCTAAGCGAGGAACATTTCCTTGCCTCAATTGTGTAAGTTGCTCCAGCATGATCAAGGGCACACATTTCTCAAATCCACAGACAGGAGAGAGAACTCCCATACGGGGCATATTCACGTGTGACAGTACATTTGTCATCTACATACTAAAATGCCCTTGTGGCTTATTATACGTGGATGAAACATCAACACGGTTAGATAGGCTGAGCAAACAAAAATCGACTATTAGAAAAGGCAATTTGCTACTTCCTATTCCTCACCACTTTCATCATCAGAATCATAATATAGCACAATTGCGCTATCAAATCATTGAAGGTGTTTCATTACCACGCAGAGGGGGAGATAGGAACAAAATGTTACTGAAGCGTGAGGCCTATTGGATCCACTGGTTACAAACGATGGAGCCAAAAGGCTTAAACCGAGACTATAATGTACGCAGCTTTCTTTGAATATGAACTTGTATAACTTTTTTGATGTAATAATTTTTTCTCTTTTTAGCGTCATTGAAACATTATTTGATACATGGATTATCTATGGGATATTGTGACAAATCTTTCTTTGTTTCACTTCTTTTCATCTTTTTTTTCATTTATTTTCTTATGTAAGTGGGAGGAGCCTACGTTCCCACCGCATCTCCACCATGTCACACGGCAGCGTTCAGCTCTCCATCTCACAAAGCTTGGAGAGAAAGCGTAAATTCCCACCTAGCCACCCTCGAGCCCTGGGCCTGAATGCCAGCATTTCTAAACTACTGGCCTTTGAAATGCTGTCATTCAGGCTGGTGGACACAGACAGCTTCAAACAGCTGATGGTCATGGCTGTCCCACAGTATGTTGTTCCCAGCCGCCACTACTTCTCCAAGACAGCCGTGCCTTCCCTGCACAACCAAGTATCCGATAAAATCAAGTGTGCACTGCACAACGCCATCTGTGGCAAGGTCCACCTAACCACAGATACGTGGACCAGTAAGCATGGCCAGAGACGCTATATCTCCCTAACTGCACATTGGGTAAATGTAGTGGCGGCTGGGCCCCAGGCGGAGAGTTCCTTGGAGCACGTCCTTCCGCTGCTAAGGATCGCAAGGCATCATTCTTTGCCTCCTGTAGCCTCCTACTCGGCTTCCTCCTCCTCTGCTTCCACTAGCTCATCCAGTCAGCCACACACCTTCACCACCAACTTCAGCACAGCCCGGGGTAAACGTCAGCAGGCCATTCTGAAACTCATATATTTGGGGGACAGGCCCCACACCGCGCAGGAGTTGTGGCGGGGTATTGAAAAACAGACAGATGAGTGGTTTCTGCCGGTGGGCCTCAAGCCCGGCCTGGTGGTGTGCGATAATGGGCGAAATCTCGTAGCAGCTCTGGGACTAGCTGGTTTGATGCATATCCCTTGCCTGGCGCATGTGCTGAATTTGGTGGGGCAGAAGTTCATTCACAACTACCCCGACATGTCAAAGCTGCTGCATAAAGTGAGGGCCATCTGTGCGCGCTTCCGGCGTTCACATCCTGCCACTAATCGCCTGTCTGCGCTTCAGCGTAACTTCGGCCTTCCCGCTCACCACCTCATATGCGACGTGCCCACCAGGTGGAACACCACCTTGCACATGCTGGCCAGACTGTGCGAGCAGCAGCAGGTGATAGTGGAGTTTCAGCTGCAGCACGCACGGGTGAGTCGCTCGGCGGAACAGCGCCACTTATCCACCAATGACGAGACCTGTGTGCCCTGTTGCGCTGTTTCGAGTACTCCACCAACATGGCCAGTGGTGATGATGCCGTTATCAGCGTTACAATACCACTTCTATGTCTCCTTGAGAAAACACTTAGGGCGATGATGGAAGAGGAGGTGGCCCAGGAGGAGGAGGATGATGAGGGGTCATTTTTAGCACTTTCAGGCCAGTCTGTTAGAAGTGGCTCAGAGGGAGGTTTTTTGCAACAGCAGAGGCCAAATACAGGAGGACGAGGAGGATGTGGAGGAGGATGAGGATGAAGCAGGTTCACAGCGGAGTGGCACCCAACACAGCTCAGGCCCATCATTGGTGCGTGGCTGGGGGGATACGGAGGACGATGACGATACGCCTCCCACAGAGGACAGCTTGTCCTTGCCTCTGGGCAGCCTGGCACACATGAGCGACTACATGCTGCAGTGCCTGCGCAATGACAGCAGAGTTGCCCACATTTTAACATGTGCGGACTACTGGGTTGCCACCCTGCTGGATTTCCGGTACAAAGACAATGTGCCCACCTTATATGCTGTACTGGAGTGTGATAGGAAAATGCGCGAGTACAAGCGCACGCTGGTAGAAGTGCTCCTGAGATCATTCCCAAATGTCACAGGGGAACAGGTGGAAGCCCAAGGCGAAGGCAGAAAAGGAAAAAGAGGTCGCCAATGCAGCTGTGTCACGGTCAGCTCCTCTAAAGGGCTGGGTTAGCATGGCAGAAATGTGGAAAAGTTTTGTCTCCATGCCACAGCTAACTGCACCACCACCTGATACGGAACGTGTTAGCAGGAGGCAGAATTTCACTAACATGGTTGAACAGTACGTCTGCACACCCCTACATGTACTGATTGATACCAGCACTTGCAGCATGACCCCGAAGGAAAAACAGGGACAGGCGTCCAACTCCCTGTACTGAGGTCCCTCCGGGCTGCACCTAAGGCCAGGGGGAGGTGAGGGGAGCAGAACAGAGTGTGGCGTTAAGATGCGCTTTATGCCGTATGAGAATATCATACTCACCTGTATTCATACTCGCCCACCTTCATCTGTGTTCCTAACCCTTTCACCTTGGACCAGCAGGGCCACCTCTTCAGTCGCCGGCACTCCAGGGAACTGGAAAAGGAAGGGTTAAAATTTAGGTGGCCCTTGTGCTGGCGGGAAGCAGGGGAGCGAGGCTGCCCCGGTCCACTTCGCCTTCCTCGGGGAGGTTGAGCAGTGAGGGACTCCAACACCGGCCTTCCTCCCCAGGATAACAGAGAGGCGAGGCGTCTCTGTTTCCCATACCTAAAGAGGAAAAAAAGTATAAGAAGAAAAGAAGCTGGGAGGTCTGCCCCCTACGACACTAAGCTAGAAACTGACATGCTTTCTCCAGGCTGGAGAGAGGAGCTAAGTCTTTTTCAGCCTAGTGTCGCCTCCTAGTGGCAGCAAACAGCTATATCCACGGTCCTGTGTCCCCCCAATGATACGAGCGAGAAATCTCTTTGCTAGGTTGTAGCACTACTGTCTGCGCATCTTTGATGGGGGCACAACAGATTTTCACATTTCTGGTTGGCAAATTCTTGTTGAGCAGATAGAACTTTAGTCATCTGGATTACTTTCTGGGTTTTATGGGGAGCTATAGGTAGAGACTTTCATAGCATTTCATTCCCTTAAGGTTTGGTCTTGGTTCACGGACTCACAGGGGTCTACGTTCTGAAGCAGTTCCCATTTCAAAGGTTGTGCCAAGTCTGTCAAGGATTTGCTCTACCTTTTTTATGACTGTGGCAAAAATTTTACTTAATGGAGTGAAGTTCCTTCTAGTTCTGCTTTCTGGTTTGTGGCTGCTCGGTATAGCTTGAAGGGAGCTCACATATTTTAATGGATGGCTCTTAGGCCTCATGCACATGACCGTTGTTTGATTCCGTGTCCGTTGCTCCGTTTTTCGTGATTTTCTGCGGACCCATTGGTTTTCAATGGGTCCGTGGAAACCTCGGCAAATGCACCGTTTGTCCTCCGCGTCCGTGGTCCATGATTCCAGTCCGTCAAAAAAATATAACCTGTCCTATTCTTGTCCGTGAAAAACGGTTCACGGACCCATTCAAGTCAATGGGTCCGTGAAAAAATGCGGATGGCCATCCGTGTGTCATCCGCGTTCCGTGTCCGTTTTTTTTGCGGATCCCTTGGCAGGCACTTGGGAAAAATTGTCAGCCTGTCTTTTGGTAAAATCTTTTGGGTCATGTCCGCTAAAAAAAACGGAAGACACACGAAAACATAACGGAAGGCAAAAACGGACACGGATCACTGAACAACGGAACCCCTTTTTGCGGACAGCATAAAAAAACGGTTGTGTGCATGAGGCCTTAGGGTAAGGGGCTCTTTCATGCAGCGTGGGAGCCATGGTGTCCCAAAATAGTATTGCATAGGCACTGGCATTATGCATGTAGTTGTTGGCTGTGATTCCCAGCTGAGGGGTACAGGAAAAAGATATGGTGGGCCAGACTGTGTACAAAAGTGAAAGGCGTTAGCAATGTCCCTCTCAATGCAGTAAAGTCTCCATCGGTCTTATGCACATGACCATATGTATTTTGCGATCTGCAAAATGTGGATCTGCAAAAATATGGATATCATCCATGTGATGTCCATGTTGCATCCGTTGTTTTGTGGACTTGTGTTCTTTCTGTATGTCCATTCCACAAAAACGTTGAACATATCCTATTCCTGGCTGCAAAATGCAGACCACAGACTCACTGAAGTCAATGGATCTGCATAAAAAACGGATGCAACACAGATGTCATCTGTATTTTGCAGACCTGCGTTTTGTGGACCATAAAATACATACAGTCTTGTGCATAAGACCTTAAATATCAGATACCATACTGACTCCATTGCTCAGCCTTGCAGATTGATTCTGGACTTTCTTGGTTCTTTCCTTTCTCTTTTCCTGTAGTACTGTAGAGATGATCTTTTCTCTGTGTATCACTCAGAGATGGTGGAGTTCAGGCCTTAGTACTCTGAGTAGTGAGAAGATGTAGCTTCTTCTGAGTTCATCAGCTAACACACAACTCTGAGCTACAGGAGGACCTAAGTCCATACCCAGCCTCCCTACAGGGGCAGTGTCAGGATTATTAACCCCAACTAATCCATACAGAGATACAGTATGCAAGTACCCTATTCTGGGGTACTGCACATGCAGTACTGAAAACAAAATGCAAGCAGTTTTTATTGCATCATCATCTGACATCTTGGTCATCAACGTCCTATCCATGCTGCCTGCAGGCAACTGCTTGATGCTCCCTTAGGGCACGTGAGCGCTCACTTCCGGCCTCTTAAAGGACCAGTGTGCATGCTTCCAAATCATTCTCCAGCCAATGGCTGAAGGTCCCTGGGTATTTAAAGAGGTCCTTTCACCGGTCCAAAGTTTTTTAGTGAAAGGTATGTACATGCAGAGCGGCACCCAGGGATGTCCCTGCACTTACCTGTATCCCTTGGTGCTGCTCCGTTCGCCTGCTGTAGCCCCCGGTACCGGAGCTCGTGCTTCTGATAATTTTGCCTTGGGCGGAGACATCCTCTTTTGCCCTGGGCGTCTCCTTCTCCCAGGCTGGAGCACTGGCCAATCACAGCGCTCAGCTTATATCCTGCAACCTCCCAGGATATGAGCTGAGCGCTGCAGGGACATACCTGGGTGCAGGGACATACCTGGGTGCTGCTCTGCACGTACATACCTTTCACTAACAAACTTTGGACCGGTGAAAGGTCCTCTTTAAAGCACCCTCTGCAGTAGGAGGGTGCCTAAGCATTAGGTTCCCTGGTGACAAGCAAAGGTGTTTGATATTCTAGCGCTATTGCAATTTATGTGCGTTTATCCTTTATTATCTCCTGACTGTATTCCTCCTGTGTGTGCTTTCCTTCCTCTGTGCTCCTGCACTTTGAAGTCAAAGTTCAGTTCATGTTTGAGTTAACTTAGTTTATCTACCCTGTCTGTGATCCAGTCAAGTCCCCATCCTGCCTGCCTCCTGTTTGCCTTATCACTACACCACCCTCAAATCTTTCCTTTCACACTTCAGTATTGTTCCTTTCCAAATATTCGTTCCGTTTTTTTAGGATCCGTATTTCCGCAACATCAGTTTCCTTTCCGTTTTTCCACAAAAAAAAACAGAAGGAAGATAAGTTGTTGCTAGGACCAAAAGAAAAAAAAAAAAAGATGTTTAAATCAGAGTACATGTCATAGAACAGGAGCCATTTTATTGTATTTTGGTGTCGTACAGAGCTGTGTGAGAAACCTGTGCTTGGCTGGCATTAATTTCTACCTATTCTAAGCGATCATCAGGGCAGAAGATCTTCTGAATGAAGTATTATTTCATTGGATTCTTTCCCGGCGATTTGGACGGCTGTCCGCTATGCTGGACGAAGAACCGGGGAGGAAGAGGAGCTGGCAGTGGGTCCATCCCATTGTTGCTCAACGCCTTCAGAAAGGACAGTTCTGTACTTTATACAAAGATCTGAGACGTGACCCCATGAAGTTTAAAAACTATTGCCGGATGTCTGTGGAAGCATTCGATCATCCGCTGGTCTGTCTTCATCCGGACCTGAATTTCATGGACACCAGGATGAGGTTCTGCATATTAGCTGAACAAAGATTGATTGTAACCTTGAGGTAAGTGAATTTATTCTTTTTACATACTACGGTATATATTGAATATATTGAATATATAACTTATGAAAAAGAATATTAAAACCTTTTTTTTTCTTTTAGATTTCTTGCTACAGGAAACTCATTTGCTTCATTGCATTATGAGTTTCTCCTTGGGATCTCAACAATCTCTGGTATTGTCTGCCATACCTGCAAAGTTATCTGGCAGCGTCTCAGAGAAGCAGTGATGCCCACCCCCAAGGCAGAAGATTGGCTACGTATCGCCGAGGGATTTTACCAATCTGTGCAGTTTCCTAACTGCATTGGGGCACTGGACGGTAAGCATATCCGTTTGAAGAAGGCGCCTCACTCAGGGTCCCCGTACTTCAATTACAAGCAATATTTTTCTGTGGTGCTGATGGCCCTGGCTGACAGTAACTACAGGTTTGTAATTGTTGATATTGGTGCCTATGGGAGCACTTCAGACGACCGCATCTTTAGTGCTTCCAGAATGGGTGAACAGCTTCAGACAAACCAGCTTGCCCTGCCAGAGCCCAGTAGACTACCCGGATCTGCAGGTCTGCCGGCTCCATTTGTGATCGTGGCAGACAAAGGATTCGCATTGTCACCCCACTTGATGCGGCCCTTCCCTAGACGCGATCTGGATGACCGGAAGCGCATCTTCAACTATCGATTGAATCGGTATGCGCTTTCGGAATACTGTCCACAAAGTGGAGAGTATGCTAGTCATCCATACAGATGAATCCGGACAATGCCACCCTGGTGATACAGGCTTGTGTTTTGCTACACAACTTCACCAGGATACACAATGCCTCCACAGATGCAGAATTGGGCCTAAATATGACATCTCCTGTCATTTTAGACCTGAGCCGGCCTGGGCGCCCTGGAACAGCTGGACTAGCTGTTCGGGAACTCTATGCCGACTACTTCTGCAGTCCTGAGGGGGCATTGTCGTGGCAGTTGGACGCCATCAGTGGAAGTTGTTGATTTCAGCTGGAATATGGTTTGAATTTGCCTAAAAATTATATATTCTTAGCTTAGTTAGATCCCCTGTTGTTAGTTTAGATTACAGACACGCAAGAGAATGAGGACCCTTGACATGAGCTTGCGGGCTGAGGTATTTTGTAAAATCCGAATTTATTTTAAAATTTAGTGTAAATACCTTCTAATACCTCATTTCTAATTACGTCTTATCAATTAAAATAAACAAAATTAAATTGTCATTAAAAATACTTGTTGTCCAGGTTCAGAGCTGAATGCGTCCATGTCCCATTGATCTTAGAATTTTTAAGGGGACATGTCTGTGTTCATCTTTGAACTTGAACAACACATGACGTAATCAGACCCGCAATCCACAAAGAATAAAATTCTATGCAGACAAGGTAAGTATAAAACATCAAAATTTTTAAAGAAGAACTTTCATGGGTCCCAAAAATCTGAACTAAGTCGCAGGAAGCGTTGAGCGGCACCGAGGGAACTAAGTGCACTTACTATTATTCCTGGGCAGCGCTCCGTTCACCCGCTCTTGGCCCCGTTATATTCTCTGGTCGTAACAACAGGGAGGAGACACCAGTGTCTCTCCTTCTCCCTGAGAGCCGCGCGGTCTAATCGCAGCGCTGGCAGTGAGGATCTGCAGAGCTGCTGTCTGTGAGAAGGAATGCCCAGGGAGAGAAGCTGATGTCTCCTCCCTGTTGTTCCAACCGTAAAATGTTACAGGGGCCAGAGCAGGCAAACGGAGCGGCTCCCAGGAATAATAGTAAGTGCACTTAGATCCCTCAGTACCGCTGTACACTTCCAGCGACTGGAAGTTGACAGCCTAAGTTGGCAGCACATGATGATCCATTCCAGCCGTTGCATGGACGTTGCCCGTGCATTGGGGAATACAAATGGTGTTCCCAAATGCACGGAAGAGCTGCATAACGGCGCTGTGGCTGAGCCCTCACACTACAATAATTTTTAACTAATGTAGAAAAAATATTTTATATTGGTGACCTACATAGATAATAGCTCATCAATATAAAATGCAATACTACATTTTTTTTTTGGCTACTTTCATACAGGCAGCAGGATGTTCTGGCGAGAGAACCGCCCGCCGAATCCGTGCAGAAGCTATACAACTTTGCTGCAAGATTTCGACTCCAGCCCCATTCCACAATGGTAATTGGCCAGAGTTAATGGGGCAAGAGTGGAAATCTTGTATCTCACAGCCTGAAAGACGTATTAAAAGAAATTAATAATTTTTTATTTGTACTTCTGTTTAAAATTTGGGGATTAGTCAACTGACAATATATATATATGTCCCGGCTACTAAGCCAGTGGTGTGTGGAGCGGGGATGATGCATAGCCTTGCACACACCACATTAGCTTAGAAAATCAACATGTGTCTCATCACATATGTGCAGTGATGAGGACAAACAGATATTGGCCTCAACTCAAGCGAGATTAGGTCACCGTTTACCCTGTCTCTCTTTGGAGAGTATAATACTAGGAGGTTGGTGGCTAATTTAGTGTATATGGGTCAGTAAGGTGTTAGGGCCAGTGGCTACTGTTGTCTTGATGGGGGTGATAGCCTGTTACTTACTTTGAATCTTACAACATTACAGAAACAGAAATCACAGACTTTAGATAGCCACGCACACTTGCGCTCTGCACCAGACCCTGTAATGTACCACCAAGCACCTAACCTGCCTGGTAATGGGGGACTACCTTGCTCGCTATGCTGACAAGCTATGCCTCACTGATATCATCTAGTGAGCCACTAGATGATATCAGTGAGGCATAGCTCTTTAGGCAGCACATAGTTACTGAGTGCTACAGAGGGTAACTCTGCCTGTCAGCATAGCGAGCAAGGTGGTCACCCATTACCAGGCAGGTTAGGTGCTTGGTGGTACATTACAGGGTCTGGTGCAGAGCGCAAGTGTGCGTGGCTATCTGAAGTCTGTGATTTCTGTTTCTGTAATGTTGTAAGCAACAGGCTATCAACCCCATCAAGACAACAGTAGCCACTGGCCCAAACAACTTACTGACCCATATACACTAAATTAGCCACTAACCTCCTAGTATTATACTCTCCAAAGAGAGACAGGGTAAACGGTGACCTAATCTCGCTTGAGCTGAGGCCAATATATGTTTGTCCTCATCACTGCACATATGTAATGAGACACGTTAATTTTCTAAGCTAATGGTGTGTGTGCAAGGCTATACATCATCCCCGCTCCACACACCACTGGCTTAGTAGCCTGGACATATATATATACATTGTCAGTTGACTAATCCCCAAATTTTTTCACAGTGAATGGGGCTGCGGGAAAATCGCAAGCATCCGCAAGCAAGTGCGGATGTGGTGCGATTTTCCTGCATGGTTGCTAGGCTACGATCGGGATGGGGACCTAATCTTTATTATTTTCCCTTATAACATGGTTATAAGGGAAAATAATAGCATTCTAAATACAGAATGCAAAGTAAAATGGGTGATTGAGGGTTAAAAAAAAAAAAAGTAACTCACCCCCTCCAATTGAGCGCGTAGCTGCCGGTCTCCTGTTCTGTCTTCAGCTGGGGGGGTAAAGGACCTTCCGTGACGTCACTGGGTCACATGGGTCACATGGTCCACACTGGAAGCATGTGATTGGACCATGTGACCCATGTGACCCAGTGACGTCACGGAAAGTCCTTTACCCCACCAGCTGAAGACAGAACAGGAGACCGGCAGCTACGCGCTCAATTGGAGGGGATGAGTTACTTTATTTTTATTTTTAACCCTCAATTACTCATTTTACTTTGCATTCTGCATTTAGAATGCTATTATTTTCCCTTATAACTATCATATAAGGGAAAATAATAAAATATACAGAATACTCAACCCGAAACCGGACTTCAGTGATGAAGTCCGGCTTCGGGTCTGGGTACCAAACATGCCAATTTTTCTCTTGTGCGTGCAAAATGCATTACAACCGTTTGCACATGCGCGGAAAAATCGTGCATTTTCCTGCAATGCTCCCGCCTCTTATCCGGGCGTCAAACGTGACGCCCGTGTGAGAGAGGCCTTAGAGTTGAGAGAACACCTTGAAGTTCGGGTTCGCCGGAACTTTGCTGCAAAGTTTGAGTTCGGGACACGAACTCTACCCGAACCCCATTGAAGTCAATGGGGACCAGAACTTTGGGGCACTAAAATGGCTCTAACGTAATGGTAAGGGCTAGAGGGCTGCAAAAGAAAGCAAAATGGGGGTAAGAGCTGGAAAATTGCCCTGCAAACAAATGTGTATAGGGAAATGACTTAAAATAACATAAAAATTAAAATAATAATCTTGAACTAGCAGGAGGAGGTCCATATGGAGCAGGAGGTTGAGAAGGCAGTGGACGTGGTGGCGTAGGTGGAAGCGTTGGTGTAGGAGGTAGTCGCCAACAGCACTGTTTTTTGTTTTTAACTTTTTTTATTTTTATATGGGTAGACGACCAAAACATTGGGAAATATAGAAAAGAAAACAAAGAGAAAGTGCACTGGAGTATAACAAAGGCAGGGTGAGGCTGGTATACATATATATTCTGTCTATTCTGCACAAGGTACGGACAAGTCCTGGGGTATCCATGCCTGGTTCATTTTAATGAACGTGTGCTTGTGCACTTTGGCTGTGGACAGGCGGCTGCGCTTTGTGATAACGCCCCCTGCCGTGCTAAACACACGTTCAGACAATACACTGGCTGAAAGGCAGGCCAGCACCTCCAAGGTGTAAAGGGCAAGCTCAGGCCATGTGCCCAATTTGGAGACTGAGAAGTTGAATGGGGCAGACCCATCAGTCAGTACGTGTCTTCCGATCACGCTCCAGTGAGGGAATTAAGGACAGTATGTTGTCCTTGTAACGGGGATCCAGCAGGGTGGCTACCCAGTAATCAGCACTGGTTAGAATGTGGGCAACTCGGCGGTCATTGCACAGGCACTGCAGCATGTAGTCGCTCATGTGTGCCAGGCTTCCCAGAGGCAACGACAGGTTGTCCTCTGTGGGAGGTGTATAGTTTGTGTCCTCCGTATCCCCCAAGCCACGCTGCAGTAATGGCCCAATGTTGCTTTGGGTGCCACCCTGCTGCCCCCTTTCTCTTCCTGCAGAACTGTGCCCTGGCTGGAAAATTGTGTACCTGGCCTATGTTGGTGCTGGAACTCACCCTCGGAGCCACTTGTGAATGACTGGCCTGATAACCGTGGAAATGATCCCTCTTCCTTTTCTTCTTGTGCCACATCCTCTTTCATCATTGCCCGAAGCATTTTTTCAAGGAGACATAGAAGTGGGATAGTAACGCTGAGAATAGCATCATCGGCACTGGCCATGTTGGTGGAGTACTCGTAACAGCAACATGGCATACAGGTCTCGTATGGAGGCCCACTCATTGGTGGTGAAGTGGTTCTGTTCCGCAGAGCGACTCACCCATGCGTGCTGCAGCTGAAACTCCACTATCGCCTGCTGCTGCTTGCACAGTCTCTCCAGCATGTGCAAGGTGGAGTTCCAAATGGTGGGCACATCACATATGAGTGAGCAGGAACGCTGCAGCACAGACAGGCGAGCAGCAGCTGGGTCAAAACGCCGCACAGATGGTCCGCACTATCTGCAGCAGCTCTAAAATGTTGTTTTTCAGGAATTTCTGCACCACCAAATTCAGCACATGCGCCAGGCAAGGGATGTGCGTCAAACCGGCTAGGACCAGAGCTACTACGAGATTTTGCCCATTATCACACACCACCAGGCCGGGCTTGAGGTCAGTGGCATCAGCCACTCATCAGTCTGTTGTTCCATGCCAGTCCACAGCTCCTGCGCGGTATGGGTTTTTCCCCCCAAACAGATGAGTTTCAAAACAGCCTGCTGTCGTTTCCCCCTGGCTGTGCTGAAGTTGGTGGTGAAGGTGTTATGCTGAACGGATGAGGAGGTGGTAGAAGAGAAAGCGTATTAGGCGGAGGTGGCAACGGGAGGAAAAGAGAAATGCCCTGCAATCCTCGGTGGAGGACAGACATGCGGCAAACTGCTATCCGCCTTAGTCCCAGCCACCACTGTATTTACCCAGTGTACTGTTAGGAAGATATAACGTCCCTGCCCGTGCTTACTGGTCCACGTATCGGTTGTTATGTGGACCTTGCCACAGATGGCGTTGCGCAGTGCACACCTGATTTTGTCCGCCACTTGGTTGTGCAGGGAAGGGGTGGCTCACCTGGAAAAGTAGTGGCCAGGAATTTTGAAATTCTGCAATTCAGGGCAAGGGATCGCGGGTGGGTAGGAGGGTATTTCATCATTCTCTCCAGTGTTTGGGAGATGGACAGCTGAACGTTGCCATGGGACATTGTGGAGATGCTTGGTGACGAAGGTGGTGGCGTTGCTGCCACATCATCTGTTTGCGGGGTGCCAGGTGCCACTGTCACTCCAGAGGTGGCGGAAGAGGCCGAGACTGCAGCAAGACCATTCTTGGTGTTTGAGGTGTTTACTCCACTGCAGCTCGTGCTTTGCATTTAGATGCCTGGTCATGCAGGTTGTGCTCAGGTTTAGAACCTTTATGCCTCGCTAAGGCTCGTGTCTTGTCATCAGCAAATTGTCTGAAGAACTGTCACGTCAGGGAACTCCTTGGAGCTGGCTTTGGTGTGCTCGGTCCCTGGATGTGGTGGGCAGTAGCAGGCGTACTGTCTAGTGGATGGCCGCTCTGCTTTTGCACCCTGCTCCCTCTTTTGCTGTGCTGGTGGCTCTGTACGACCATCACCTCTTCCTCCAAAATGCACACATCACTCGCATGACCTTGATTCCATGTGGGGTCTAGCACGTCATTATCCTCCACATCATCTTCCACCCGCTCTTCACCTCTGCCCTCCTTGTCGGTCTGCACACTGCAGAAAGTGGCAGCAATTGGCACCTGTGTTTCATCATCAGAGAAGTGCTGCGGTTGTCCTTCCATGTCCACATCCTGAAACATAAGTGGTTGGGCATCGGTGCACTCAATCTCTTCCACTTCTGGGGCAGGGCTATGTGGATGGCCCACGGAAACCCCACCAGCAGAGACATCAAAAAGCATAAGAGACTGCTGCGTGACTTGGGGCTCAGACTGCTTGGCTGATTTGCAAGGGGTTGAGGTGAAAGACAGATACCCATGGGCTGCAGGTGCCAACTCTGAGCTTTCATCAGGGGACTGGGTGGGAGACAATGTGAAGAAACTGGAAGCACTGTCAGCCATCCAATCTACTATCGCCTGTACTTGTTCTGGCCTCACCATTCGTAGAGCGGCATTGGGGCCTACAAAATAACGCTGAAGGCTCTGTCGTGTACACACATCTGAGGAAGGTGTTTCATCTGGGCGTGTAGCTGGCACAGATCGACCATGTCCTCTCCCTGCAACAGGAGCTGCACCACCACCAGCGGCACCACAACCAGGGCCACGTCCCTTATTTGACACTCTCCTCATTCTTTGCTTTCACCCACCAAACTAACAGACGGATTTACAAAATTTATTTCCCAGTCAGCTATGCAGTGCAGGGGTAGTTTGAAAGAAAAAAGGGTTAACGATCACCCAACAATGTAAACTCTGCCGAATTTACAGAATATATTTCCCTGTCGGGTATGCAGTGCAGCAGGAACACCCCCTTCAAGCCACTTATGAATGACTGGCCTGATAACCATAGAAATGTCCACCCACAATGTAAGAGCTGGTTATTTTTCACTCTCAGAAATGCAGTGCAGGCCGCAAATGTACTTTATGGCAAAAAATAAGTGATTTATTTCACCAACAATATCACAGTAGTATTTACTGATTATATTGCACTCTAAGAAATGCAGTGCAGGCTGCAAATGTATATTATGGCAAAAAATAAGTGACTTTTTTCACCAACAATGTCACAGTAGTATTTACTGGTTTTATTGTACTCTCAGAAATGCAATGCAGGCTGCAAATGTACTTTATGGCAAAAAATAAGTGTTTTTTTTTTTTTCACCAAGAATGTCAAAGTTGTATTTACTGGTTATATTTCACTGTCAGAAATACTGTGCAGGCCGCAAATGTACTTTATGGCAAAAAAATAAGTGATTTTTTTCACCAACAATGTCACAGTTCTATTTACTGGTTATATTTCACTGTTAGAAATGCAGTGCAGGCCGCAAATGTACTTTATGGCAAAAAATACGTGATTTTTTTCACCAACAATGTCACAGTAGTATTTACTGGTTATATTGCACTCTCAGAAATGCAGTGCAGGTCGCAAATGTAATTTATGGCAAACAATACGTGTTTTTTTTCACCAACAATGTCATAGTTGTATTTACTGGTTATATTTCACTGTCAGAAATACAGTGCAGGCGGAAAATGTACTTTATGGCAAAAAAAACTGTGTTTTTTTTCACCAACAATGTCACAGCTGTATTTACTGGTTATATTTCACTGTCAGAAATACAGTGCAGGCCGCAAATGTACTTTATGGCAAGAAATAAGTGTTTTTTTCACCAACAATGTCACAGTTGTATTTATTGGTTATATTTCACTCTCAGAAATACAGTGCAGGCCGCAAACGTACTTTTTAGCAAAAATAAATAAATTTCCCCCCCAGAATCTAACAGATGGATTTACTGAATTGCTTACACTGTCACATATGCAGCACAGGGGTACTTTACAGAAAAAAATGTGAATATGTCATCCCCTGGGTCCCTGAACTTACAGGCGGACTACCTATATTTATTTTCCCTTCCAGTGGCACATATGCAGTGTGGGTGCACTTAAAAATGGGTATATGTCACCCACTGAACTACAAGAACAGGATTAAACTATTGTTCCTGGCACATATGCAGGTGCAAGTGCACTGCACTTTAACAAAATGGCTGCCGACGCCCACCTAACTAACAGACGGCTTAAAACTTATTTTTCTGTGTCACTGGGCTCAGGGCAGGGTACAAAAATGTTGCATTGCGCCCACAACAAAATCGCTGTAGATTGCAGACTTACCACCAAGCTCTGATATCAGATTCTTTCCTAATCTCTCCCTCACAGCAGCAGCATCCCATCCCTACACTAGTAAGAGCTGGCGTGATGTGCGGAGCTACATGACTCCAGCTTATATAGAGGCTGGGTAACATTAGTAGGCATGGCTGTGATGGCTTCTAAGGGCACACATCCTAAACGTTTGTTGATTGGCTGCCCTGCAGCCTTTCAACAAGCTTTATTAAAAGGCCGAACACCGAACTCGAACCCAAACTTTTACGGAAATGTTCGGGTTCCTTTATTAAACGGCCGAACACCGAACTTGAACCCGAACTTTTACAGAAATGTTCGGGTTTGGGTCTGAGTACCAAAAACCCTAAAGTCCGGTACGAACCTGAACTTTACAGTTCGGGTTCGCTCAACACTACTGACAGTAAGTCCACATCAGGAGATATAACTCTTAGAAATCAGGTCGGGAGTGAAATCAGCTGAAACATGGTTTCACTTTAACCTGCTATAATTTCTGAACTGATTTCAGATATATATCCCAATAGACTTTCAGCTTTCAAACAAGACCAGAGATATATCTCTAGTTGCTCCTGATCCAGAGATTTGAGTGATTAATGCAGCCCACCCCTCACTTTGTTTCCAGAGCTTTGCAGACAGTGAGCACTCTGTGCTGAAAGCATCATGCTTGTCTAGGCAACCCTGGCACATTTCAGACCCAGGAAGCGCTGAAATAGTGCTGAGGAGCCCTGCTGATGAATAAGATATCAGGTCAGTACATAAACAAAGTAACTGCAAATTTTAAGACACAAGCCCTCTGTATTCTCTGTGAAATACAGTCTCTGAACAGAGGGCCTTTTCTGTCCTTTTTACAGTATATAATGAAGAACCTGAAGCTTATTTGCTTCCACCACATGGAGAAATATCTGTAGCCTCAATGCAGGTGCATTACCCTTCTCTGTCAAATGCTCTGCAATCGTCCTTGTATGGCCGCTGAACTTTCTGCTGCATTCAGTAACTCTTTCTCTCAAGGGCTGACACATAAACCAATCATGAGAGTAGTTCATGAAAATCCCTTTACATTAAAAGTATTGTATATGGGATCATGGCCTTAATATGTTGCCATTAGGGTTGCCAGCCGGCTGGCAAACTACTGGCCTGCCTGGTATTTCATGAGGAGTCTGGTGCCAATAAAATGTTTTCATCGACAATAATAATTTCTGATATTTCCCACATCCCCTGTCCTCAGGGCAGGCATTTAGGAGGGGGGAGGTAAACAACAGCAGTGACTATGGACACTGCAGCAGCTGAAGGACCTGTGATATCGCAGTCATCTGATCTGTGCTAGAGGCAGAGCTCAGCAGTGGAGAAGGACCTGAGGTGATGTCACCGTCATTTGACCAGTGCAGGAGTGAATGCAACTCAATGATGAAGAGGAGAACTTATGGGGAAGAAGCTGTGGTGAGTTCTGTGACTTGAGGAGAGGTAAGTGAAGGGAAGGATTAAGTGTGAGAGGCAGAATAATGCTGGGGGTTGTAGTTCTCCCATCTTATACCCCTTTCCCTCTTGGTTGAGGGAATTATGTTATTTACATGGGGCTATATATTGGAGGGGGTGGAGGGAGGAAGTGATGTTATTTGCATGGTACTGAATTAGAGTTGCCACATATATAATGTGTGTCTATATATGCCTGTGTGTGCATATGTACATATACATACCCTTATAGGAGTAGCGGTGTCCGGAACAGGAAAGGTGAGATGATTTTTTTGTTTCTCTGATCTGAGGTCTGATTGGGGGTCTTTTAAAAATTGGGGACCTGATCTGACGTCTGATTGGGGGTCTTAGGCTGGTTTCACACCAGCATTCGATTTTACATTTTAGCTCTGTGTAAAAGGGCTTAACATGGAAAATGACAAAATTGTATGATGGAGTATCAAACAAAACACTTTATTGGCATTCGGTTTTGAACTGTCATAATAGAGTTCTATAGTAAAGTTAAAGGTTCCGTCTGGTTTCCGTTATCTTGGATAGGAAAAAAGTCCTGTCGACATCGGTAATACGTGAGTAGTACTGCAGATATGGAGTCCAGATCACTATTTTTTATTTTCCTCTTGCTTTCTGTCGCCCCTGTCAGCACTAAGAGCTGCGTCGAAATACATTGTCAAAACTTCTGTCCATGCACACATGAACCCTCTCCATTATGTTAGAACAGCACAGCAGTCTAGACTGTGTATTTCTGTGCAGCTATGAGCTCTGACAGCAGGAGAACGGGGGACAGTAGGAAAATAAAAAATAGTGACATGGACCCCTTATCTGCAGGACTACGCATGTATTACTTCTGGTAATAGTCCAAAATCATGGTGAAAGATTCCTTTCACAAATAGGAAAAAAATTACCGTATTCTTCGCTTTATAAGATGCACCCGATGATAAGACGCACCCCAGGTTTTAGAGGAGGGAAATAAGAAGAAAAAATATTTTTCATTAGACCTCATATCAGATCCTCAGATCAGACCCCCATAAATATCAGGACATCGGATAAGACCCCAATATCAGGACATCACATCAGACCCACATATCAGCCCTCCATGTCAGATCCCATCAGACCTTAGGTCAGCCCTCAATGTGAGACCCCCTTTAGACCTCAGATAAGCCATTTATTTCAGACCAGACCCTAAATAAGCCCTCATTGTCACACCCCCCCATCAAACCTTATATCAGCCCTTTATTTCAGACCCCCATCAGACCTAATATCAGCACTCAATGTGAGACCCCCATCAGACCTCAGATCAGCCCTTTATTTCAGACCCCCATCAGACCTCAGATCAGCCCACAATGTAAGACCCCCATCAGACCTCAGATCAGCCCTCAATGTGAGACCCCCATCAGACCTCAGATAAGCCCTTTATTTCAGACCAGACCCCACCAGACCTCAAATTAGCCCTCATTGTTAGACCCCCCCCCCATCAGAGTTCCTTGCCAGAACCCCCATCAGACTTCCCATCAGAATAAAATAAAAAACTTATCTTACCTCTCCTGTGCGCGGCTCCTCTCCATCTCCTGCAGCAGTCGCGCTCCCATGTCACCTGATTGAGTGCAGCGTCAGGTCATAGTGCGTGCACTAAGTCCTGACAGGGTACAGGGTCAGGTCAGTGCAGCACCGGCCCCAGGAATGAAGACAGGGAGGATGAGTTTTACAAGCGCTTGCAGCACTTCACTTCCTACTCCCAGCACCTAAAGCCTACTAGTGAGCGCTAAGGTTTTATTTTCAAAAAAGGATGGCAAAACTTCATGGGGTGTTGCTTAATTCAGTTGGTATTTTTGTTGGGAAAAGTGGCAACCCTAGTTGCCATACAGGCTACATCAAGTGATATACATTTAGAGACATTCTACAGAAAATCATCTTCATACATACACAGCACAATAGAAGATGCTGCAGTTTTATTTAAAAAAATTCTTTGTCAGATTTGTGCAAGATCTAGCAGATACCACATCCTCTTTTGCCCTTATATGAAATTGGTGGCATAGAGAGGTACAGTAAAGACCCCTACATGCTATATGTCTGTGAAGGTTCACAATCATCCATAATAAATGGTAATAAATCAGAGCAACTGGATGTCTTGTATTTTTTCTTGAACATGTTTCACTAGTCTTCCAACTGGTTTTCTTAGAATGACTTGAACAAAAAAACTTTGACATTAAATACTGGTCACTCTGTCTATCATGCTAAACAAAAGGTCAAGGACCTCATGGAGGTTAAGATGTTGATTGACATTTGCGTAACTAAAGCTGTTAGGTGTAACTAAAATGCCTCGTAAGAGGTGTTAGCAGTAGACAAAAACAGATTTTAAGCCTATAAAAATCCCCTACATTTCAACCTTAGATGCTGACAACAGTGGCTAATACCATACATCATATGACTGGATTCCACAGTAAGAGGACACTGAGCTAAGCTCATTCGACAAAGGGCTCATGAACTATTGCTAAATAAACATGTAAGGCTACTTTCACACTTGCAGTTTTGCATGATCTGGCAGGATTTAGCAAAAATGCTTCCGTTACTAATAATACAACCATCTGTATCCATTATGAATGGATCCGGTTGTATTATCTTTAACACGGATCTGTCATGGCCCACAATGCAAGTCAATGGGGAAGGATCCGTCTTTCTCCGCATCCCAAGATGGAAAGCAAACCGCATGCTTTCCGGTATGAGAACAGGACGGAATGCATTTTGATGCATTCTGTTCTGTTCAGTTACGTTTTGTCCCGATTGACAATTAATGTTTTTTCCGGTATTGAGACCCTATGACGGATCTCAATACTGAAAAATATTAACACTAGTGTGAAAGTGTAATGATCCAGAGTGCCATTACCATCTCCTTTTGCACCCCCACTATCTGAATGGTGCGATCCTGTGTCATTTCTCATATTTATTGCCATATCCTGCAATGTGTGTATGCATTTCCTTGCAAATTTTATGTTTACATGTAATGTGCCTGGTTCAACAGCACATGGCAGCAAGTCTGTGCAGAGCTAGTTTCTCTGGAGAGGAACCATCTAGTTCCATTCCAGCCCTTTTTAGAGAGGGATGAGTTTAGTCAGTCAAGGTCAGTCTAGCCTACCCCCTCCTGGGGAAACAATACGTAGATTGGTCAGCACTCCACATGCAATAGAAGGGTGCTCTGTGTTCGGAAAAAGACCCAATTCATACAGGATTAATAATAACACGGCACTCCTAGAGTTCCTTTACATCAAGAATTCATAGTTTTATTGCTTTCATATGTGCCATCATTAGGCACAACAAATGGCCTACTTTACGGTACAATCCCGGACCTTTCTCAGGGCCTAAAATAAATCCAAAAAATTACGTAAGAAACATACACTAGCAAATACACAGACAAGGTGCATACAAGACAATCAATGCGGGTGACATCCAAAAATATACAATACTGAGACACTATACATACAGTTATTGATGTTAAATGTATGTATATTCACCAAATGCAGAGGTGAGTATAAGTACTATGTATGTATTATAGCAAAATGACATTAAAAGTACTAGTAATGTCTGTGTCCTAAAGGAGTGAAAACGCCAGTGACTCTTCACATCAAAACATAGAAACAACATATGAAATATGAAACATGGAGCGGCAGCCAGCGTAGTTAGAAAGTGGCCAGCATTCCTCTAAACAAACCAATATGTAATCCATTATTTACCTTAGTAGGAAGCACTCAAAGGATGAGGAGGCCTGTCAATTGTTTGCGCGCTCCCGGTCTTTAAATAGTAAGTCTGGGACATCACTTCCGGTTCGCGTCACCTCCCGGAAGTGCGTCACACGGACATGGGCATAAGTATTATGGAAGCTAGTAAAAGTGTGGGAGCGAGACGTAGACGACGTCACTACCGGATTAAAAACAGAGTCAGAAGTACGTCGCCCGCAGATGCGTATGAGCAATATTGAGGCGAAATGGCAAGCTGGCATAGCAAACTTACTATGTCAATTAGTAACCTGCGATTATTAGGTATCCTGTGATTATTATGTAAAGACTCTGAGGGGCATCACATACCATATTATAATAGTATAAAGTATTAGGAAATAAATTACTACAGGATTAGTAAAGTTAGTCATTAATATGGATAAATATTATGTGCCCCTACCTGTATGGCAATTATTTGGTCTGAAAAATAAAGTGTAGAATACAGGTTAAATTTGAGACAACCAATTACAGTTAGAAAATTACACATCCTGTATAAATGGCTGATTATAAGCATAAATCAAAATTATGATTTAATCCCACTGGATGTAAGGTTTGTAATTCATATATCCAATAAGCCTCGCGTTTACGAAGTAGAGTTTTACGGTTTCCGCCTCTATGTGGCATCGGAATGTGGTCTATAACCTGGAATTTGAGTTGACTAATCTGATTCCCCAATTGTACAAAATGATGTGGAATAGGTAGTTTTGTCTTCCGACAGCGTATGTCAGATTTGTATTTACAAATGCGATCCCACACACACTGGGAAGTTTCCCCAATGTATGCGAGGCCGCACGGACATTTGATCAGATACACTACAAATAAAGTTAAACAGGTAAAGAAGTCCTTAATGCGATACTGCTTCCCTGAATGAGGATGTGTGAACATAGATCCTCTTTGTACATGAGTACACTGGGCACAATTTAAACATGGAAAAGTGCCCAATTTGAAGCCTGTCAGTGTAGTCTGGACCTTAGGTATTTTGTCTGAACCAACATCAGAGTGGACCAAAGTGTCTCTCAGGTTTTTCGAATGTTTATATCACACACGTATCGGTTGCGTAAACTCTTGAATTGATGGGTAGGATTTGGTAAGCAGAGACCAATGTTTCCATGTTGTATGCGAGATATAAAGGGATGATATGTCACCACCAATGGTATTCGTGGCGTCCCTGCTTTTGGTGCACGTTGATGTTGGTTCACCAAGGACATTTCCCTTCTCAAGAGTTGTTGTGGGTACCCTCCAGATTCAAACTTGGATGCCATCTGTGTCAGCCAGAGTTGTCTCTACTCTGGGTCACTCACAATTCTAGTCAGACGCATGAATTAAGATCGTGGAAGAGACAATTTTGTGTTTTTGGGGTGGCAGCTTGAGAATAGTAGCAAGGTATTCTTATCAGTGGTTTCGTAAATAGATCTACTATTAGGGTGCCATCCAATCTCTTGGACACTGTAGTGTCCAAGAAATTGACAGAGGACTAGTCAATATTCGCAGTAAATGTAAGACCTTCTACCATTCTGTTAAGGTCATTGTAGAACGCATTAAAAGTTTCTCGGTTGCCATTCCAAATACAAAAAATGTCGTCGATAAATCGACGCCAAACTAACGCGTGTGACTGGAACAATGGATGAGAATAAACATGCTCCTCTTCAAATCTATCCATAAAGATATTGGCATATGGGGGGGCTACATTGGCCCCCATTGCTGTGCCCCTACATTGCAAAAAAATACTTATCTCCAAACATGAAATGATTTTTTTCTAAAACTAATTGTAACAGGTCAATACAGAACAATTGTTCTGCCAAAAGATCAGTGGTTGTTAATAACATCTTAACTGCTCGTATACCTCCCTCATGTGATATCGAAGTGTACAAACTTCCTATGTCCAGGGTAATCAGCAGGGCTCCAATGGGAACAGTATTAATAGATGCTATCACTTCCAAAAAGTGTGATGTATCAAAGAGAAATGATCTGGTTAGTCGGACCAACAGAGTAAGAATCTTCTCCAGAAAAATTGATAAATGGAGCTAACTATAACTCAGTGGAGGCCACGATAGGATGGCCTGGTGGTTGTTCAAGACATTTATGAATGTTAAGGCAAAATATAGAACACCGGTATAACCAGATTTTTATTGTTCAAAAAAGTAAATGTCGCCCTATCGATGTTCCCCAGTGAAAAGTGTCTAGTGAGAAAGGATTCTATCTCTCTTTGGATTGAGAAGATGGGACCCTTCTATAGGTATTTTGGTCTGAAAGTTGTACTTTTATTTAGTTTTTATAAAAGGTTGTGTCCATCACCACAATTGCACCACCCTTATCTGCGGGCTTAATCGTAATTCATTTATCTTCACTCAAATTTTGAAGGGCTATCCTTTCTACATTAGAAAGGTTAGAGTGTGATGGATAGTGACCTTTTTTGATACCTTCAAGATCCCTTTGTATTTCCCTATCAACAATCTCTATGAAGGCCTCAACACCATGATAATTCTTAGGGGGAATATAATCGCTCTTATTCCTAAGGCCCAACCGTGAGATGGATAGTGGGGTGGGGGCATTCATAGTGTTGGGCATAGTGGGCATCTTATCTTGCATTCTTAGTCAATCTTAATGTTCTATAAAATCTCTGTAAATCCTGTGCAAGAGTAAATTGTCGAAGAGAGTCAGTAGGACAGAATAAGAGACCCTTTGAAAGGACCTGAAGTTCTGCTGGTGACAATGACCTTGATGAAATATTCACAACTAGGTCCGTACCTGTACTGGTTGCTGGATCCTCTATGGCTGTGCCCACTATGTCCAACACTATTAATGCCTCCACCCCACTATCCATCTCACGGTTGGGCCTTAGGAATAAGAGCGATTATATGCCTCCTAAGATTTATCATGGTGTTGAGGCCTTCATAGAGATTGTTGATAGGGAAATACAAAGGGATCTTGGAGGTATCAAAAAATGTAACTATCCATCACACTCTAACCTTTCTAATGTAGAAAGGATAGCCTTCCACAATTTGAGTGAAGATAAATTAATTGCGATACAGCCCGCAGATAAAGGAGGTGCAATTGTGGTGATGGACACGACCTTTTATAAAAACTAAATAAAACTACAACTTTCAGACCAAAATACCTATAGAAGGGTCCCAACTAATCCCATCTTCTTAATCCAAAGAGAGATAGAATCCTTTCTCACTAGACACTTTTAGAAAAAAAATCATTTCATGTTTGGAGATGAGTATTTTTTGCAATGTAGGGGCACAGCAATAGGGGCTAATGTATTTATCGACGACATTTTTTGTATTTGGAATGGCAACCGAGAAACTTTTGATGCGTTCTATAATGACCTTAACAGAATGGTAGAAGGTCTTATATTTGCTGCGAATATTGACTGGTCCTCTGTCAATTTCTTGGACACTATGGTGTCCAAGAGATTGGATGGCACCCTAATAGTAGATCTATTTACGAAACCACTGATAAGAATACCTTGCTACTATTCTCAAGCTGCCACCCCAAAAACACAAAATTGTCTCTTCCACGATCTTAATTCATGCGTGTGACTAGAATTGTGCGTGACCCAGAGCAGAGACAACTCTGGCTGACACAGATGGCATCCAAGTTTGAATCTGGAGGGTACCCACAACAACTCTTGAGAAGGGAAATGTCCTTGGTGAACCAACATCAACGTGCACCAAAAGCAGGGACGCCACGAATACCATTGGTGGTGACATATCATCCCTTTATATCTCGCATACAACATGGAAACATTGGTCTCTGCTTACCAAATCCTACCCGTCAATTCAAGAGTTTACGCAACCGATACGTGTGTGTTATAAACGTTCGAATAACCTGAGAGACACTTTGGTCCACTCTGATGTTGGTTCAGACAAAATACCTAAGGTCCAGACTACACTGACAGACTGTAAATTGGGCACTTTTCCATGTTTAAATTGTGCCCAGTGTACTCATGTTCAAAGAGGATCTATGTTCACACATCCTCATTCAGGGAAGCAGTATTGCATTAAGGACTTCTTTACCTGTTTAACTTTATTTGTAGTGTATCTGATCAAATGTCCGTGCGGCCTCGCATACATTGGGGAAACTTCCCAGTGTGTGTGGGATCGCATTTGTAAATACAAATCTGACATATGCTGTCGGAAGACAAAACTACCTATTCCACATCATTTTGTACAATTGGGGAATCAGATTAGTCAACTCAAATTCCAGGTTATAGACCACATTCCGATGCCACGTAGAGGCGGAAACCGTAAAACTCTACTTCGTAAACGCGAGGCTTATTGGATATATGAATTACAAACCTTACATCCAGTGGGATTAAATCATAATTTTGATTTATGCTTATAATCAGCCATTTATACAGGATGTGTAATTTTCTAACTGTAATTGGTTGTCTCAAATTTAACCTGTATTCTACACTTTATTTTTCAGACCAAATAATTGCCATACAGGTAGGGGCACATAATAGTTATCCATATTAATGACTAACTTTACTAATCCTGTAGTAATTTATTTCCTAATACTTTATACTATTATAATATGGTATGTGATGCCCCTCAGAGTCTTTACATAATAATCACAGGATACCTAATAATCGCAGGTTACTAATTGATATAGTAAGTTTGCTATGCCAGCTTGCCATTTCGCCTCAATATTGCTCATACGCATCTGCGGGCGACGTACTTCTGACTCTGTTTTTAATCCGGTAGTGACGTCGTCTACGTCTCGCTCCCACACTTTTACTAGCTTCCATAATACTTATGCCCATGTCCGTGTGACGCACTTCCGGGAGGTGACGCGAACCGGAAGTGATGTCCCAGACTTACTATTTAAAGACCGGGAGCGCGCGAACAATTGACAGGCCTCCTCATCCTTTGAGTGCTTCCTACTAAGGTAAATAATGGATTACATATTGGTTTATTTAGAGGAATGCTCGCCACTTTCTAACTACGCTGGCTGTCGCTCCATGTTTCATATTTCATATGTTGTTTCTATGTTTTGATGTGAAGAGTCACTGGCGTTTTCACTCCTTTAGGACACAGACATTACTAGTACTTTTAATGTCATTTTGCTATAATACATACATAGTACTTATACTTACCTCTGCATTTGGTGAATATACATAAATTTAACATCAATAACTGTATGTATAGTGTCTCAGTAATGTATATTTTTGGATGTCACCCGCATTGATTGTCCTGTATGCACCTTGTCTGTGTATTAGTTGGTGTATGTTTCTTACGTTATTTGTTTGGATTTATTTTAGGCCCTGAGAAAGGTCCGGGATTGTACCGAAACGTAAGCCATTTATTGTACTTAATTATGGTGGCACATATGAAAGCAATAAAACTATGAATTCTTGATGTAAAGGAACTCTAGGAGTGCCGTGTTATTATTAACCCTCTTGGGGAAAGGTTGTGTGTTGGCTAGCAGAGCACCACTACCTGCTCTGCTAGGCCCACAAGCCCTGCCTGTGAAGTGTTACATGATTGCTTGTCCCCTCCTGGTCTTGCATTGCCTTAATCCCAAGCTAAGAGAGCTTGATGCCAGGAAAAGAGATTCCTAGGATTAAAGTAAGAGACAGACTACAGACAGCTAACCTAAGTTCCAGCAGAAGAGGAAAAGTTCCTATTTACCCAGCCAGCATAGCAGAACTGAGAGAGCTACCGCATAGCAAAGTTGAGATTGTTGCAGAAGTGTTTGCCTGCTAGAATAAGCCAATACCTGCTGATGAGCAAGAAAAAGTTTGAAAACTGTTTGAATTACTGTTTATGCCAAGTAAAGCTGTGTTCAACGTTACTACAAAGTCTGGACTCCATTTATTCTACTTATTCATCACCCAAGTTCAACAACCCCTTTTTGCACTTGCTTCGAACTACACCATGTCTGGGATGCAAAGATATCCAGGAAGGAGCACCGTGCCATGTGTATATAACATCTACAGAAACATAGTAGGCAACTCTACACCACTCTGGCATTCCTACCCTGGGTTCCACCAATACCATCTACAAAGGGGACTCCAAGTCCTCATTGCTTAACTGGCGTCACGACTACTTGCTTTATCAGAGGGACATATAATCGTAAATACCAGTTAAGGGGCAAGGGATTCCCCAGACGCTGGCAGTGGGCTACTCCAAAAGTAGCCTAAGACAGACCCACTATACATTTGATGTCATATGACATATTATCGTTAAATTAAAACTGTGCTTGATTTCACAGCTACCTAGTGATACCTGGAAAAGAGTGGAAAAAATTACAGAAAATGCAGAGCTAGCACACACACTAAGGGCAAGGAGAGACAGCAGGCTAAGGACAGCAAGTTCTCCATTCTATTATCCTTGAGTGGCAACAGCCAGACAAATGAGAAATTAATTTAGACAGGATGGGATGTAGCTGGGAGACTGCAGAGTAAATGGAAGTGGGTGAAGAACTTGTCAGACAGGGTTGTTACCCAGCCAGAGATGAATGTACAGGCTAAAGGTTTGAATTTTCCGATTGCCCCAATTTTTTTGCAGTAGTTCATATTATCTCAGTCACATAAGCCTCCATACGTAACAATGACATGGAACTCCATCTTAACCCCTTCAGAACCCTGGGATTTTCCATTTTTGTGTTTTTTTTTGTTTTTCACTCCCTGCCTTCCTATAGTTCTAACTTTTTTATTTTCCCATTCACATAGCCTTATGAGGGCTTATTTTTTGCGGGACAAGTTGTATTTTCAAATGGCACCATGTATGGTTGCATACCATGTAGTAGGAAGCGGGAAAAAAAATCCAAATAGGGTAGATATTGGAAAAAACGCAATTCTGATACACTGTACACTATGCAGTAAAATTGACCTGTTATCTTCATTTTCCAGGTCAGTAGGGTTACAACGATACCACACTTGTATAATTTTTATTTCGCTTTAATACTGAAAAAAAATATATTATAACCATATTCTGACCCCTCTAACTTTTTTGTACTTATGTGTGAGGGCTAATTTTTTGCGGGACGATCTGTTCTTTTCAGTGATACCAATTTGAAATGTGTGCGACTTTTTGATCAATTTGTATAAAAAAATTATTGGATAGTTAAAGTGACAAAAAATGGCAAATTGGCTGTTTTTATTTTATTTTACCATTACGCCATTTGCCATACGCCTGCTGCATGTGGGAGCAGACGCCATTTTTAGGGACCAGACTTTAGCCGTACATATACGTTGGAGGTCCTTAAGGAGTTAAAGTGTCTGCAATTTCAACATGGTTTTGTGGAAATTATTTACGGCGTTCACTTTGTGATACAAATAAAATAACTTTATTATGTGTAATGACAACATTTCTAAATATTTTTTTTTAATTATTTTTCCTTTCCTCCTGCAGGCTGTCTACTTCCCAACTTCCCCCTCCTCCTCCCCAAGACTGAAGGGGAAAGGAGGGGGGGGGGGCGGTATAACAACTGCTTTAGCAGCTCATATCTCTGAAAGCTTAGAATCTCTCTAGCTGCTACCAGTCCAAACAATACCAAAATAACAGAATTATCTTGTCTAGATGGGAAGATATCACTATTAGAAATCGGGATGCAGTGAATACAGCTGAATGTAAATATAAAAGAAGGTTTTACAGCATTTATTCATGACTCGATTTCTAATGATCTAGTGACCTGCCTATGTTGTGCTTATGCTGTAATTTTGGTCTTGTACGAGTCATGTTGTGCTAATGCTATCATTTTGGGCTCTAGCTGATACCAGTCAGGAGATATGAGCAGTTAAATCAGCCCCAAACCCCTTCCCCTTCTGCCCAAGCTGGGCTCCAGCAGAACAGTTAAGTGCTTTTCCCACAGTGCAAGCTGGACTAGGGAAAAACTGTTAGGTGTTTAATACATTTTACTACCATGCTAAGGTGACCATACTTCTGAGTAATAGCAATACACATTAAACCAAGAGAGACCCAACAAGCAAAATTAAAAAGGTCATAGAACTTTTACAACAGCTGAAAAAGGACCAAGCTACTGAGTGGGCGATGTATACCTCTACCCTGGCGAGGCTCTTCATTGTATATATGGACTTCCTAAGATACAGAAGGAAGGTACCACTTTCAGGCCTATTGTCAGCAACATCAACACTGTGAGCTACAAAATGGAGGAATATGTAGCCAACATCCTAACCCCTCTGGTTCGAAATACAGAGCACCACATCCAGAACTTCCAGGACTTCACATCTAAAATCCAAGGCCTGATACTGGGTACAGATGATGTCCATTGACATTATGTCCATTTTTCTGTGCATACCCACCACAGAGGCGGCTCAAACGGCGAGGGCAAGGCCAACATAATACAACACCCTCAGCAGCAGAACAAATCTTAATCCAGATCAAGTGTGTTCCTTGCTGGACCTGTGCCTGACCACCACCTACTTTAAGTACAAAGTTAAGTTTTAGAGACACAAACATGGTTATGCCATGAAATTGCAAGTTTCACTGATTGTGGCTAACCTGCAGAAGGAGGAAATGGAATGGAAAGCCCTAAGCACCTTCCTGAAAATTTTACCCAGTCACTGGTTCAGATATATGGATGATACCAAGGTTAAAATGAAAAAACAAGAGGTACACACGTTTACTGAACACATCAGTTCAGAACATTAGGTTTATGTGAAAATATTTGCAGAACTACACACTAGCTTTCTTGGACTGCTTAGTAACAGTTGGAAAGGGAGGAAGACTGAAAACAGGAGTCTAAAGGAAGCCTACAAATATGGACCAGTACCTGATTTACTGGTGCTTTTACTCTTACCATCATGTGGATCACAAAATGGGGTATCTCCGAACTCTACATCACTTGGCAGAGAAGATCTCAACTTGCACAGAGGCTAAGACGAAGGAATTCCAGCACCTGTAAGGGGCCCTTAATACTTGGGGTATCTAGACTGGGCATCTAATAAAACTGAAAATAATAGATGAAAGAATGACAAAATTGCCTGTGAAACAGGACAGACAGAAGAACATCTACACAAACGTATGGCCCAGCACAAAAGGGCCAACATGAGTCAGCTGTGTATCTAAATCTTAATGATGAAGGGCACTTGTTTAATGATGGAGCGTTTGGCATCTTAGACACAAAAAACGACTGGTTGAAATAGTCACAAACCCACTCCAGAAGGGGAATGGAGTGGCATAGGAAAATTGCTTTAATATTTCTAGACAAAAGATATGCCTAATTTATCAAACAAGGTGCAACTTTTGATAACATTGGTGTACCCTTTGCCAATGCACAAAATAAACTTCAGAGTCAGAAAAAAGTGTTAAATGGTTAAGCTGTCAAGTATATGGTCAAACTTGGTGCACAAGCAGCTCCACCTTATGAAATTACATTCAAAAACGTTTCCAAATGAACCTAGATCTAGCAGCTGTTTATAAATCACTCCAAATAAGTATTAAAATACAGTAGTTAAAGGAAATCAATAAAAGGCACGCAGAGTGTTATCAGAGCAATTATTAGATATGTTGCTTAATCAACCTGCAATCGCTTAATCTTAGAAGTGTTGCTTCATTTTAATTGTTTTTGTTTTACTTAAGAAGAAATACATATTTTCACCTCAGAAAATTGCACATTAAGTTTCTAGATTTGCATTGCAGAGACTATTATTAATTAATGAGCAATGTGATTATGAGCATTCTATTTGTGAGTAATGGGGGAGCTGCTAAAGCATTATTAAAAACATTTAGGAAAATGCACTTAGAGTGCCAGAATATTTAATTGAGGCAGACCACTTAGTGAATTATTTTTAAGATTCTCCCTAAAGAGATGACAGTTCTAAGATTGTCTAATATTCTCTCGCTGATTAGGAAAACATAATGTTTTGAATGTACTGTATATAATGTCATTTACAGAGCATTCAGAAAGTTTTCAGACCCTTGCACTTTTTCTATATTCTGTTATGTGGCGGCCTTGTGCAAAAATAAAAAGAAAAGTTCAAATTTCCCCCCATCATTTAAAACAGAATGTTAGGAAGACTTTGCTAATTTATTGAAAAAGAAAAAAACGATTGCATTGTCATAAGTATTTAGACCCTTTACTCAGCTGTTGAAGTGCCTTTGGCAACAAATACAGCCTCCAGTCATCTTGGGTATGATGACACAAGGTTTGCACACCTGAATTTAGAGGATTTTCTGCCATTCTTCTCTGCAGGTCCTCCCAAGTACCTTCAGGGTTGATGGGGACTGTCAGTGGACATATATTTGCATGTCTCTTCAGAGACTGGGCTCTGGCTGGGCCACTCAAGGACATTCACAGTTGCTTAGGGTCATTCTTTTGTTGGAAAGTAAGACCTCCAGACCAGTCATAAGTTCAGAGCACACTGGATGAGGTTTTCATTAAGAATATCTCTGTACTTTGCTCTAGATTTAACTTAACTCTGACCAGAATCCTTGTCCCAGCCATTGAAAATCACACCATGATGCTGTCACTACCTTGCTTCACTGTGGCCAGCTCTTGGAAGAGTCCTGGTTGTTCCAAACACCTTCCATTTAAGAATTATGCAAGCCATTGTAAAGGTCCCCAGAATTAAATTTCAAGTGTCATAGAAAATGGACTGAATACTTCTGTCAATGTGGAATTTTAGTTTTTCCTTTTTAATAAATTTGCAAACATTTATAAAATTCTGTTTTCACTTTCTCATTAGAGCAGACTGAATGCAGATGGATAGGGAAAAAAACTGATGCTGTAGCCATTTTTCCTCATTGTAGGCAGTAGAATGTTTCTTCCCGGCTCCAATGTGTAATTTAGAAAAACTTCCTGGATCAACAACTCTCCAGAATTCTAATTAGTATCGTACTGTTGTGGAATCATATATATGAGTGTATACTTGCTTGTATTAATTACTAATGACTAACAGTTAGTTTGACAAAATGGCCCCTGAAAGCTAACACCTTACTAATCATAATGATTCAGCTATTCTAATGTGGTCTGAGACCGTTAGAACACTAACATGTGACAAATGAGATAACCTAGACTTAGTTCCTCTTTTTACCTCTTATTAACCCATGTATCACACATAATAAACAGAACATCTTGCATTGACTTCCCTGTGACAGTCTGTGTGTTGATTTCTCGGCGTACGTCTAATATCTGATACCCATTCGGAGCAGTACATCAACTCAGCCTGACCATTGCATCAGGACCAGAACATTTGGCGCCCAACGTGGGGCTCGAGGATTGGACACCCTGCTGAAGTACCCCCAGAGACTGGACAAGGAGAGACGAGCCAACGTACACCGGGACCGGCCGGCCCGTAATAAGAGGTGAGGAAAAAAAAAACATCTTACCTATTTGTGTTCCTTGGCATAGTCAATCCACATTTGTACTAGGGAGGGGTGCATCGGCAGTCTGGGGCAACCTCGAGGGCATGAGAGTAGGAACCCCATGGTATTGATAAGATTTGATGTACTGTGTTTTATTATTTTTATATATATGTGTTGGTCTCTCTGTGAGGAGAGGCATAGACTGACAGAACAACCGAAGGGAGTCTCCCTAAGTGCCTACATTGAGGGGTAACCCTGGTGTGTGACCCCAAGAAATAGTAGAAGGGAGGGAGACGGCTTGCTGACAAGTGTTGGTCTCAAGCTCAAGGTGTTTGTTTGTTAGTGTCTGTGCTATCCAAGAATCAGAGACAGTAAGTGAAGGCTCCAGGACGTGTTTTATTGCAAAATGGGTAACAAAGAAAGTGTCCCGAAGGGCTACTGTTCACCTGGACAGTACGTGGCGGACCGGAGAGGAAAAGGTCATGTTAAAGGATTAAGCAAGTTAGAGGAGAATTATAATATTGTAAAAGGTGGTATACTGTGTTCTGCTACATGGCAGACATTGTTAACTGAAAAGAGAGGCAGATTGCAAGATGATAAGTTGATTGATACAGTCAGAGTGTGGCTGGATTGCAGCAGAGAATTTGAACAGACAAAAGGAGATGCAATGTTTGATGAAAAGTCAGGACGTCATTATTATCGGCCTGGCTCAGTGTTAGTGAGGGAACAAGCCACCGCCCTACAATGGTGCTGCTAAAAGAAAAAGGGGAAGTTGGATTGTTGGATTTGTACAGTGTGTGGTCAGCAGAACCCTGCTTCCCGAGATACATGCTTAGCCTGTGGTGCTCCGCGCCCACATGAAAGAGAAAACACTCTTTTAATTCCCCAGCCTGTCCAGCCTGTCCTGGCCACCGCGCCATTTTGTCCTCAGCCAACTCCCAAGGCTGGACATACAGTTTCCCCCAAATCTGTCCCTTCTGTCATGCCCCAAGTCACTACCATATACCCCATGATAAATCCGGATGGCACCTACATGCCACCCAGTCAATCCACAGTGCCTGCTCACATAATGGTAGGGGGACATGGATATCGCTCAGATCAGGAAGATGTGGAGGGGGAGGAATGTAAAGAACCCACATCAGGAGATGGGTCACTGACAACGGTGGAATATGCACCCAATGCAATTGACGCAGGACAAACCCCTGAACGTGGGATGCCGCCTCTTATCCTTTACTCTGATGTTTCCCCCCCACATAGTCAGGGTACAGGAATAACAAATGACTTTTTTCAACATCAACTTGCACAGTTGCGAAGTGACATGCATAACTTAGAGCAGGGAAACCTTACAGTTTTAAAGGAGGCATTGTTAAATACCCACCCTGTAGGGCCTCCTAAGTATGTGTCTTTCACCCTCCAGCAGTTATTCACCATAGTGAATCTCATGCCAGACCCAGACACTCACCCTATGCCCTTTTTCAGGAAATTGTATCAAGTATATCAAACATATGGGTGTACATGGTCAGACCTACAGAGTATTGTAGAAAATAAGACTTGTGAATACTCTTTACTTATAATGGATCACATAAAACAACCAGAGCTCCAAGGAGCTAATTTTGACACCCGTGACTCAGAATACGGGGATTATTTCATTCAACAATTGTATAAATGGGCAAAGGACAGACTAGCAGAACAATCCACTACCCTGCAGGATATGTTACAGGACAGGGCAGAGTCAGTGGGGAAATTCGCCCAAAGGGTTAAACAAAATTATAAAGATATGGGATTCAGTCCAAATGAACCTGTACACTTGAGACTTCTGGCCCGATCATTTGTAGATGGTCTTAGACCAGATCTGAACAAAGCTCTTGTCACCTGCCGCCCAGAATGGAAATCATTAACCCTTGAGATCTTAGAAGAAGTTGCTAAAGGGCATAGGCGTGCGCACGGGGTGTGTCGGGTGTGCCTGGGCACACCCTAATCATCACCCCCATGCTGCACTGCCATCTACAACTCCTGAAGCGAACCGTTCTCATAGGCTTCAGGCTAGTGGTCTGAAGCCTATGAGACAACAGAGCGCTAGAATGGAGTTGCTCCAGGGAGGTATGATGTCCTAGGAAGAGGCGGAGTCTCGGCATCCAGGGGGCGGGGCCTCACAATGTGTGGGAGATTCTACAGAGCTCATTGCAGGAGAGAGGAGCAGAAGCTGCAGGTCGGTGAGTGGAGGATAAAAGTGACTGCTATGTTTACTGGGGGGGGGGGGTGGCTGTATATTAGAGGGGTCGGGGGTGATATTATTTCCAGGGGACTGTATGCTGGAAGGGCTGAAGGTGGGGGAGTGATATTATTTACATGGGACTGTATGTTAGAGGGGCTGCAGGTGGGGGGGGTGATATTATTTACATGGGGCTGTATGCTGGAGGGGCTGCAGGCAGGGGGAAGGTGATATGATTTACATGGGACTGTATGCTGGAGGGGCTGCAGACAGGGGAAAGGTGATATGATTTACATGGGACTGTATTCTGGAGGGGCTGCAGGCAGGGGGTGATATTATTTACATAGGACTGTATGCTGGAGGGGCTGCAGGCAGGGGAGGGGGTGATATTATTTACATGGGACTGTTATGACTGTTGTGTTTACTTTGGGGGCATTTTGCAGGGGCTGAAGGGAGGAGGAACAATCCTTGTACTGGAGACTGTGTGTTTGAGGGGTCTAAAGAGTGGGGGGGGGGGTATTATTTACATGGGGACTGTATGCTGGGGGGGGCTGAAGGCAGGAGGGGTGATATTATTTTTCATGGGACTGTATGCTGGAAGGGCTGAAGGCAGGGGGAGTTTTATGTTTTACATGGGACTGTATGTTGGAGGGGCTGAAGGCGAGGAGTGATGTATTTTACATGGGACTGTATGCTGGAGGGGCTGAAGGGCGCCATAATTATTATTATTAAGGTCCATTCACACGTCTGTAGTGTTTTGCGGATCCGCAGTACACCCGGCTGGCACCCCAATAGAACAGCCTATTCTTGACCCCAGCTTTGGACAAGAATAGGACATCTTCCATTTTTTCGGGAGCCGCGGACTAGAAGTTCGGCAGGCCGCTCCAGAAATACGGATGCGAAGAACACACTGTGTGCTTTCCACATCCATTCCGTCTCCAAAGAGAATGAATGGGTCTGCTCTAGGGGTGGGCGATATGGGCGATATAGACGATATGCGATATGAATTTGTGCTACGATATCGATTTCGTCTATATCGCGGTAGAACATGGTATTCGCCACTCTCGGCGCATACCATGTTCTCCTGAGCCGGCACAGTTGAGAAGGAGGGAGTCCCTCCCTCCCCACTGCATGCGACTGCCACTGGCCACCAATGAGAGCAGAGGAGGGGTGGGACTGCGGCCACTGCCACCAATGGGAGCATAGGAGGGGCGGGACTGTGGCCACTGCCACCAAGGGGAGCATAGCAGGGGCGGGACTGTGGCCACTGCCACCAATGAATGACTGAATAGCAACGTAGCCTGCATGTGCTGGCCATATCCCATACCCGGCCTCTATGGTGTTCCCACCATGTAACGGGGGCCAGAGCGGGCGAACGGGGCCCCTCACAGATATAATAGTAAGTGCCCCATATATGCCCTATGTGCCGCTACTTAAGTAATACAGTTCAAACTAATGAAAGGTCCTATACGACTGCCCCCCGATCATTGGTGGCAGTGATCGGAGCCCCAGCAGTGTAAGCTGGGGCTCTGATCGGTTACCATGGCAACCAGGACGCTACTGATGTCCTGGCTGCCATAGTCGGCTCCCTGCTGCCGTGTGCCCAGAGCACAGGGCAGCAGGGACAGTGTGAGGTCCTATTCACCCTCATAGATCTCTATTAGGGTACATAGGACAAGGGTTCTAGCCCCTAAGGGGGCTAATAGTTAGTAAATAAAAAGTTGAAAAAAAAAAAAGTTTAACCCCCCCCCCCATATAGAAAATATATTTTGCATATCGCACATGATTCATAATATATCGCAATATGAATTTTAGGCCATATCGCCAACCCCTAGTCCGCACCCGTTCTGCACAATTGCGGAAAGGATGCGGACACATTCTGCGGACGTGTGAATGAAGCCTAATACAGCGGGGCCATTATAATATTAAGAATAATAATAACACAGCGGGGCCATTATATATTATAATTTTACAGAGGGGCCAGGGCATTATACTTATGGGCACTACGGAGGGAGGGGAGGTCTGTTATCTGAGGATAATAGTACAGTGATGAATCCAAAAAAAATTCTGTGAAACTCTGCAGAGACGTTGCTGAAAGAAGGATTTGGCCCACACTGCCGAAGCATGGCCCCAGACTTCAAGTCACACTGTAAGTGTTCTGAATTCTGGGGCCTCACACCCCTCTACTACATTATCTGCACTCAGAGAGTTATCACAGTGTTATCTGTGGTGTTACATAGGACTGCAGGTGACATCTTTTACATTATCTGTCCTCAGAGAGTTATCACTGTGTTATCTGTGGTGTTACATAGGACTGCAGGTGACATCTACTACATTATCTGTACTCATAGAGTTATCACTGTGTTATCGGTGGTGTTACATAGGACTGCAGGTGACATCTAGTCCATTATCTGTACTCACAGAGCTATCACTGTGTTATCTGTAGTGTTACATAGGACTGCAGGTGACATGTACTGCATTATCTGTACTCAGAGAGTTATCACTGTGTTATCTGTGGTGTTACATAGGACTGCAGGTGACATCTACCATATTATCTTACTCAGAGAGTTATCACTGTGTTATATGTGGTGTTAAATAGGACTGCAGGTAATATAGCCTACATTATCTGTACTCAGAGAGTTATCACTGTGTTATCTGTGGTGTTACATAGGACTGCAGGTGACATGTCCTGCATTATTTGCAATATCTGGCTTGCCCCGGGTGCTGGCGACCCATGCTACACCACTGGAACTCTGCCCTGGCTGAGAGTCACCCCCCATATAAGTTAGTTATATAACGTTAAGTTAATGCATAAAGTATGTTCCCTGCTGCTTGCTACCCCTCCTCATTTATACCCCTGTATAATGTACCCTGATACCCCTCAGTTATATGATACCGTGTAACTGATGGGTATCAGGGTAAATTACAGGGGGTAATATAACTGAGGAGGGCTATCTCAGGGGACATGATAAAGGGGTAATATAACTAATATAATATAAGTTATCTTACCCTTGTATAATGTCCCTGATAGCCCTCCTCAGTTATATTAGGCCTCTTTCACACTTGCGTTCTGAGGATCCGGCAGGCACTTCTGTCCCGCCGGATCCGTCAGAACGCAAGTCACCTGAAAGCATTAGAAGACTGATCAGGATCCTGATCAGTCTTCGAAATGCTTTGAGGTTACTATGGCAGCCAGGACACTATTAAAGTCCTGGTTGCCTTAGTAGTAGTGGGGAGCGGGGGAGCGGTATACTTACAGTCCATGCGGCTCCCGGGGCGCTCCAGAATGACGTCAGAGCGCCCCATGCGATCACGTGATCCATGCGTGTAGGGCGCCCTGACGTCACTCTGGAGCGCCCCGGGAGCCGCATGTTTGGTAAGTATACTGCTCCCCACTACACTTTACCATGGCAACCAGGACTTTAGCGTCCTGGCTGCCATGGTAACCATTGAGAAAAAGCTAAACATCGGATCTGGCGATGCGCCGAAACGACGTTTAGCTTAAGGCCGGATCCGGATTAATGCCTTTCAATGGGCATTAATTCCGGATCCGGCCTTGCAGCAAATGTTCAGGATTTTGGTATTTTCTCCGGCCAAACAACGTTCCTGTCCTGTACTGAAGACATCCTGATGCATCCTCAACGGATTTCTCTCCATTCAGAATGCATGGGGATAAAACTGATCAGGAGTTTTCTGGCATAGAAACCCAACGACGGATCTCTATGCCAGAAAACAGATACCCAAGTGTAAAAGAGCCCTTACTCCTGTATAATTTACCCTGATACCCCTTAGTTATATTACCCCTGTATAATAATGTACCCTGATACCCCTTAGTGTATTTGTGTAAGTATATATGTGTATGTGTATATAATATATATACATAAGCGCGTGCGTGTGTTTTTTTGCTTTAGGGTGCACACCCTAATGCAATTGGCTGCGCACGCCTATGCTAAAGGGTTGGAGAGTAATACCAAGAAGACTCGCACCGCAGTTATGGCTGTCATGACAGGGGAAGAGGGAGAAGAAAAGCCCCCACCCCGTGTCTGTTATGGGTGCGGCAAGCCTGGACACATAAAGAGGAACTGTCGTTCCAGGCATTTGTGGCCAGTGAACCAAGGCCAAGGAGGAACACCTCCTTCTTGGCCAGCCACACCCCGCTAGGATATTGGCAAGCTAGTGTTGCTGGGAGGGGACACCTCATGTATGGCAGTCTTTGCCCCTCCAGCTGGCCCCGCCCCTCGAATCACCCTCGATGTGGCAGGGAAGGAACTCTCATTCCTTGTAGACACTGGTGCAGCCCGCAGCGTGTTATGTGAAACTGCCATACTCCCTTCCTGGCTCACAAATATCCATTTGCCCTGCTCTGGCTTGGAAGGGGTTACACAGCACAACCCTGTTACTAAACCTCTCTTGATTACTCCATCCACTAAGTCCCGAAGCCAATTCCCACAATTGCATCTACCCACTGGAGTAATGTCACAATTTGTTGTAAGCCAGACTTGTCCTTTTAATCTATTAGGTTCGGATTTTCTTCAGAAAGTACGGGCCAACATGCAATTCAGGGAGGATGGTACAGTTGCCTTGGGTACAGACCTGTGCCCAGAGGAAACTTGTCTCCTGATGGCATTAACAGCCCAACCCTCTGAATTACCCGAGCAAGGGGATACGCTGCAAAGCATTTTGCACCTCATCCCTGATACCCTATGGGCCAAAGGTCCCCAAGACATAGGGCGTCTCAAGGTCCCGCCAGTCACAGTTACCTTGAAGAATCCTGACATACTACCATACAAAGCCCAATACCCTCTCTCCATTCCTCAGAAGGATGCTATCACCCTCCAGATACAGACTTTTCTCGCAAATGTGGGTATCAAAGTGACCACCTCCCCCTGTAACACTCCCTTATACCCAGTTAAGAAACGAAGGGAAAAAGGACAGCCTCCTGTGTTTTGCATGGTCCAAGACCTCAGAGCAATCAATGAGGCTACAGTCTTTGAGACCCCTATTGTTCCAAATCCTCATACTTTGCTTGCTAGCATTCCTCCTACGGCTTATATCTTCACAGTCATTGATCTGGCAAATGCTTTTTTCTCTGTCCCACTGCATGAGGACTCTCAATTTCTCTTTGCATTCACACATGATGGGAAACAGTACACCTGGACTGTTTTGCCTCAAGGAGCTCAGAATAGTCCCTCCTGTTTCAGTAAAGCTATGGCATCCATCTTGCAACCATGGCAAGCAGATCACCCTGAGGTGGAACTCTTACAATATGTGGATGATTTACTCCTCTGTGCCGACTCACATCCCACCTGCCTACACTCAACTACCTCACTTCTCCAATTTCTGGCAGATGCTGGGTGTAAAGCTTCACAGTCCAAATTACAGTTGTGTCTTCCCAAAGTTGTTTTTCTAGGCCACTGTATCTCACAAGGCAGTAAACATCTTACGGATGCCAGAAAGAAAGCAGTCTCAGACATCTCACTCCCAGACACTCCTCATCAACTGCAAATCTTTCTGGGACTTATTTCCTATTGTAGGCCATGGATTCCTGATGCATCAGTCCTGATGCAGTCACTCTATGACTGCATACCACGTGTGGCCACTGTTTCTTTTCAGATGACATCAGAAGCCATAGAAGCATCCCTAACTACAAACCTCCCTTCCGGCTTTATGTCATGGAGCGTCAGGGTCATGCTACAGGAGTTCTCACCCAGAGCCATGGGGGCCGGAATAGACCCCTAGGCTACTTTTCCAAACGTCTTGACCCTGTAGCCAGAGCCACCCCTTCTTGTGTCAGGGCCGTTCATGCTGCTAGTTCCTTTCTGGACGCTACCTCTGACATTGTCCTAGGACACCCCCTCACCATCATGGCTCCTCATGACATTTCTGCTATCCTTCAACAGACACAACCTAAACACCTCACTGCACAGTACCACCTCAGACTTCAGTGTAGTCTGCTTCTACCAGATAATGTCACCATTCAGAGATGCCACATCCTCAACCCGGCTGCACTCCTTCCTCTCCCAAGGGGGGAGTATACTACAGATTCTGTGGATTTTATTGATTTACAGGCAGAAGAGGATCTCCAGGAAGAGGAATTATGGACAGCTACTGACTCTCCTAATAAGGAACAGACCATGATTGCATTACAATGATGGAAGCTGAAGTGGGAACACCACTATCAATACAAGACACTCCTTTGCAAAACCCAAAATGGACACTCTTTGTGGACGGTTCAAGGTATGCCGATGACAAAGGGAAATTCCATACTGGCATGGCAGTTACTAGTGAGTATGAAGTGCTATGTGCAAGGCAATTGCGCCCAGACCAGTCAGCACAAGGAGCTGAACTCATAGCTCTTACTGAGGCCTGCCTCATAGCAAAAGACTCCACTGCCAACATCTATACAGACTCTAGATATGCCTTTGGAGTAGTCCATGACTTTGGGACAATATGGAAAGCTAGGGATTACATTACAGCCGCAGGAACCCCAATTAAACATGCTTCAGCAGTAGAGGCTTTAATGGCTGCAGTACTCCTGCCTACCGAAGTGGCAGTAATCAAAGTAAAGGCGCATACCCGTGCTGACACACCAGAGGCCAAAGGAAATGCTTTGGCTGACCGAGCTGCCAAAAAGGCAGCAATGGAAGAGGAAAGAGCACAGCCAGATAAAATCATGCTGGCACAAGAGGATCATAAACAACAAGAAGTATCATGGGATCTACTGAAACAGATGCAGAAGCAAGCCACTCTCTCAGAGAAGGAAACCTGGCTGAAGGAGTCAGCCCTTGAAGAAGAATCCGGACTCTGGACACAAGGGAAGAAGGTGTCCTTGCCCAGAGCACTCTATCCCTTAATTGCCTCTGTGGCCCATGGACCCATTCACCAATCTAAGACAATAATGAAAGAGCTCATTGATAAAATATGGGTAGCACCAGGAATCACCCCTGTTCGGGTAAAATATGTCCAGTCATGTCTAATCTGTGCCCAATGCAATCCCGGTAAGACAGCCCACGCCCAAAAGATGCCTCCTAAAAGCCTTATACCCCTTCCAAAGGATCCAGATTGATCACATCCAGATGCCAATGTGCCAAGGGTTTTAATACGTGTTAGTAGTGGTAGACATGTTCTCTGGGTGGCCAGAAGCCTACCCCGTCAGGAATCAGACAGCAACAACTACTGCTAAGAAATTAATACAGGAAACTGACTGTAGGTACGGGGTACCTGAGGTCATTGAGAGTGATCAGGGCCCAGCATTCACTGCTAACCTAACCCAAGAAGTCTGGAAGATGATAGGGTCACACCTGGCGTTTCACACCCCCTACAGACCCCAAAGTAGTGGCAAGGTTGAGAGACTGAACGGGGTATTAAAGTCAAAAATGTTGAAAATGACTAGGGAGACAGGGCTAAACTGGGTCCAGTGTTTACCTATAGCACTCTTTGCAATCAGGCACACTCCAAAACCTCCCCACAAGTGGACTCCACATGAGATATTGTTTGGGTCAGGACCCCGGATGGGGCTGTACTTCCCACAACAACTGCAAATGCATTATGAATCCATTGCAAAATATGTGATAGCTTTGAGCAAACAGTTATCTAACATCCATGCACAAGTCTTTTTTTCCATTCCAGGTCCTGACTCCCTAGAGGGAAGCCACACTCTGAAACCAGGAGAGTGGGTGGTGGTCAAGAAACACGTCAGAAGTACCCTGGAACCACGTTTCGAGGGGCCTTACCAAGTACTACTGACCACACCAACTTCCGTAAAGCTCGAAGGGAGACCCACCTGGATTCACGCCTCTCACTGTAAAAGGATAAGATGCCCGCCAGATCCAGAGCTAATAAAATGATTTTTCTTTGTCTACTGGCACCATTAACACTTGCCAATACATACATACTTCCCCCCAGGGAAGGATGACGGGTGGGACAACAAGTTTGTCAAACATCACCAGGTGTTGTATGAGAGCCTGAAGGAGGGTGATTCCGACTCCATCTCTTCACTAAAAAATTGTTGGATGTGTACACATGGCCCAATAAATGCCAGAGCTATGCCTTACTTAGCTGTACCCCTAACCCTCCTAGAATTGAAAGAACTGGCAGGATCAGCTATCTTCCTTTCAGGTATAGAAGAGGTCAGTTCTAAAGATGGCAACAGGAAAGCTTCCCTAACCATAGTAGCATGGGATGGGTCCCCATGGCTAATGATAAACCGATCAGGACCCTCTGTTGAAAATAGCTATATGCCCTGGAATGATTACATGTGGAGCAATGTATCCTGTTTCCCCAACTGGAAAAACTGTCACTGTTTGCAGGTGCAGACCCAAGGTATGACTTTTAGTCCCCATAACAAATCAGGCTGTAATGATTCCAACCCCAACAGCCCAGTGCAGTGCATCGGTATAGACGTCGCAGCAGGTGGTAATCTAGCCTGCGGCCGCCGCACTATAAGTGACCTGGTAACTGGGATAACTAGTAAGACAACTGAAGGTCAGAAAAAGGGCATGGGACTAGCAGAAGGTGCCATGGTAGCCAAATTGATCACTAGCTTGTCCAATAGTAAAGTGGTCTCTATCCCAGAAAACGTATACATGGTATGTGGACATAAGGCATATAAATGGCTCCCTGCAAACTTCAAGGGTTTATGTACAATTGTTAGGCTCACGCCAGCCACCTTTATACTGCCTCATGGGAAACTAGATGTCAATGCTATCCCTAAACACACCTTATACAAAAGAGCTGCAGATAACACTCCAAGACCAAATGGGAAACCCCATCTTGTGGAAATGAGTATTCCCAACAAAATCTTTAGCACCCTGTTTATCTATCCCATGATTGCAAATGTATGACAAACTGGTAATGGCCACTGACTACCTAGATGATCAGATTTGGGAAGTAATGAAACTCTTGAACACATCTAATATTGTCCAGAACCAACTCATTATAGTCTCCAATCAACACACTTTGGTATTAGACTACTTGACTGCAAAGGAAGGAGGTATGTGTCAGATGATAGGTACCGCATGCTGCCACTATATTGATCCACAAGGTAATCTACAAGTGAAAGTGGGTTTGGAAAAGATAAGTGAGATACGTGATAAATGGTTAGAGGCACACAAAGCAGAAAAATCAACATGGTGGTCTGACACTTTCTCATTCCTTAATCCCAGTAACTGGTTCAAAGGAATTTCAGGATGGCTAATGGGAATACTTCAAGGGATATTGCAGATAGCCCTAATATTATTGATAAGTTACGTACTAATCAAACTTGTTATTTCTTGCATTAACCGCATCATCAAGAGAAAGAAGAATGCTGAAGAACCAATAATGATCCTCTATAAGCACATGGCTAGTAGTACAGCAGATGTGGATGTGATCCCTTCAGTCCCGACACCACCTTCGCCTCCGCCACTTCCCGCTGATGAATTTCCTCCTCCTCCAAGGACAGAAGACCCAAGAAGTGAAAACTAGGGACAGATGAATCCCAGGGTATTACCAGAAGTCCGCTCAACCGGGAGCCTATCCACAAGGGATAGGTTGTCGCCACTGTCGGTGAAGAGGATGCGAAAGGTATTCACTGCGGATTCGTTAGGTTTAGGGAAAGTCTACAATCAAGTCTACAAGGGGGGACTGTTGTGGAATCATATATATGAGTGTATACTTGCTTGTATTAATTACTAATGACTAACAGTTTGACAAAATGGCCCCTGAAAGCTAACACCTTACTAATCATAATGATTCAGCTATTCTAATGTGGTCTGAGACCGTTAGAACACTAACATGTGACAAATGAGATAACCTAGACTTAGTTCCTCTTTTTACCTCTTATTAACCCATGTATCACACGTAATAAACAGAACATCTTGCATTGACTTTCCTGTGACAGTCTGTGTGTTGATTTCTCGGCGTACGTCTAATATCTGATACCCATTCGGAGCAGTACATCAACTCAGCCTGACCATTGCATCAGGACCAGAACAGTACCATCAATAGAGACAGACCACATGGCTGCTATGGGGCCTGCCAGGTTGTGGGCCCTCCTGGGCTGAATCGTCCTGCCCCCTTTTTGATGATGTATGAAGTCCCTTCTTTTCTCTGAGGAGTCATGGTTAGTCCCTCCCCTTTCAGATAATGCTCACAGCTCTGCTCTAGGCGGTCTCTGCTCTATTCTATGGCAGATGGGCCTTCCGAACTGTGATATTCATTGACAACAACCCTTTTGTTTGTCAGGACATTCTGTAAGGGAGGCAGAAACTTTACCACATCAACTTTGTATGGGTTGTTGTTGTTTTTTTTTTTTTTTTTCTAAAAGGATAACTGTAAAAGTATAATTTAGTAATTATAAAAAATGTAATGGCACAAAACAAAATACACACACACATATATATATACACTGCTCAAAAAAAAATTAAGGGAACACTTAAACAACACAATGTAACTCCAAGTCAATCACACTTCTGTGAAATCAACCTGTCCATTTATGAAGCAACACTGATTGCGAATCAATTTTTCCTGCTGTTGTGCAAATTGAACAGACAACAGGTAGAAATGATAGGCAATTAGCAAGACAACCTGGATAAAGGAGTTGTTCTGCAGGTGGTGACCACAGACCATTTCTCTATTCTCATCCTTTTTGGCTGTTGTTTTGGTCACTCATTGCTCTCACCCCTAGAGGTAGAATAAGGCGGTGTCCACAACCCACATAAATTGCTTAAGTAGTGCAGCTCATCCAGAAGCTGTGATCTGTGGCAAGAAGGTTAGGTGTTTCTATGAGGAGGTAAGTTCTAGACTTGACAGCGGCGAATCAATGGATTCCGTATATCTTGACTTCTCCAAAGCATTTGACACTGTACCGCATAAAAGGTTAGTATATAAAATGAGGATGCTCAGACTGGGAGAAGATGTCTGCATGTGGGTAAGTAACTGGCTCTGTGATAGAAAACAGAGGGTGGTTATTAACGGTACACACTCAGATTGGGTCACTGTCACTAGTGGAGTACCTCAGGGGTCAGTACTGGGCCCTGTTCTCTTCAATATATTTATTAATGATCTTGTAGAAGACTTGCACAGTAAAATATACATTTTTGCCGATGACACTAAACTGTGTAAAGTAATTAACACTGAAGAGGACAATATACTGCTACAGATGGCCCGGATAGATTGGAGGCTTGGGCAGAGAAGTAGCAGATGAGGTTTAACACTGACAAATGTAAGGTTATGCACATGGGAAGGAATAATGCAAGTCACCCGTATATACTAAATGTTAAAACACTGGGTAACACTGATATGGAAAAGGACCTAGGAATTTTGGTGAAAAGCAAACTAAGCTGTAAAAACCAGTGTCGGGCAGCTGCTGCCAAAGCCAATAAGATAATGGGTTGCATCAAAAGGGGCTTAGACGCCCGTTATGAGGCATAGTCCTACCACTTTAAAAATCACTGGTCAGACCACACATGGAGTACTGTGTACAGTTCTGGGCTCCTATGAACAAGGCAGACATAGCAGAGCTGGAGAGGGTTCAGAGGAGGGCAACTAAAGTAATAACTGGAATGAGGGAACTACAATACCCTGAAAGATTGTCAAAATTAGGGTTATTCACTTTAGAAAAAAGACGACTGAGGGGAGATCTAATTACTATGTATAAATATATCAGGGGTCAGTACAGAGATCTCTCCCATCATCTATTTATTCCCAGGACTGTGACTGTGACGAGGGGACATCCTCTGTGTCTGGAGGAAAAAAGGTTTGTACACAAACATAGAAGAGGATTCTTCACGGTAAGAGCAGTGAGGCTATGGAACTCTCTGCCTGAGGAGATGGTGATGGTGAGTTCACTAAACAAGTTCAAGAGGGGCCTGGATGTATTTCTGGAGTGTAATAATATTAAAGGCTATAGCTACTAGAGATGGGTCGTTGATCCAGGGAGTTATTCTGATTGGCTGATTGGAGTCGGGAAGTGGGGAAAATTGGCTTCTACCTCACAGTTTTTTTTGCCTTCCTCTGGATCAACTTGCAGGATAACAGGCCGAACTGGATGGACAAATGTATTTTTATGGCTTTATATACTATGTTAATATGTGTCTGTCAGCACATTGACCAGAGCATGGAGCAGATACTGTACCAGGAGACAGGCCAGTACACCCGGAGACGTGGATGGGGCCGTAGGAGGGTAACTACAAAACAGGAGGACCGCTACCTCCTCCTTTGTGCAAAAAAGAACAGGTGGAGCAGTGCCAGAGCCCTGCAAAATGACCTCCTGCAGGCCACTAATATCCATGTGTCTGCTCAAACTGTCTCTAACAGACTCCATGAGGGTGGTATGGGGGCCCAACGTCCACAAATCGGTGTTGTGCTTATAGCCCAACACCATGCAGGGTTATTGGCATTTGCCGGAGAACACTAAGATTAGCAGATTCGACATTGACGCCCTGTGCTCTTCACGGATGAGAGCAGGTTCGCACTGAGCACATGTGACAGAAATGAGTCTGGAGAAGCTGTGAAGAACTTTCTGCTGCCTGCAACATCCTACAGCATGACTGGTTTGGCAGTGGGTCAGTAATGGTGTGGGGAGGCATTTCTTTGGAGGGCCACAAAGCCCTCCATGTGCTAGCAAGAGGTACCCTGACTGCCATTAGGTACCAGGATGAGATCCTCAGACCCATTGTGAGAACATATGCAGGTACAGTGGGCCCTGGGTTCCTTCTGATGCTAGGCCTCATGTGGCTGAAGTGTGTCAACAGTTCCCGCGTTCCTGCATGATGAAGGCATTGATGTTATGGACTGGCCTACCAATTCCCCAGACCTGAATCCAATCAAACACATCTTGGATATCATGTCTTATTCCATCCACCAACTCTACGTTGCACCACAGACTGTCCAGGAGTTGACTGTAGCTTTAATCCAGGTCTGGGAGGACATCCCTCAGGAGAACATCCTCCGCCTCATCAGCAGCATGCCCAGGCATTGTAGGGAGGTCATACAGGCATGTGGAGGCCAGACCCACTATTGAGTCTCATTTCCTTGTTTTGCGGCATTTCCACTGAATTTGGGTCAGCCTAAAATTTGATTTTCCACTTTGGTTTTGAGTTCTCAGACTATGGAGTCACTAAAACATGATTTTTTTTTGTTTCAAAAATGATATTATTCTTTAAAACTTAAATAAATAAAAAACAGTATACATATTAGGTATTGCCACGTTCGTAACGACCTGCTCTATAAGAATATCACATGACCTAACCCCTCAGGTAAACACCGTAAAAAAAAAAAAAAAAAAAACGGTGTCAAAAAAGCAATTTTTTTGCACCTTACATCACAAGAAAAATGCTGTTATTGTGTAAAACTTAAATAAATAAAAAAAGTATATGTATTTGGTATTTCTGTAAGAATCTGCTGTATAAAAATATCACATGAACTAACCCCTCAGGTGAACACCGTAAAAAAAATAAAAACGGAGTAAAATAAGATATTTTTTGTCACATTACATCACAAAAAGTGTAATACCAAGCGATAAAAAAGTCATACACATCCCAAAATGGTACCAATTAAACCGTCATCTCATCTTGCAAAAAATGAGACCCTATCTAAGGCAATCGCATGGAAAAAAAAAAAATATGGCTCTCAGAATATGGAGACACTAAAACATTATTTTCTTTTTTCAAAAATGCTTTTATTGTGTTCAATGTAAAAAAAATAAAAAGAGTTGACATATTAGGTATCACCGCATCCGTAACAACCTTCTCTCAAAAAATACCACATGACCTAACCCCTCAGGTGAACACCGTAAAAAAGATGAAATAAAAACGGTGTAAAAAAAGCCATTTTTGTCATATGCACCCCAAAATAGTGCCAATCAAACCATCATCTCATCTCACAAAAATTATACCCTACCTAAGACAATCGCCCAAAAAATAAAAAAAACTATGGCTCTCAGACTATGGAGTCACTAAAACATGATTTTTTTTTGTTTCAAAAATGATATTATTCTTTAAAACTTAAATAAATAAAAAACAGTATACATATTAGGTATTGCCATGTTCGTAACGACCTGCTCTATAAAAATATCACATGACCTAACCCTTCAGGTAAACACCGTAAAAAAAAAAAAAAACGGTGTCAAAAAAGCAATTTTTTTGCACCTTACATCACAAGAAGTGTAATACCAGGCAATCAAATTGTCATACGCACCCCAAAATCATACCAATCAAACCGTCATCTCTACCCGCAAAAAATGAGACTAATCGCCCCAAAAATGAAAAAAACGATGGCTCTCAGAATATCGAGACATGTTTTTTTTTGTTAAAAAAATGCTGTTATTGTGTAAAACTTAAATAAATAAAAAAAGTATATGTATTTGGTATTTCTGTAAGAACCTGCTGTATAAAAATATCACATGAACTAACCCTTCAGGTAAACACCGTAAAAAAAAAAAAAAAAACGGTGTCAAAAAAGCAATTTTTTTGCACCTTACATCACAAGAAGTGTAATACCAGGCGATCAAATTGTCATACGCACCCCAAAATCATACCAATCAAACCGTCATCTCTACCCGCAAAAAATGAGACTAATCGCCCCAAAAATGAAAAAAACTATGGCTCTCAGAATATCGAGACATGATTTTTTTTGTTAAAAAAATGCTGTTATTGTGTAAAACTTAAATAAATAAAAAAAGTATATGTATTTGGTATTTCTGTAAGAACCTGCTGTATAAAAATATCACATGAACTAACCCCTCAGGTGAACACCGTAAAAAAAATAAAAACGGAGTAAAATAAGATATTTTTTGTCACATTACATCACAAAAAGTGTAATACCAAGCGATAAAAAAGTCATACACATCCCAAAATGGTACCAATTAAACCGTCATCTCATCTTGCAAAAAATGAGACCCTATCTAAGGCAATGGCATGGAAAAAAAAAACTATGGCTCTCAGAATATGGAGACACTAAAACATTATTTTATTTTTTCAAAAATGCTTTTATTGTGTTCAATGTAAGAAAATAAAAAAGTAGACATATTAGGTATCGCCGCATCCGTAACAACCTGCTATCAAAAAATACCACATGACCTAACCCCTCAGGGGAACACCGTAAAAAAGATGAAATAAAAACGGTGTAAAAAAAGCAATTTTTGTCACCTTACATAATAAAAAGTGCAATAGCAAGCGATCAAAAAGTCATATGCACCCCAAAATAGTGCCAATCAAACCATCATCTCATCTCGCAAAAATGATACCCTACCTAAGACAATCGCCCAAAAAATAAAAAAAACTATGGCTCTAGTGGAGACACTAAAACATGATTTTTTTTGGTTTAAAAAATGATATTATTCTTTAAAACTTAAATAAATAAAAAAAGTATACATATTAGGTATTGCCACGTTCGTAACGACCTGCTCTATAAAAATATCACATAACCTAACCCTTCAGATGAACACCGTAAAAATAGAAAATAAACGGTGTAAAAAAAGCCATTTTTTTGTCACCTTTCATCACAAGAAGTGTAATACCAGGCGATCAAATAGTCATACGCACCCCAAAATCATACCAATCAAACCATCATCTCATCCTGCAAAAAATGAGAAAAACTATGGCTCTCAGAATATGGAGACAATTTTTTTTTGTTTCAAAAATGCTGTTATTGTGTAAAACTTAAATAAATAAAAAAAACTATATGTATTTGCTATTGCTGTAAGAACCTGCTGTATAAAAATATCACATGAACTAACCCCTCAGGTGAACACCGTAAAAAAAAAAAAAATTGAGTAAAGTAAGCCATTTTTTGTCACATTAAATCACAAAAAGTGTAATACCAAGCGATAAAAAAGTCATACACATCCCAAATTTGTACCAATCAAACGGTCATCTCATCTTGCAAAAAATGAGACCCTATCTAAGGCAATCGCATAGAAAAAAAAAAATTGGCTCTCAGAATATGGATACACTAAAACATGATTTTTTTTGTTTCAAAATTGCTGCTATTGTGTAAAACTTAAATAAATACAAAATAGTATATATATTATGTATCGCCGCGTCCGTTAGAACCTGCTGTATAAAAATATCACATGACCTACATAAAAAGTGTGTCAAAAAAGCCTTTTTTGGTCACCTTACATAACAAAAAGTGTAATACCAAGTGGTCAAAAAGTCATATACACCCTAAAATATTACTAATCAAACCGTCATCTCATCTCGCAAAATTAATACCCTACCAAGACAATCGCCCTAAAAATAAAAAAACTGTGATCTCAGATACACAAAACATGATTTTTTTGTTCAAAATGATATTATTCTTTAAAACTTAATAAATAAACAGTATACAGTATTAGGCATTGCACGTTCGTAACTTGACCTGCTCTTATAAAAATATCACATAACCTCAACCCTTCAGATGAACACCGTAAAAATAAAAATAAACGTGTCAAAAAGCCATTTTTTTGTCACCATCACAAGAAGTAATACCTAGGCTTATCAAATAGTCTACGCACTCTAAAATCATACCAATCAAACCAGTCATCTCACTCCTAGCAAAAATGAGAAAACTATGGCTCTCAGAATATGGAGACAATTTCTTTGTTTCAAAAATGCTATTATTGTGTAAAACTTAAATAAATAAAAAACTATATGTATTTGCTATTGCTGTAAGAGCCTGCTGTATAAAAATATCACATGAACTAACCCTCAGGTGAACACCGTGAAAAAAAAAAATTGAGTCAGCAAGCCATTTTGTCACATTAAATCACAAAAGTGTAATACCAAGCGATAAAAAGTCATACACATCCCAAATTTGTACCAATCAAACGGTCATCTCTATCTTGCAAAAATGAGACCCTATCTAAGGCAATCGATAGAAAAAAATTGGCTCTCAGAATATGGATACACTAAAAACATGATTTTTTTGTTTCAAAATTGCTGCTATTGTGTAAAACTTAAATAAATACAAAATAGTATATATATTATGTATCGCCGCGTCCGTTAGAACCTGCTGTATAAAAATATCACATGACCTACATAAAAAGTGTGTCAAAAAAGCCTTTTTTGGTCACCTTACATAACAAAAAGTGTAATACCAAGTGGTCAAAAAGTCATATACACCCTAAAATATTACTAATCAAACCGTCATCTTGCAGTATACGGGCACTTTAACACCCGTTTACCCCCAATCTGTTATGTTCTTTAAGCATTTCATGTAATTGCCTGCAGCAATGTTAAGGGTGTCATTTAGGTATTGGACCACTGGGGGAGCTGGTGAGCAGGTCATATATATAGCTAGGCCAAGGCAGGCTAGTGCAGTGCAGACCCTGGAGTCTGTAGAGGCCACATGTCTCAGGCCTAGACCAGTTCAGCTGAATCTGGAGGCAATCCCTAGAGCAAGAGGTACTAAACGTCAAGAGGAGGTAAATTATAAAGCTGGAGATTCAAGGATATAAGCCAGAAGTAGGGCATTGGGGCCTTGAAGCATCGATTCCAGTCAGGACGAGTCAGGAAGAAAGTAAGGTTCACCTGCAATTTCAAGTCCTGTATTACCACCCTCTGTTTAACCTTGCTGGATGTAAGACCACTGCAATTTTTATTGTCTGCAAAAGGAACTGTTGGAAAGACTGCTTACTGTATCATCACTGTCTTCAGTAAAGTTTGGATTCTGTTTTCAAGTTATCAGTCTGTACCTCAGTTATTCCTACTGTAAATACGATGTGCCACCGCTTACTGGCACTGAGCGCCACGACATATCAGGGACTTAGCCATAGGCACGTTAAACTATAACACCAAGGGCACCTCACCTTCCACCTGGCTGTGTCCCTCAAGAACCCAGAGAGTGCCCCAGAGGAGCAGCGTGCCGGCCTCTCCATCACTGGCATTCCCCAGGTTAGTCCTACACAAAGCCTGACTTGGGGTGCTACATTTTGGCTGCCACGATCAGGGATACGCATCGTTTACAAGTGACCAGGAACAAAACCTGGCAGTTAAACGAGGTCACCCTCGAGGGCTGAGGACCGCCCTCGGAGGTAGAACAACAGGTCCAAAGGGATCCAAACTGGATGCCCCGTTATGTGGGGTCCCGTCCCAAAATAAGCGTCCGGATCAATGGGTGCCTTTTGAAGCGTTGCTGGACACTGGATCTCAGGTCGCCGCTATTCAGCAGTCCACCTTAATCAGTTCTGGAGTTCCAGCCTGCTTACCCAGCCACCTGAGTCCTGGTTGGAGATAATTGCAAGCAATGGTAAGCCCATAAGGTCCATGGATACTGGGAACCCACGCTCAAGTGGGTGGAAGCCACTTACCACAGCAGGAGTGATCGTGGGTACAAACCGGGGATAAAGGGGTCACCCTGTGATTGTTGGGACTAATGTTTCAAGAATTGCTACCCTGAGGTCCTTGAAGCTCTCCATCAGTCCCTGCCTGCAGCTTCCTCTGCCTCAAGAAGGTCCTCCAAGACCATCAGCGTACTGTGTGTCAGCAGAGGTTTGCAAATGAAAAAGGAGATCTGCACCGCCAGGATCGTGGTGATAATAGACCAGTGACTCTACCTCAAACTCCCAAACCCTCCTGTGGTGCCGTGCTGTCCTGGGAGTCAGGGCCAAGACTATCCGGCCCTGGTGGAACCTGTCCAGATGGAGAACTACCCTATGTGAGAGCTGCCAGAGTGCCTGACCGCCTCCCAGAGTAAAGTACCTGTCCGTCTGATTAACCTCAGCGATCATCCTGCTGTGCTTACTAAGCACTGTCCTGCTGCCCAGCTTTCCCAGGTTTCCTTCCAGGATGTCATCCGCCTGCCTGTCACCGAGAAGCCATCAGCTGCCACTCGAGGACCTCTTCCTGCGGACTGACTCTCCAGTGCCCTGGTGGAAGGAACTCCATGTAGGGACTGAAGCTACCCGCGCAGCATCAACTAGAGGACTCCTGAACCTAGTAAGCAACATCATCAAGCCTTCAGTAAGCATGCAACGGACTATGGAGAGGCCGTTATCCAACACACATACCCACTGGCCTCATCCTCCCATTAAAGAGAGGTATAGACCCATACCACCAACTTCCTACCAAACTGTTAAAGAGATGATCCAAGAAATGAAAGACTAAACGTAATCCAGGACAGTCGTAGGGTCCCTGGGCTGCCCCCTGGTTTTAGTAAAAAGAAAGATGGTGGCATCCGGCTTTGTGTAGACTATAGAAAGATAAATCAGATCACTCACAAAGATGCTTTTACCATTGCCGCGTATTGAGTGGAGTCTCTAACTGCTCTGTGGCTCCTCCGCCTACTTCTCCACCTTAGACGAACCAGCGATATTGGCAAGCCCATATCCCTGAAGATAGGGAAAAGATTCTGTTTTCACCACCTATGGGCCTGTTTGAGTTTAATTGTGCCATTTGGACTGTGTAATGCCCCGGGACCTTTCAAAGATTAATGGAGCTGTGCTCTAGCTATAAGAACTTGAGACGGTGTTGTTATACCTGGATGACGTTATCATCTACTCTAAAACGTATATGACCATTTAAAGCATCTAGCTGGAGGTTTGAAATCCATAAATAATGTGCCTAAAGATTAAACTGCCCAAATGTCACCTGCTGAAACCTGCTGTAAAAATACTTGGGACATGTTGTGGTGCAGAGGGGGTCCAGCCTGATCCTGATAAGTTGGCTGCTGTCCGAAATTGGCCTATCCCCACTACAGTGAAGGAAGTGAGGGAGTTTCTTAGCCGTCACACACCGGCGCCATCCCCCACTCGCTCAAATAGCGGATCCAATTCAGAACTTGAGGGGGCAACCAAAAAGAGCCCAAAGACTCCTATCCCCATAGAATGAAATGAAGAAAGGAGGTTGCATTTCAGTTGTTAAAGAAGAAGTTGACTGAACCTCCTGTGCTGGGGTACCCAGATTACAGTAAACCATTTCACCTTTACACAGATGCCAGTAAGAAAGGCCTGGGAGCGGTGCTGGCTCAAGTGCAAGAAGGGAAAGAAAGGGTGATAGCTTACGCCAGCCGGTCCTTAAAGGGAGCTGAAAAGAATGATCAGAATTATAGCTCTTTCAAATTAGAGTTTCTGGCCTTAGTGTGGGCGGTAACAGAAAAATTCAAAGACTATTTGGCTGCCACTCCATTTATTGCCTTCACTGATAATAATCCTCTGGCCCACCTGAACACCGCCAAACTGGGGGCCTTAGAACAGAGATGGGCCTCCCGCCTTGCTAATTACGACTTCACTGTAAAATACCGGGCTGGCCGTTCAAACGATAATGCTGATGCCCTGTCAAGGCTCCCCACTGAGATAGCACCAGATGACAAACGGGATGCCTGGGAAGATGTAGAGATGCCAGCATTTTATAACAGGTTTGCTCAACAGGACCAAGCTCAAGCTGCCAACAGTGGAACCTCTGACCCACCATCCTTTGATAAGCCTGCATCCAGAGAAGAAAAGTGGATTAAGTTGCAATCAGAGAGTAGAGTTCTCGGTGAACTGCTGGACTTTTTCATCAGTGGCAGAACCCCTGAAAGAATTCGGCGAAAGACCGCAGACCCAGAACTCCTCAAATTGTGGAAGCAACGTCAACAACTGTTCCTTCAAAAGGCCTGTTGCTGCGACGAAGCCTGGATCCAGTGTCAAATGACAGAGTGCACCAGATCCTCATCCCACGTCGTGATGCAGGTATGGTTCTAGAAATGTATCATGATAAGTCTGGACATTTTGGGGTTCAAAAGACTGAGGCCACTATCCGTAGGCGGTTCTACTGGGTTGGAATCAGAGAGGACATTGAGAGGTGGTGTCGGGAATGTACAGCCTGTGCCCTAAAGAGAGGTGAACATCATGATCAGAGAGCACCGCTGCACCCTATTATAAGTACCGCCCCTCTTGAACTGGTTGCGATTGACCACGTAAAGTTAGAACCCAGTCGCTCAGGGTATGCCTATGCCATGACTATTATTGACCATTTCACTAAGTTTGCCGTAGCAGTGCCTGTGAAGGACCTGACAGCCAAGACGACCGCTGAATTGTTCTGGAAGCACTTCCTCCTGCCTTACGGCTGCCCAGAAAAGATCCTCACCGATCAGGGATCTGCGTTTGAGTCTCATCTGTTCCAGGAGCTGTGCCGACTACACAATTGCCAAAAGGTCCGGACCACGGCCTATCATCCACAAGGTAATGGACTCTGTGAAAAGATGAATCAGACTCTGATTGAAATGTTGAGAGCCGTGCCTCCTGAGACCAGAGGAGATTGGCCTAACCTGTTACCACAGCTCATGTATACGTACAATAATACTATCCATTGTTCTACTGGATACACTCCTTTCTACCTGTTGTTTGGGCGTCAGGGTAAATTGCCTGCAGATCATTCCCTGGATGTACAAGTGCTGGATGACATTAATCCCCTGCCTAAAACTGACTGGGTAGCGGAACATCAACGGCGCTTGCTTAATGCCAAAGAAATTGTCCAGGAGCGCATGGAAGGTGCCCGGGAGCGACAACAAAAAGACTATGATTTGGCGGCCCATGCAGAGCCCTTAGCTGTGGGGGACACCGTGTGGTTGAAGAACAATCACCGTACCAGTAAGCTGGACAGTAAATGGGAGAGAACTCCCTATCTTGTGTCTGCCATCCCTAATGCTGAGACCCATACCTATGAGGTCACCAGAGAGGGTAAGAGTCCCCAAATTGTTCACAGAAACCGCCTAAAACTCTGCATGACAAAGGGGCCCATTGCTGGAGACTCCGGACCCCAGTCTTCTGTGCCAGGACTTTCTGCTCAGCCTGTGGAGCCTATGCAGGCTGTGGCGGATCTAGTCAATGATGCTGAACCACTCCATTGGTTCCTCACACCCTGGTTAAATTTGTTGGTGCCCGCTCCAGCACCTACTGTGCCTTCACCTCCGGAAGAGCCGGTTCAAAATGTCCCGGATCCAGTCTCCCTTGTAGAGGATCCTCCGGCTCCTGTTGTTCCTGACCAGGGTCTCACTGGTGGAGACCCTCCTGTTGCTCCTCTCCCTTCTACCTCGGTGCTAAGGGAGGAGGAAACCCTGTGTTGAGAAGGTCCACCCGGATGAACAGGGGACGTCCGCCAGTCCGTTTAGGGGACTTTGATTATACTGGTGGTGTCTCCTCCCGGGCAGTTACTACTGGAAATACCTTGCTTGACGTTTGTGCGCAAGAATGGACTCCTCCACGCGAGCCCTTGCCTGTGATACACCCCCAGGGGACCTCTGTGTGAGCATCATCCTATTTAAGTTTGTGCCCAGAGATGGACTCCCTGTGTGCGAGCCTCTGTGATATGCTTTTATGGACTCATTCATTGTCATGGACTATCCTGGTATTCCCTAACGTCCGCTGTGCCAGGTCAGCGCCCCAGTTCCACTTTGTATCCTGACGGAAGAGAACGACGCCCCTTGTCACCACGCTCCACCTTTTCCAGCTGGACCTGATATAAATTATGCATGTCATTCATTTGTGTTTATGTATGCCTGCATGTTTTCCTTTTGTCTTTCAGGAGATGAATCCAGCTGGGTGGACCCCTGTGGTGGAGTACGAGGTCGTACTCAGTTTAAAGCTGTGGGGTATGCAGTATACGGGCACTTTAACACCCGTTTACCCCCAATCTGTTATGTTCTTTAAGCGTTTCATGTAATTGCCTGCAGCAATGTTAAGGGTGTCATTTAGGTATTGGACCACTGGGGGAGCTGGTGAGCAGGTCATATATATAGCTAGGCCAAGGCAGGCTAGTGCAGTGCAGACCCTGGAGTCTGTAGAGGCCACATGTCTCAGGCCTAGACCAGTTCAGCTGAATCTGGAGGCAATCCCTAGAGCAAGAGGTACTAAACGTCAAGAGGAGGTAAATTATAAAGCTGGAGATTCAAGGATATAAGCCAGAAGTAGGGCATTGGGGCCTTGAAGCATCGATTCCAGTCAGGACGAGTCAGGAAGAAAGTAAGGTTCACCTGCAATTTCAAGTCCTGTATTACCACCCTCTGTTTAACCTTGCTGGATGTAAGACCACTGCAATTTTTATTGTCTGCAAAAAGGAACTGTTGGAAAGACTGCTTACTGTATCATCACTGTCTTCAGTAAAGTTTGGATTCTGTTTTCAAGTTATCAGTCTGTACCTCAGTTATTCCTACTGTAAATACGGTGTGCCACCGTTTACTGGCACTGGCGTCACGACATATCAGGGACTTAGCCATAGGCACGTTAAACTATAACACCAAGGGCACCTCACCTTCCACCTGGCTGTGTCCCTCAAGAACCCAGAGAGTGCCCCAGAGGAGCAGCGTGCCGGCCTCTCCATCACTGGCATTCCCCAGGTTAGTCCTTACACAAAGCGCTGACTTGGGGGTGCTACAATCTCATACCAAAAAAAAATTAGCACCTACATAGGACAGTCGCCCCCCTCAAAAAAAAAAACTATGGCTTTAAGAATATGGAGACACAAAAATGCTTTCTTATATAAAACTGAAACAAAGAACCAAAAAAGGTAATATTTAGTATTGTCGCGTCCGTAACAACCTGCTCTATAAAAATATCACATGATCTAACCTGTCAGATGAACATTGTAAATAAAAAAAATTATAACGGTGCCAAAACAGCTATTTTTTGTTACCTTGCCTGACAAAAAGTGTAATATAGAGCAACCAAAAATCATATGTACCCATAGTACCAACAAAACTGCCACCTTATCCCGTAGTTTCCAAAATTGGGTCATTTTTTCAGAGTTTCTACTCTAGGGATGCATCTGGGGGTCTTCAAATGTGACATGGCAACTTAAAATTATTCTAGTGAAATCTGCCCTCCTAAAACCATAAACCCCTATATAAACCCCTATAAATGATTCAGGGCCCTCAGAAGAAGCAGTGGTAAAACGGTCGTCAGGGCTCTCTCCCTCCATAGGTCGGTAACTATGATATAATCGGGATTGTTGATGTTTTATGTGCAATACTTTGTCTTATGTCTTAATGGGTAATATAGGTATGTCTCCAGCTAGTGGACACCAGTTATCATTCCCTTAATGACTTTGTGGACACTTTATTTGGTTTGCATGGACACATCCTACTGCATTTTTGGTATTGGGATCCCTTTTGTCGAATTAATTGTGTACAACCATATTGGGAGGGGGAATCTTATCGTCATTTGTCTGTGCTCCAGTGTTTTAATGATTTTACATGATGTTATTTCTTGTTGAATACTTAATAAAGATTTATATGATGCACCTATAGCGCTGAATCATTTATAGGGGTTTATGACATTGTAGGCGTGGTGAATTATTGTTTGGTATAGATTGGTTCTCCTAAAACCATATAGCATTCCTTCTGCGCCCTGCCATTTGCCCATACAGCAGTTTACATTACGACCAAATATGGGATGTTACTGTAAACTACGGAATAAGGATAATAAATATTGAGTTTTGTTTGGCTGCTAAGCCTTGCTTTGGTACTGGAAAAAATTTATTAAAATAGAAAATCTGCCAAAAAAGTGAAATTCAGAAATTTCATCTACATATTCCTTTAATTCTTTTGGAACACCTAAAGGGTTAAGAACGTTTGTAAAATCAGTTTTGAATACCTTGAGGGGTGTATTTTCCAAAATGGGGTCACTTTTTTGGACTTTCTACTCTAGGGGTGCATCAGGGGGTCTTCATATGTGACATGGCAACTTAAAATTAACCCAGTGAAACCTGCCCTCCAAAAACCATATGGCGTTCCTTTCCTTCTGTGCCCTGCCGTGTGCCCATACAGCAGTTTACGACCACATATGGGGTGTTTCTGTAAACTACAGAATCAGGATAATAAATATTGAGTTTTTTTTTGGCTGTTATCCCTTGCTTTGTTACTGGAAAAAATGGATTAAAATGGAAAATCTGCCAAAAAAGTGAAATTCTGAAATTTCATCTACATTTTCCTTTAATTCTTGTGGAACACCTAAAAGGTTAAAGGGTTTCTGTCACCAACTTTTGACATTATAAGCTGTCTGACATTAGCTATGTGCTAATGTCAGACCAGCTTGATAATGTCTTTTTTATAAAAATCCGCTGTATATATAGTCTGAAAAACTTACTTTTATATTATGTAAATTAGCCTCTAGGAGCAGGGGGGGCGTTGCCCTGCTCCTAGCGGCTCCGTCCGGCAACCTGCTGGCACGCCCCTTCACACTTTGATTGACAGTGCAGGGCAGCGATCCTCCTGCACTGTCTCGTTCTGAAATCGCGCGCCCGCGCCGCAGCTCTGTATTCGGCGCAGGCGCGGTGAGCAGAGGACAGCAGGCACCAGTGTCCTCTGCTCACCGCGCCTGCGCCGAATACAGAGCGGCGCGCGGCGCGCGATTCAGAACGAGACAGTGCAGGAGGATCGCTGCCCTGCACTGTCAATCAAAGTGTGAAGGGGCGTGCCAGCAGGTTGCCGGACGGAGCCGCTAGGAGCAGGGCAACGCCCCCCCTGCTCCTAGAGGCTAATTTACATAATATAAAAGTAAGTTTTTCAGACTATATATACAGCGGATTTTTATAAAAAAGACATTATCAAGCTGGTCTGACATTAGCACATAGCTAATGTCAGACAGCTTATAATGTCAAAAGTTGGTGACAGAAACCCTTTAAGAACGTTTGTAAAATCAGTTTTGAATACTTTGAGGGGTGTAGTTTCTAAAATGGGGCCATTTATGTGTGGTTTCTATTATGTAAGCGTCACAAAGTGACTTCAGACCTGAACTGGTCCTTAAAAAGTGGGTTTTCAAGATTTGCTTCTAAACTTCTAAGCCTTCTAACGTCCCAGAAAAGAAAATGTAATTTACAAAATGATCCAAACATGAAGGAGACATATGGGAAATGTAAAGTAATAATAACTATTTGAGGAGCTATCACTATCTGTTTTAAAAACTGAGAAATTGAAATTTTTTTAATTGTGATTTTTTCCAAATCTTGGGAAAATTCTGTATTTTTTTTTATAAATTAAAACAAAATATTTTTGAGTCAAATTTACCACTGTCATGAAGTACAATATGTGATGAGAAAACAGTCTCAGAATAGCTTGGATAAGTAAAAGCGTTTTAAAGTTATTACCACATAAAGTGACACATGTCAGATTTGCTAAAAATGGCCTGGTCCTTAAGGTGAAAAATGGCAGGGTCATTATGGGGTTAACTGACATCTATATATGTGCCACAAGCCCTGGAGGAGGAGGAGCAGAAGATGGGAGTGGATAATTATTCACAGTGGCAATCCTCACATTGATACTCCCTAGGGTAAGGGCAGTGATAGGAGAGCGCACCCTTTCTTCCCTTAGGGCACACCCTGATGCTGGGGCTCCTGCCTAATGGCAGTTTGGATGCCCTTGGTGTTTCTACACCCTGACTGGCGTCCACCAGTGGTAAGATCAGTTAATTGGATGTGATTTGAAATACACACCCCTATGCAGATAAGGTCTGATAGCTGGCCATAGCTTCTATAAGTGTGCAAGGTACCTTTAACTGTTAATCCTTCCACAGCAAAGACTATAGCCATATGCATGGACATAAGTATTCAGACCCTTTGCTATTAAACTTGACATTTAGCTCTGGGGCATCCTATTCTCTTGATCATTTTTAATATATTTCTACACCTTGACTGGAGTCACCTGTGGCAGTGCTCCAGACTAAAAAAAATATCAAAGAGCCATTGGCTCCTAATCTGAAAAATTTAGGAGCCAAATTAAATATTTAGTAGCCAAATTTAAAATACATATACTATAGCTGGGATGCTTAGAAGCATGGGGTTTTCTAAACTACAGCCTATGCAGTTAAAGGGGTTGTACATGACCTGTCAGACTAGCCAGATTGGCGTAATCCCTAGGTGCTGGGTCTTGGCTCATTCGCTTCTAGGCCTCCGCTGCTTATCTTGGGTTTCTCCATGAAAACGTTTGGCTGCAGTAGTATCAAGCCAATCACTGGCCACAGTGTGAGGGGCGGATCTTCACCCAGCAGACGTCTGCAGTGTGTGTCTGCTGGATGAAAGCCTTTTTTTCTTAAAGAGACAGAGCAGCGTAATGTCTAGGCGCAAATGGCGACAAGACGACAAAGTCTTGTCACCATTTTGCAATTCTAAGTCGCATTGGCGACCATTTTGGTTGCCATCTGAAGCCCTGCATGTGTAACCTATATCCTGATGTCAGTGATGTCACCGTGTAACCTCTGTCTTGATGTCAGTGATGTCACAGTGTCACCTGTGTCTATGATGTCAGTGATGTCACAGTGTCACCTGCATCCATAAGTCAGTGATGTCACCTTGTAACCTCTAGTCTTAAGTCAGTAATGTCACAGCATTACATGACTACTGATGTCTGTGATGTCACAGTCAGGGGCGTACAAATCATTGGGCCCCATAGCAAGAATCTGAATTGGGCCCCCTAGCTCCGCCTACTATACACCCTTGTCCCATCCCACTCCCTACCTTGGCTCCTCCCCTTCCACACCCCTATTTGCCAATAAAGAAATACAATGTATATATATAAAAAGTTATGGGGGTCAGAATATGGTGATATAAAAATTTTTTTTTTCCATAATTTTAATTTCTTTTTACACTATTTAGATATAAACAACCATTTTCTTGGTCAGTAGGATTACAACGTACCACATATACATACCACATATGTATCAAAGGGCACAGGTCAGTTTTTCATTTGAAATTCTTTACCCGCTTACCACTACATTGTATGCCATATTAAAGCAAAACTTGTCCCGCAAACAATAAGCCCTCATATGGATATGTTAATGAGAAAAAAAGGAAGGAAGGGAAGAAAAATTAAAATGCAAAAATTAAAAATCCTCTGGTATCCTAAGGGTTAAAGGTGTTATCCAACACCCACTAGGCCCCCCAAAATGCCCGGGCACTGCATACAGATAATACTTATGCCCGAGGGGGGTAGGTGCAGGCAATAGCAGGCCGCAATGGAAATGAGCATCACGGGTGACACTAGGGAGTCTCGTTCCCATCAAGGCCTGCTATTGACTGCCCCCCACGTCACTGGATGTTTTCATCCGTGTGAGGTGGGGATGCAGTGGCGGAAGCTAAGGTGCCCAGGCATTTTGGGGGGCATTAGAGGGATTGGATAACCCATTTAATTCCTTGCTGCTATTGCTTAGGGTCCATTCACACGTCCGTATGAATGGGTCCGGATCTGTTCCGCAATTATGTGGAACGTTTGCGGACCCGTTCGTTTTCAATGGGGATAGAAAAGATGTCGACTGCACCTAGTGTGTTGTCTGCATCTGCGAAAAATAGAACATGTCCTATTCTTGTCCGCAATAGCAAACAGGAATAGACATTTCTATTGGGGTGCTGGCGGTGTTTTGCGGATCCGCAAAACACCTACGGACGTGTGAATGGACCCTTAGTGTGCAAAATCACCAATCACCCCCCCACCTCCCCCACTGCAAGGTGACTGAGTGGGGATGTGCTGCTGGGCACACTGTCCTTTATCAGCAAGCAGAGTTTATGGGAGGGAGGGGAGTACACTGTTATCCTGAGTCCTCTATGAGCTTACAGTGCTCACCCCCAAACCCCACAGGAATTCTGCTTGCTGCTGCCCTCCCCCATCAAGAATTCCCACGTTAACTTTTTTTAAGACTACTTTGCTCTTACTTTGGGTGGCCAGCTCGGCTGTGGCACTGGCACACACTGCAGGGGCAGGCAGCCAGGCAAGTACTGTTTATTCTGGCTGTGCCTGCAGAGAAGATTCTGGGGGAAACCTGCTAGTGTTCACAACTGAGTGACCGGAGCGGAGCGTTCTTCATTCCCGGGGGAGCAGATGGTAGCAGAGACCTGTCTGCTTGAGCCTGCTGCCCTGCTCCTGCTGCTAGCCTGGATCATGGACAGGTCAGAGGAGGGTCGCTGCCGCCGAACATCACCTGCCCATGCCACTTGAGCACACAATGAGGGGGGAGGGGGGGCCCTGATCTGACTGAATATAGGGAAGCAAGCAGGGCCTGGGACAGTGCGGAAGACAAGTGGGCGGGCCCCTTCAATGCCCCATAAGTTACTAGTCTACAGATATAGGGGGGCGGGGCCTTCAATGCGCTTCGGGCCCCCTCGTGCCAGGGGCCCCATAGCAGCTGCGTGGTCTGCCTATATTGGCAGTACGCCACTGGTCACAGTGTACCGTAACACACAAAACAGTCGCACCCAGCAGACGTCTGCAGACTGCAGCGTATGTCTGCTGGATGAAAGCCTTTTTTTCTTTAAGAGGCAGAGCATCGGAGGGTCTAGGTGCAAATGGCAACAAGACTAAAAAGTCTTATCGCCATTTTGCAATTCTAAGTCGCATTGGTGACCATTTTGGTCGCCATCTGGAGACCTGTGTGGTAAATTAAGTTGATTGCACATGATTTGAAATATACACCACTGTCTATATAAAGTCTCGTAGTTGACAATGCATATCAGGGTCGAAAACCGATCAATGAGGAGAAAAGAACCTGTAGAGCTCAAAGACAGATAGGGAGAATTTCTGATGGACCGAAAGTTCCTAAGAGCACAGTGGCCCCCATAATTCTTAGATGGCAGAAGTTTGTAACAACCAGGAATCTTCCTAGAGCTGCCCACCTGTCCAAAGTAAGGCTACTTTTACTCCCCTATTGTGAAAGTTCGACATGGCTGTTTCGCCTGACAAGCGGAGAATCAGCTGGACACAAACTGCAACCTATATTCTGAAATCATTTAAGGACCTTCCACCTACCTCCAACTTTGGTATGGGTGACAATGTGCCCCATGCCTGCTGGAGCTTCTCCACCCCCTCCCAGTAATTTGTCAACTCAGTCCTCAATATGTCAAACTTAACTGTGTTGGCCACCCTAAGTATAAAAAAAATCCAAAGTGCCACAGACAGCAGCCAAAACTATAAAGTATTAATATCTAAAGCTAAATGTACTGGCGATATATCATTGTTCTAACCCACGGATGTCAAACTCGTGGCCCTCCAGCTGTTGCCAAACTACAACTCCCACAATGCCCTGCTGTAGGCTGATACCTGTAGGCTGTCCAGGCATGATGGGAGTTGTAGTTTTGCAACAGCTGGAGGGCCACGAGTTTGACATCCCTGTTCTAACCTGTTCACCATGACACACTTCACTGGAGGAGCTCCTTAGACCGGATGTGTGGGAGGAGCAGCTGTAAAGTGAAAGTAAAATTCCCAGCATGCATTGCAGCAAGCATCTTCAGAGGAGCAGTCACATGACATCCCTGCCCACCTGTGTTCCCATGGAGACAAAAGCCCCTCAGACATTATCAAAAACTCAGTCATCAGTAAATAACTGTTGTACAGACATAGTGATAGAAGGATTGTCCCAGTTCCAGCAGTAAGCTTTACAGACATAGTAATAAAAGGAACGCCCCAGTCCCAGCAGTAAGCTCTACAGACATAGCAAAAGAAGGAATGCCCCAGTCCCAGCAGTAAGCTGTACAGACATAGTAATAGAAGGAACGCCCCAGTCCCAGCAGTAAGCTGTACAGACATAGTAATAGAAGGAACGCCCCAGTCCCAGCAGTAAGCTGTACAGACATAGTAATAGAAGGAATGCTCCAGTCCCAGCAGTAAGCTTTACAGACATAGCAAAAGAAGGAACTCCCCAGTCCCAGCAGTAAGCTTTACCGACATAGTAATAGAAGGAACGCCATAGTCCCAGCAATAAGCTTTACAGACATAGTAATAAAAGGAATACCCCAGTCCCAGCAGTAAGCTTTACAGACATAGCAATAGAAGGAATGCCCCAGTCCCAACAGTAAGCTGTACAGACATAGTAATAGAAGGAATGCCCCAGTCCCAGCAGTAAGCTGTACAGACATAGTAATAGAAGGATTGCCCCAGTCCCAGCAGTAAGCTTTACAGACATAGCAAAAGAAGGAACGCCCCAGTCCCAGCAGTAAGCTTTACAGACATAGTAATAAAAGGAACGCCCCAGTCCCAGCAGTAAGCTTTACAGATATAGTAATAAAAGGAACGTCCCAGTCCCAGCAGTAAGCTGTACAGACATAGTAATAGAAGGAACGCCCCAGTCCCAGCAGTAAGCTGTACAGACACAGTAATAAAAGGAATGCCCCAGTCCCAGCAGTAAGCTTTACAGACATAGTAATAGAAGGAACGCCCCAGTCCCATCAGTAAGCTTTACAGACATAGTAATAGAAGGAACGCCCCAGTCCCAGCAGTAAGCTTTACAGACATAGTAATAAAAGGAATGCCCCAGTCCCAGCAGTAAGCTTTACAGACATATTAATAAAAGGAATGCCCCAGTCCCAGCAGTAAGCTGTACAGACATAGTAATAGAAGGAACGCCCCAGTCCCAGCAGTAAGCTGTACAGACATAGTAATAGAAGGATTGCCCCAGTCCCAGCAGTAAGCTGTACAGACATAGTAATAGAAGGAACACCCCAGTCCCAGCAGTAAGCTTTACAGACATAGCAATAGAAGGATTGCCCCAGTCCCAGCAGTAAGCTGTACAGACATAGCAATAGAAGGAACACACCAGTCCCAGCAGTAAGCTTTACAGACATAGCAATAGAAGGATTGCCCCTTTCCTGTGGGTCTCAGTCATTTCTAGTTGTGCCACTGGATGTAAGCCATGAACAGAAAGAACAGAGTGGCCAACCCCTTTAAGCGCCAAGGTGACAACACTGTTTGACGATCCTGGTCTTTTGCGACAAATTGTCCTATTTGTACCCCTAAAAATAGAATCTCCCAATACCAGCACCTGTCTGACCTGCCCTGCACTTCTCCTTATTGCAACTGACATTACCCTGACTGACACAGGACGCATTTTGCTGTAGCAGTGCTACCACTGAACAAACATCTCCCTCATCTGCCAACTAGGCAAACTTTTGGACCCCATATTTCTTGCAATGGCCTCTGGTCAGTGACAGTACTAATAATAATAAAAATAGTTGGTCTAAAAATGAGTTATTATATTATATACTGAATTAGACCTGTTTAATGGAGACTTGAACTTGAACATTTTAATTATAATAAAATGACCAAGAGAGGATACAGTATCATATTTTCTGTACATTTATTTATAAATATTTCCATGGTTTGATAATATCAAACTTTGCTGAACAACTGAAATGAGTTGGTAATGGTTCTTGAACATGGATTATGGAAGTGTTCTTTTAAGCCTATTCATCCATTAGATGATCTCAGTCTGTTCAAGAGCCTCTTCGTTTCTACAAACGTTGTTCAGACAAAAGTATAAATGGAATTTTTGGCTCCTCCGGCATATGAGATGCCCTAAAATGATGCTTGTCTCTGTCAATCAATTCAAAGTAATTAACAGAAGCATTACATTTTAATAATACATTGATCCTCCTGCTAAATATCACTCTCTATAATTAGGAACAATGCTTCCTCTATCCTCTGTATAGCTACTGCTTGCATATTTTTGTAGCAGCAGAAAGCTATTGCATTTAATTTATGAAATTATTATGCCATTCTTGTCAGCATTGTAAGCAGGGGTGTATATGGATATCACTGGGCCCCATAGCAAGAATCATAATTGGGCCCGGGTGCCCCATTCATAGCCCCTTCTACTACCCATTTCTGGCCAGTATATACATCAGTGGACTGATATGAGGTATAAATTACTACTTATACCTCATATATCAGTACACTGCTGTATATACTATATATCTTAATACTCTGCATCTATTATACCTCATACCTCACATCTCTCTACACTGCTGTATATACTATGGGGGTCATTTATTAAGACCGGCATTTTAGACACGCAACCATCACACCTGTATTCAAGAAGCCCTCCTTGGACCCATCATCTTCATCCAGCTATCGTCCCATGTCACTTCTCCTATTTGCTTCAAAATATCTAGATCAGGCATCCTCAAACTGCGGCCCTCCAGCTGTTGTAAAACTACAACTCCCACAATTCCCTGCTGGAGGCTGATACCTGTAGGCTGTTCGGGCATGCTGGGAGTTGCAGATTTGCAACAGCTGGAGGGCCGCAGTTTGGGGATGCCTGATCTAGAACAACATGTCTATCTTGAACTGTCCTCCCACCTCTCATCACTAGTGTTGAGCGCGAATATTCGCATTGCGAATTATTATCGTGAATATCGGCACTTTGAGAATTCAAGAATATTTAGAATATAGTCATATATATTCGTAAAAACAAATATTTGTCTTTTTTTTTCATCTGAACCCAAAATTTTATGGGTTCAGATGAAAAAAAAAGACGAATATTCATTTTAAAGAATATATATCACACTATATTCTACATATTCACGAATTCTAGCAAGCCAACCCAATAGGAAAGTTGCTTATAACCCTCCCTTAAGTTAAAATAAATTAAATAATGAAGAATATTCTAATTCACTAAAGACTAAGAAATTGCAGCCTTCTCACATTGGCCCACAAGCAAGAAGCAGGCAGGTAATGGCCCATATACTATGGTAATGGCCAATATGCGCATACGAATATTTCAATGACGAGTTTTCACGATAAAAAGCGAAGTCATGAATTCGATATTGTATAACGAATATTTGGCGAAATATTCGTGAAATATCGTGAACTCAAATATGGCACATGCCGCTCATCACTACTCATCACTCACTTTTTAATCAGCTGCAATTAGACTTCAGACCCAATCACTCCACTCAAACTCCTCTAACCAATCTCGCCAATAATCTTCTCGCTTCCAAAGCTCAACATCACTGCTCTGTACTCTTCCTCCTTGACCTGTCCTCTGCCTTTGATACTGTCAACCACTCTCTCCTCTTACGAACCCTCTCTTTCCTCTGCATCAAAGACCTGGCCCACTCTTGGATCTCCTTGTACAGTAACAGAATCAAAGAACTGAACCTTCTGCGTTTCCCATTTCCTCCACTACCTCCTCATCACACCCCCTCTCTGGTGGTGTCCCTCAACGCTCTCCCCTACTTTTCTCCATTTATACATTCGGCCTCATAGAGTCCCAAGGCTTCCAAAGCCACCTCTATGATGACATTCAAATCTACCTCTCTGGCCCAGATGTCACTTCCCTACTATCCAGAATCCCAGAGTGTCTCTTGGTTATATCTTCATTCTTCACTTACCCCTTCCTAAAACTCAACATGGAGAAAACTGAATTCATTGTCTTTACCTCATAACACTCAGCTACCCTACCTGACCTTATCATTACAGTTAATAGCATGACGGTTTCTCCAGTCTCGCAGGTCCGCTGCCTGGGGATAACACATGTCCTTTAAGACACACATCCAAACCCTCACCTCCCCCTGTCAATTTTAACTCAAGAACATCTCTTGTATTCAGTGGCGTGCCCAGGGTTTTTGGCACCCGGGGCGGGTCCTTTCTCTGGCACCCCCCCCCCCATTACTTGGGCACATACCCCACCCACACAGTAGTGTTCCCCACACTGCCCCCACACAGTAGTGTTCCCCACACTGCCCCTTACACAGTAGTGTCCGCCACACTGCCCCCACACAGTAGTGTCCGCCACACTGCCCCCACACAGTAGTGTTCCCCACACTGCCCCCACACAGTAGTGTCCGCCACACTGCCCCCACACAGTAGTGTTCCCCACACTGCCCCTTACACAGTAGTGTCCGCCATACTGCCCCTTACACAATAGTGTCCCCCGCACTGCCCCTTACACAGTAGTGTCCGCCACACTGTCCCTTACACAGTAGTGTCCGCCACACTGCCTCGCACACTGCCCCTCGCACAGTAGTGTCCCCCACACTGCCCCTTACACAGTAGTGTCCGCCACACTGCCCCCACACAGTAGTGTTCCCCACACTGCCCCTTACACAGTAGTGTCCGCCACACTGCCCCCACACAGTAGTGTCCGCCACACTGCCCACACACAGTAGTGTCCGCCATACTGCCCCTCACACAATAGTGTCCCCCGCACTGCCCCTTACACAGTAGTGTCCGCCACACTGCCCCGCACACTGCCCCTCGCACAGTAGTGTCCCCCACAATGCCCCCCACACAGTAGTGTCCGCCGCAGTGTCCGCCACACTGTCCGTCACACAGTAGTGTCCCCCACACTGCCCCCCAAACAGTAGTGTCCGCCACACTGCCCCCACACAGTAGTGTCCGCCACACTGCCCCCACACACAGTAGTGTCCCCCACACTGCCCCCCACACAGTAGTGTCCGCCACACTGCCCCCACACAGTAGTGTCCGCCACACTGTCCCCCACACAGTAGTGTCCGCCACACTGCCCCCTCACAGTAGTGCCCCCACACTGTCCCCCACACAGTAGTGTCCGCCACACTGTCCCCACACACAGTAGTGTCCGCCACACTGTCCCCCACACACAGTAGTGTCTGCCACACTGTCCCCACACAGTATTGTCCGCCACACTGTCCCCACACAGTAGTGTCCCCCACACAGTAGTGTCCCCCATACTGCCCCCACAGTAGTGTCCGCCACATTGCCCCAACCCACACAGTAGTGTCCCCCACATAGTAATTTGTCATACTCCCCCATCTTGTCATGCTTTTTCTGATCCCTCCCCCATCTTGTCATGTTTTTTCTGATCTGATCGCCCCATTTTGATCACCCCTCCCCCCCCAATCTTGTCATGTTCTTTCTGACCCCCCCCTCTTGTCATGTTCTTTCTGATCCCCCCCCCCTCCCCTCCCCTCCGCTCCCCTCCCTACCTTTGCTGTAGCGTGGCCGAGCATTGCGGCGGGTACAGGAGCTTTTGTGTGCGCACTTCCTGTCAGTCCGGCCGGGTACAGGAGACAGATGCTCTCTGTACCCGGACCTGAAAGAGCTCGGTCACGCTACAAGGGAATGACAGGAGGGAGCGCTGAGCGCTTCCCCGTTCCCCCCTGTCAGTCCCTCTCCCTGGCACCCCCTGACAGCCGGCACCCGGGCGAACCGCCCCCGGGCACGCCACTGCTTGTATTTGCTCCTTCCTCACCCCTGAGTCAACTAAAATACTAGTAAAAGTTATATATATATATATATGTATATATATTGTGGGGAATCGCTCTGGTAGACAGCGGTGCAGGTGCAGTACAGAGGCAAAGGGAGTCCAGGAAGTGCAGCAAACAGTGTTTATTTCACACTTGCATAAAAAAAAAACTCCAAACAGTCACTTAGTGTTAATTCACACACGGCAAAAACTTAAGGCAAAACCAAGAGTCCAAAACAGGATCCAATCACCTGTGAGGTTTAGGTGCGGGTTCGCACCTGGCTGTCAGCCCAGCCGCAGGAAAATCCACCCTCAGGCTTCCAGGCCGACTGCACGCCTCTTTGCTGGGCTCTTGCTTCCAGCCCAGTGAGCTCCACAGCACTACCAGCAGCTCCAGGACAAATCACACCCAGCTGCTGGTGCTGGCTGTGTTTTTAAACCCAGCCCAAAACCAGGACTGGGTCGTGGGAGCAACCACCCACCCTACACTTTAGCTGCTCCCGGTAAGAGCCGGCCCGGATCGGCTTTGCAGCCATGCTATCTAGCAATTGTGTCAGTAGCACTACCTGCTGCTGACATCGACAAAATGGCTCTTACCTCACCGAGGCTATGAACCTCGGTGACACGTACCTGCCATCCATGACGGCACCCTGCACCTTACCACATACCCCCCTTTGTTCAACCCTGAGGGGTGGACACACGATAAACAGTGTACCTCAATAAACGGCCTGCTCTGTGCTCCACCGTAAATTTGTAATTCTGTAGAGACAGAAACCACCTGGTAACCCGGGCATTCCTCTCTTTGGCCTGGCTCATCCACTTGAGAGGGAGTGGTTGGTCACCAGGCGGAAGCTTCTGCCCAACAGATAATAACGGAGGGCCTCGAGTGCCCACTTGATGGCCAGGCACTCTCTCTCCACTATGCTGTACCTGGTCTCGGCTGGGGTGAGTTTACAGCTGAGGAAGACAACGGGATGCTCCTCCCCGTTGACTTCCTGCGATAGTACAGCACCAAGGCCAACCTCAGAGGCGTCGGTCTGGACTATGAACTCCTTCTTGAGAAAGCCTTTTCTGCCTGCTCATTCCAACGGACCGTCACTGACTTACGCCCCTTTAACAATTCTGTCAACAGCGAAGCTATAGTGGCAAATTGGGGCACAAACCTCATGTAATACCCCACAATTCCCAGGAACGACTTTACCTGCCTGGTGGTGACCGGTCAGGGCCAACTCCGTATTGCCTCTATCTTATTTACCTGAGGTTTGATGACTCCCGCCCAATGACATACCCCAGATATTTGGTCTCTTCTAACCCAATCGCACACTTTTTTGGATTGGCGGTTAGTCCAGCTTTCCTCAGGGCATCCACTACCGCCTGCACCTTGGGTAAATGGCTTTCCCAGTCGGGTGCTGTGGATGACTACATCATCTAAGTAGGCCGAGGCGTACCGACGATGAGGTTGCAGCACAATGTCCATTAACCTTTGGAAGGTGGCGGGGCGCCATGCAGGCCAAAGGGTAACACCTTATAATGATACAGGCTCTGCGTGGGTAACAAAGCAGTTTTTCCTTGGCAGACTCCGTTAAGGGTACCTGCCAGTACCCTTTAGTGAGGTCTAGCACAGAAAAATAACGGGCTTGCCCTAAATTCTCAACAAGCTCGTCTACCGCATGGGATACGCATCAAACTTGGACACTTCATTTAACTTGCGAAAATCGTTGCAGAACCGCAACGTCCCATCCAGCTTGGGTATCAGGACTATGGGACTGGCCCACTCACTTTTCGACTCCTCAATGACATCGAGCTTCAACATTAATTGCACTTCCTCCGCGATGGCCCGTCGCCGAGCCTCGGGTACCCGGTATGGTTTTAACCGGATCTTGGCCTGAGGCTCAGTGACGATGTCATGTTGGATGAGAGACGTGCGGCCAGGGAGGTCCGAGAACACATCCGTGTTCCGACTGATGAACTCCCTGACTTCCTGAACTTGTTTGGAAGACAGGCTGTCTGCAATTTTTACCGTGGTTACTGCTTCACAGGCCTCGAACTGTGGGGCTGGACCCTTTTCACCTAGAAGCCCTGGCCGGGGCTGTTGTCGTCGGCCGTGTTACTATCTTTCCACGGCTTTAGTAAATTCACGTGGTACACCTGCTCCGGCTTGCGCCGCCTGGCTGGTGTACCTTGTAATTTACTTCCCTACCTTCTCAATCACCTCATAGGGGCCCTGCCACCTAGCTAGAAACTTGCTGTCAAGGGTAGGTACCAGAACCAAAACCCGATCTCCCGGATTGAAGTCCCGTACCCGAGCCTGACGATTATACACCCTACTCTGGGCTTGTTGCGCTGCCACCATATGCTCCCGGACCAGCGGCAACACCCTTTCCATCCATTCCTGCATCTGGGTGACATACTCAAGGACACTTTTGTGGGGACGGGTTGTTGTTCCCACGCTTCCTGGCGATATCCAACAGGCCCCGAGGGTGTCTGCCATAAAGCAGTTCGAAGGGCGAGAACCCAGCAGAGGCCTGGGGCACCTCTCGCACTGCGAACATGAGATAGGGCAGAAGCAGATCCCAGTCCTTCCCATCTCTAGACACCACCCTTTTTAACATATTTTTTTGAGTTTGGTTAAACCTTTCGACAAGACCGTCTGTTTGCGGATGGTAAACGGACGTCCGTAACTGCTTTATACGCAACAATTTACACAGCTCCCTCATAACTTTGGACATAAAGGGGTCCCTTGGTCTGTCAGAACCTCTTTTGGCAGGCCCACACGGGAAAACATTTCCATTAACTCTTTAGCAATGAGCTTAGCTGAGGTATGTCGCAGAGGCACCGCCTCCGGATACCGAGTGGCATAGTCGAGAACTACCAGAATGTGTTGGTGGCCCCTGGCAGACTTTGGTACAGGCCCGATTAGATCAATAGCGATTCGCTCAAACGGTACCTCAATAATTGGAAGAGGTACCAGAGGACTACGGAAATGTGGCTGGGGGCTATTTACCTGACAGGTTGGACAGGACTTACAATAATTTTCTACCTCCTGAACACCTACCGCTGCAGTATGCTGTCCTGGGTTTTCTGCCACCCCAAGTGTCTCCCAAGAACATGTTGGTGGGCAAGCTCCATGACAAGCTTGTGATACGCTGTGGGCACCACCAACTGTTCAACAGGTTCACCCGGATTTGGTTCACCCGATATAACATTTCTTGGTGAACAACAAAGCGGGAAATATTAACTCAGCCCCTGGTTTCTGGGGTTTACCATCAATTTCCACCACATTCTCCCAGGCCCTGGTTAGGGTTTGGTCCCGGTGTTGGGCAGTCCCAAAATTGTCTCCGGAGACGTGGAGGTCTGCCAACTCAGGTCCTGGTGGCAAGTCCTCCGTGTCTCCCACCATTACACTCAGTGGGGGTGTCTCCCCTCTATCACAGAAGTGGTGGTCACCCCTACGGCAGGCCCTTCGGACTCGGGCTCCCAGGGCTCTGGCCTCCCACTGGAACCAGGCCACTCTGCTAGGGTTACCCCTGTCTCATGGCTATTAGTCACTTTCATCTCAGGCCATAGTGACGGAAAACCAGGGAAGTCTCTCCCAATTATTAGTTCATAAGGTAGCTTTGTGGAGACCGCCACTTCACAAGTCCATGTGCCGGCCACCGTGGACAGAGACATTACGGCAGTGGGATAGTCCTTTAAGTCTCCATGTATGCACACCACACCAACTTTCCGGCCCGTATACTGGGAGGGCTGTACCAGGGCAGCACTTACCAGGGTTACTAGGCTCCCTGAGTCCAGCAGCGCCACTGCCAGGTTATCACCCACTTGCACCTGGCACAGATGACCATTGTCTATTGTCTCGGGGCGCCGATTGCACACAGTCTCCGGGCATACATTGAAGCCCGGTACCCATAATTAGTCTCCATGGGTTCTCCCGGTGTGGACAGTCGGCCCTTACGTGGCCAGGCTCCTGACACCGCCAGCAGACAATCGGAGCCGGGTCTACAGGGGTACACCCCGAGCAGGTTTCTCGGGTATCAGTCGCCGGGACTGGATGGGAGACCTCCGGGTTTGACCGGCCCCTCCCAACAACACCCCTTGCAGGTTTTTGGTGGCCTCATAGCGCTCCACCAGATCGACCATTTCTAGGGCATTAGCGGGTGATACCTGGCCGATCCAGTGCTAAAGGGGGTAAGGCAAGGCCCTCAAGAACATGTCAGCCAACAAACGGTCCAGCATAGCAGTCGGACTTAGAATATCAGGCTGCAGCCATTTTTGCAACCTGTGCAGCAACTCATAGTACTGCGGCCTGGCGGGTTCAGCCGCTTTAAAGTCCCACTGGTGGACCCGCTGAGCCCGGACCAACACGTTTACTCCCAGTCAAGCTAGGATCTCCCCTTCACCGTCGGGTAATCAGTAGCCTGGTCATCCGTTAAATCAAAGAAAACCTGTTGGGGTCCGGATGCCAGGAACGGAGCGACCACCTCAGCCCACTGGTCACGGGGTAACTTCTCCCTCACGGCCACCTTTTCAAAGACCGCCAGATATGTCTCCACGTTGTCCGAGGGGGTCATCTTTGGGATCGCCGCACAGACCGCTTTCCGGGCATCATGGTCGTGGTGGGACGCTCCTGCAGCTTGTAAAGCCATCACGTGCTGTAACAGTAGCTGGTTGGTCTCCCACTGCTGCACATTAGCCTCCATGAGGGCTTTCACAGCAGCCTCCATGTTGCCAGAAATTCCTGCTTGTAACTTTGCCGGTTTAATATATGCCATGCACTCGTGCTCAGCAAAACAAAAAAATGTCGGCGTTCACGCCAGCCTCACTGCGCATGCCCGCATTCGACACCAAATGTGGGGAATCGCTCTGGTAGACAGCGGTGCGGGTGCAGTACAGAGGCAAAGGGAGTCCAGGAAGTGCAGCAAACAGTGTTTATTTCACACTTGCATAAAAAAAAACTCCAAACAGTCACTTAGTGTTAATTCACACACGGCAAAAACTTAAGGCAAAACCAAGAGTCCAAAACAGGATCCAAACATCTGTGAGGTTTAGGTGCGGGCTCGCACCTGGCTGTCAGCCCAGCTGCAGGAAAATCCACCCTCAGGCTTCTAGGCCGACTGCACGCCTCTTTGCTGGGCTCTTGCTTCCAGCCCAGTGAGCTCCACAGCACTACCAGCAGCTCCAGGACAAATCACACCCAGCTGCTGGTGCTGGCTGTGTTTTTAAACCCAGCCCAAAACCAGGACTGGGTCGTGGGGAGCAACCACCCACCCTACACTTTAGCTGCTCCCGGTAAGAGCCGGCCCGGATAGTCTTTGCAGCCATGCTATCTAGCAATTGTGTCAGTAGCACTACCTGCTGCTGACATTGACAAAATGGCTCTTACCTCACCGAGGCTATGAACCTCGGTGACACGTACCTGCCATCCATGACGGCACCCTGCACCTTACCACAATATATATATATATATATTATATAAAGCTGAATGTATGTATGAATGTCTGCTTAAGGAATCCGCACCGTCGCATTTGCAATCACAACATTTTGCACAGCCACCTCCTGTGACTCAGGAAGCGTCATAGACTATGTTTTGAGTGGAAATTTTCACCCCACGCTTTCCAATTATTTGCCAAAAATACGCTTAGTAACCTAACCGCCAAACTAAGGGAGCCATTGTCTGTTGGTTGTTGTAGCTGTTATGAAGCACCAAAACCAATTTCCATGAGTATGTGTTGGACACATATATATCGTCAAACAAACAACACCTTTAAAGAATATGGATCTCCACTGCATTATCAGAAATCAATACAATCACAAGGTATGATCAATCAGTACATAATTTTATTAAAAACAGTATACTAAACATGATTGGTACAACACAATATATAAAAACACAATTAAAAACAATAGGGCTGGTGGTGCATGATTGGTGGACAAAAAGTAAATACAGTGCAAGTGCAAAAGGGTGGTCGATCAATAGAAGTAAGTGCTATACCAGGCAGCCAACAGCTACATACGTGGTAAGCAACAATGCATTAAATTAAAGCAGATATAAATCTATACCAAACAAATAGATTTGTTTGGCACCTTGAATGTGGCATGCTGAGAGCATCAAACACAGTCGTCAAATCATCTGTATAGTATCACTGAACAAAAAGCCCAGTAAAAAAAGTGTACATAACCACAATGTATTAAAAGTTGCCAGTAAGCCAAACAGTGCTATGTAATTAAAGGTATATACTAATACTGACCACAATGAAGTCTATAACACAAGCACCACCAGTCCACTCCCGACGTGCGTTTCGTGTACTGCTTTTTCAAGGGATAGTGACTAGACCAGTGCTAATGCTGAGTATATAAGGCATGATATGTAAAACAGATAATAGAAGGAATCCTGTTATTGGCCCAGAAGTTTGAACCTGGGCACTAGAGATGTCCCGAACTGTTCGCTGACGAACAGTTCCCGGCGAACATCGCATGTTCGCGTTCGCCGTGGCGGGCGAACATATGCAATATTTGATTCGCCCGCTATACTTTATCATTGAGCAAACTTTGACCCTGTTCCTCAAAGTCAGCAGACACATTCAAGCCAATCAGCATACCCTCCCTCCCAGACTCTCCCACCTCCTATCAAAAAGCAAGGACAGCATCTATCTTAGATTCATTCTAAAGTTGCAGTGTTAGTTATAGCAGGGAGCAGGGGCGGACTGACCATTAGGGCACTCGGGCATGGACCGAGGGCCCGTGGCCAGTAGGGGGCCCGCCCTCAGGGCAGACGCGGCGGCAGGGGACATCAGGAGATGAGCGCTTCCATTGCGCTCATCTCCATAGTCATCTGTATTGTGCAGCGGCAGAGGAGGGAGAGGCGTGTCTTCTCCCTGTTCCTCTGATAGGCTGCCAGCACTAGGCCGGCAGCCTATCAGAGGCCGGTGCAGGCGGCGCGATGACGTCATCGCACCGCCGGAGCGGTACAGCTTGAGACTCTACTGGCACATAAGAGGGACAGCTACTGGCACATAAGGGGGGATGGCTACTGGAACATAAGGGGGGGCTACTGGCACAAAAGGGGCTACTGGCACATAAGGGGCTACTGACACATAAAGGGACGGCTACTGGCACATAAGAGGGCTACTGGCACATGAGGGGGCCTAATGGCACATAAGGGGGACTAATGGCACATAATGGGGACTACTGGCACTTAAGGGGGCTGCTACTGGCACATAAGGGGGACAGCTACTGGCACATAAGGGGGACGGCTACTGACACATAAGGGGACTACTGGCACATAAGGGGGGACTAATGGCACATAAGAGGGGACTAATGGCACATGAGGGGGGCCTAATGGCACATAAGGAGGGCTACTGACACATAACGGGGGCTACTGGCACATAAGGGGGACTACTGGCACATGAGGGGGCTAATGGCACATAAGGGGGCCTAATGGCACATAAGGGGCTACTGACACATAAGGGGGCTACTGCCACATAAGGGGGACTACTGTCACTTAAGGGGGCTGCTACTGGCACATAAGGGGACAGCTACTGGCACATAAGGGGACTACTGGCACATAAGGGGGACTAATGGCACATAAGGGGGCTACTGGCACATAAGGGGGACTAATGGCACATAAGGGGGCTACTGGCACATAAGGGGAGGCTACTGGCACATAAGGGAGACGGCTACTGGCACATAAGGGGTGGCTACTGGCACTTAAGGGGGACTAATGGCACATAAGGGGGCTACTGGCACATAAGTGGACTACTGGCACATAAGGGGAGGCTACTGGCACATAAGGAGGGACGGCTACTGGCATATAAGGAGGGACGGCTACTGGCACATAAGGAGGGACGGCTACTGGCACATAAGGAGGGACGGCTACTGGCACAGAAGGGGGACAGCTACTGGCACATAAGGAGGGACGGCTACTGGCACATAAGGGGGGGACTACTGGCACATAAGGGGGGGGCTACTGGCACATGGGGGAAGCACAAGAGAGGCACTTATTACTGGCACATGTGGTGGCATGGAGAGGCACGTGTTACTGGCACATTATTATGGGGCACTATGGGGGCTTCTACTTGGGCCACAAAGAATGGGTATTTTTTTTATGGGGGGCTCTGTGTGGTACTAGTATTACCAAGGGTATTATCTGTTTCTGCAGTGTAGTATTGGGGAGCACAGCGGCACAGTATTGGGGGTAGTAGGATGATTTGTCCAGAAGATGGGAGGATGATGGAAAAGTAGTAAACTAAGATTTTTTTTTGTTAAACTGCAGAGATGGAAAATGGCGACAACATGGCTGTCTAGTCTGAAGGTCTGAAAGGAGAAGACGAGGACAGAAAACATCTACATCAAAGAAGACGTCACTGGACGTAATAGGTAAGTACCCTGTATTTCTGTAGTGATGGGATCAGAGGCATAACGATGGCGGTGTGACCAGGTAGTGGAGGCGGGATATAGGTGTGGCTGGAGGTATAACATGGGCGTGGCTGGAGGTAGGGCATGGGTGGGTCCTGGAAGGGGCCCTTGATTTATTTTGCCCGGGGGCCCTGAGGGTTCTCAGTCCGCGGACAAAACAGAGATTAAACTGGTAAGAACAGATTTTTTTAATTTAGAAAAAATAGGTCAGCCTCTGCGGAGGTATTTTTGGCCGCTTTACTGAACGCTCATGCACAATGGCTGTAGGCTCATGCATCCTTTGCGGAGGTGACAAACCTGAAGGAGGAAGGTGGCTTTGAGGAGGTGGAAGACCAACCACAGCAGGCGTCCCAGAGGGCTTGTCATCTTTCAGGGACCCTTGGTGTTGTACGTGGCTGGGTGGAGAAAGAGATCTTCAATGACGTCAGTGAGGACAAGGAACGGGACATGGCTAGCTTGATATCCAACCTTGTGCAAATGGGGAGTTTGCGGTTGTGCAAATGGACTGTTTGCGGTTGTTTGTGGTGCGTTAAATGGGGAGTTTGGTCTGTCAGAGTTTGGTCTGTCGCTGTGAAGCAGGCATAACCCATACACTACCTGATCGATACAACATCATACCTGATTGTATACACACACTGGATGTTTTAAAGCACATTATTCCAAACAATTGAAGTTTATGGTGGTTCGCCCGGTTCGCCGGTTCGCGAACATTTGCGGAAGTTCACATTCGCCGCTCGCGAAAGGAAAATTTAATGTTTGCGACATCTCTAATTAATAGTGCTGTTTCTATTTTTATATTGTAATACTGTCCAGTCTATGGAAGATGCTAATAAGTTACAAGTTGATTTGGACAAACTTACTGTTTGGGCCTTCACTTGGCAAATGAATTTCAATGCAGATAAATGTAAAGTTTTGCACTTGGGGGCTAATAATCTGAATGCAGCATATGTCCTAAGGGGAGTAAAACTGGGAGAGTCACTTGTTGATAAGGATCTGGGTATATTAGTAGATCATAGACTAAATAACAGCATGCAATGCCAGTCAGCTGCCTCTAAGGCCAACAGAATTTTGTCTTGTATTAAAAGAGGTATGGACTAGAGGTAAAGGGATGTAATATTGCCACTATACAAAGTGTTGGTGTGGCCTCAACTGGAATACGCAGTTTAGTTGTGGGCACCAGACCATAAAAAGATGCCCTGGAGTTAGAAAAAGTACAGAGGAGTGCAACTAAACTCATAAAGAGCCTGGAACATCTTAGTTATGAGCAAAGATTAAAGGGTTGTCCAAGTTATATTTATTGATGACCTATCCTCAGGATAGGTCATCAATATCAGATCGGCGAGGGTCCGACACCCGGCACCCCCACCGATCAGCTGTTTGAAGAGAAGGCAGCGCCGTGCCAGCGCTGCCTCCTCTTCATTGTTTACCTACTCGCCGTTGCATCTGCAGCGGTGAGCAGGTGTAATTACACCCAAGCCGTTCCATTCATTTCAATGGGACGGCTCTGTAGTATACACTTGTATAGGAACGAGCCGCCCCATTGAAATGAATGGAACGGCTCGGTGTAATTACACCTGCTCACCGCTGCAGATGCAATGGCAGTAGGTAAACAATGAAGAGGAGGCAGCGCTGGCACGGCCGCCTTCTCTTCAAACAGCTGATCGGCGGGGTGCCGGGTGTAGGACCCCGCCGATCTGATATTGATGACCTATCCTGAGGATAGGTCATCAATAAATATAACTTGGACAACCCCTTAAATGAACTGAATTTGTTTAGCCTTGAAAAAGTCATCTAAAGGGGACATGATTAACCTGTACAAATATATAAACGGACCATAAAAAAATATCTATCGAAGCTATTCTGTGTTAAACTCCCTACGCCTGGACATAAAAATATTCAGTCATAAGAGGCGACAAGCATTCTTTATTGTAAGGGTTGTGAATCTCTGGAACAGCTTGCCGCGGGAACTGATCACAATAAATACAGTAGATGGCTTCAAAAAGGTTTAGATGATTTTTAATTCAAAATAGCAATACCCTGAATCTGGTAAAGGATAGATTTTTTTCTGGTGTGAAATTTAATTGCCAAAATAGCAATACCCTGAATCTGGTTTTCCAGCTGTTGCAGGCCAAGTTTAAATCTGTCCGTAAAGGGTATATTTTTTCTGGGGTGAAATTCAATTGCCAAAATAGCAATATCATAAATCAGTGGTTTCAGCTGTGGCTGGCCAAGTTTAATAGTGTACGGCAAAGGAAATATATTTTTCTGGGGTGAAATTCAATTGCCAAAATAGCAATACCGTAAATCAGTGGTTTCAGCTGTAGCTGGCCAAGTTTAATAGTGTCCAGCAAAGGATATATTTTGTTCTGGGGTGAAATTCAATTGCCAAAATAGCAATACTATAAATCGGTGGTTTCAGCTGTGGCTGGCCAAGTTTAATAGTGTCCAGCAAAGGATATATTTTGTTCTGGGGTGAAATTCAATTGCCAAAATAGCAATACTATAAATCAGTGGTTTCAGCTGTGACTGGCCAAGTATAATAGTGTCCGGCAAAGGATATATTTTTTCTGGGTTGAAATTCAATTGCCAATATAGCAATACCCTGAATCTGGTGTTCCAGCTGTTGCAGGTCTGGTTTAAATCTGTCCATAAAGGGTATATTTTTTCTGGGGTGAAATCTTATTGCCAAAATAGCAATACCCTGAATCTGGTGTTCCAGCTGTGATTAGACAAGTTTAATAGTATCCGTCAAAGGGTAGATTTTGTTCTGGGGTGAAACTTAATTGCCAAAATAGCAATACCCTGAATCTGGTGTTCCAGCTGTTGCAGGCCTAGTTTAAATCTGTCCGTAAAAGGGTATATTTTTTTCTGGGGTGAAATTTAATTGCCAAAACAGCAATACCCAGAATCTGGTGTTCCAGCTGTGACTGGACAAGTTTAATAGTATCCGTCAAAGGATAGATTTTGTTCTGGGGTGAAATTCACTTGCAAATATAGCAATACCCTGAGTCTGGTGTTCCAGCTGTTGCAGGCCAAGTGTTAATCTGTCCGTAAAGGGTATATTACACTCAAGGTGTATATATAAATGCTGAGAGGGTCATCTTCAATAACTTCACAGGCTACCGTGCATCTCCCATTGTATTTCTGTCCTTTAAAGGGTATATTACACAAAGTGTTAAAATACAATTGCTGAAGGCATAATCCTACATATTTTTTCACACACTACTGTGCATCTCCAAATGTAAATCTGTTCATAAAAGGATACCTTTCATCCAGGGCCTAAATACTAGGCCTACAATTGATATTTCCCTAAATCAGTGGTTACTGCTGTGCCTGGATTAGTGTAATACGGTACATATATAAATAGGCAGCTAGTGTTAGGTGCCTGTAAAAAATGCCTGAATTTGAAATCAATACATTGGGCCAAATATTTGTTTTCTTATTGTGGTGCTTGGTGAGGAAAACATCTAGTAAGGGAAGCGGACGTGGTCGTGGTGGTATTAGTGGACCCTCTGGTGCTGGGAGAGGACGTGGCCATTCTGCCTTAGCTACACGTCCCAGTGAACCAACTACCTCAGGTTCCAGTACCCGCCAGAATTGACAGCGATATTTGGTGGGGCCCAATGTCGTTCTAAGGATGGTAAGGCCTGAGCAGGTACAGGTGCTAGTCAATTGGGTGGCCGACACTGGATCCAGCACGTTCACAACATTATCTCCCACCCAGTCTTCTGCAGAAAGCGCACAGGCGGCGCCTGAAAACCAAGCCCATCAGTCTGTCACATCACCCCCATGCATATCAGGGAAACTGTCTGAGCCTTAAGTTATGCAGCAGTCTCTTATGCTGTTTGAAGACTCTACTGGTAGGGGTTCCCAAGGGAATCCACCTAGCCCTTCCCCAGTGGTGGAAGACATAGAATGCACTGATGCACAACCACTTATGTTTCCTAATGATGAGGACATGGGAATACCACCTCATCAGAGTCCGCACGTCTCTGATGATGACGAAAAACAGGTGCCAACTGCTGCGTCTTTTGGAGTGTGCAGACCAAACAGGAGGTCAGGGAGGAAGACTGTGTGGAAGACGATGCAGGGGACGATGAGGTCCTAGATCCTACATGGAAGACCCGAGTGGTTTGCACGCTGTGCCATCAGAGCCTGAAGCGAGGCATTAACGTTCTGAACCTTAGCACAACCTGCATGACCAGGCATCTACATGCAAAGCATGAACTGCAGTGGAGTAAACACCTTAAACAAGGAACTCACTTAGGCTCCCCCTGCTCCCTCTTCTGCTGCTGCCTCAGGCTCTTCCTTCGCCTCGGAAGGAATGTTGGCACCTGCCGCCCACCAGAGGATGTGACACCGGCACCACCACCTGCGTCATCAAGCATTTCCACCATGTCACATGGCAGCGTTCAGCTCTCCATCTCACAAACCTTGGAGAGAAAGCATATATTCCCACCTAGCCACCCTCGAGCCCTGGGCCTGAATGCCAGCATTTCTAAACTACTGGCCTTTGAAATGCTGTCATTCAGGCTGGTGGACACAGACAGCTTCAAACAGCTGATGGCTATGGCTGTCCCACAGTATGTTGTTCCCAGCCGCCACTACTTCTCCAAGACAGCCGTGTCTTCCATGCGCAACCAAGTAGCCGATAAAATCAAGTGTGCACTGCGCAACGACATCTGTGGCAAGATCCACCTAACCACAGATACGTGGGACACTATATCTCCCTAACTGCACACTGGGTAAATGTAGTGGCGGGGGCTTAGGCGGGGAGTTCCTTGGCACACGTCCTTTCGCCGCCAAGGATCGCAGGGCATTATTATTTGCCTCCTGTAGCCTCCTCCTCCTACTCGGCTTCCTCCTCCTCTGCTTCCACCAGCTCATCCAGCCAGCCACACACCTTCAACACCAACTTCAGCACAGCCGGGGTAAACGTCAGCAGGCCATTCTGAAACTCATATGTTTGGGGGACAGGCCCCACACCGCGCAGGAGTTGTGGCGGAGTATTGAACAACAGACTGACGAGTGGTTTCTGCCGGTGGGCCTCAAGCCCGGCCTGGTAGTGTGCGATAATGGGCGAAATCTCGTCGCCTCTCTGGGACTAGCCGGTTTGACGCACATCCCTTGCCTGGTGCATGTGCTGAATTTGGTGGTGCAGAAGTTCATTCACAACTACCCCGACATGTCAGAGCTGCTGCGTAAAGTGCGGGCCGTCTGTGCGCGCTTCCGGCGTTCACATCCTGCCGCTGCTCGTCTGTCTGCGCTACAGCGTAACTTCAACCCTCCCTCTCACCGCCTCATATGCGACGTGCCCACCAGGTGGAACTCCACCTTGCACATGCTGTAGAGACTGTGCGAGCAGCAGCAGGCCATAGTGGAGTTTCAGCTGCAGCACGCACGCGTCAGTCGCACTGCGGAACCACACCACTTCACCACCAATGATTGGTCCTCCATGCAAGACCTGTGTGCGCTGTTGCGCTGTTCCGAGTACTCCACCAAAATGGCCAGTGGCGATGACACCGTTATCAGCGTTACAATACCACTTCTATGTCTCCTTGAGAAAACGCTTATGGCGATGATGGAAGAGGAGGTGGCCCAGGAGGAGGAGGAGGATGAGGGGTCATTTTTAGCACTTTCAGGCCAGTCTGTTAGAAGTGGCTCAGAGGAAGGTTTTTGCTACAGCAGAGGCCAGGTACAAATGTGGCCAGCCAGGGCCCACTACTGGAGGACGAGGAGGATGAGGAGGAGGTGGAGGAGGATAAAGAAGAAGCAGGTTCACAGCGGGGTGGCACCCGACACAGCTCCGGCTCATCACTGGTGTGTGGCTGGGGGATACGGAGGACGATGACGATACGCCTGAGCTTGTCCTTACCTCTGGGGAGCCTGGCACACATGAGCGACTACATGCTGCAGTGCCTGCGCAACGACAGCAGAGTTGCCCACATTTTAACTTGTGCGGACTACTGGGTTGCCACCCTGCTGGATCCCCGGTACAAAGACAATGTGCCCACCTTACTTCCTGCACTGGAGCGTAATAGGAAGATGCGCGAGTACAAGCGCACGCTGGTAGACAAGCTCCTTAGAGCATTCCCAAATGTCACAGGGGAACAGGTGGAAGCCCAAGGTGAAGGCAGAGGAGGAGCAAGAGGTCGCCAACGCAGCTGTGTCACGGCCAGCTCCTCTGAGGGCAGGGTTAGCATGGTAGAAATGTGGAAAAGTTTTGTCTCCACGCCACAGCTAACTGCACCACCACCTGATACGGAATGTGTTAGCAGGAGGCAGCATTTCATTAACATGGTTGAACAGTACGTCTGCACACTCCTCCACGTACTGACTGATGGTTCGGCTCCATTCAACTTCTGGGTCTCCAAATTGTCCACAGCCAACGTGGACAAGCTGACGTTCATAAAAATAAACCAGGCATGGATCCCACAGGACCTGTCCCTCCCTTGTGCAGAATAGACATTTATGACTGCCTCCCCTCAACCATGTATTCTTGTACTCCGGGCACTTCTTTATTGAATCCTCATTTTTTTAACTTTACCATGATCTTGCGGTGCAACCGAAAGTTGAATGAACCTCTCCTCAATCTGGGTGCACGGACCTAAATAACTGAAAGTGGCCTTCTCCAGTGGTGGGCGATATGATGCCTTATTTCATGCTGTGGGACCTCTCTCCTCTGTCTGGGTGCTGGGGCCTAAATAACTGAAAGTGGCCTTCTCCAGTGGTGGGTGATATGACGCCTTATTCCTTGCTGTTGGACCTCTCTCCTCTGTCTGGGTGCTGGGGTCTAAATAACTCAAAGTGGCCTTCTCCAGTGGTGGGTTATATGACGCCTTATTCCTTGCTGTGGGACCTCCTCCTCTGTCTGGGTGCTGGGGCCTAAATAACTGAAAGTGGTCTTCTCCAGTGGTGGGTGATATGACGCATGATTCCTTGCTGTGGGACCTCTCTCCTATGTCTGGGTGCTGAGGCCTAAATAAAGTGGCCCTCTTCAGTGGTGGGTGATATAACGCCTTATTCCTTGCTGTGGGACCTCTCTCCTCTGTCTGGGTGCTGGGGCCTAAATAACTGAAAGTGGCCTTCTCCAGTGGTGGGTGATATGACGCCTTATTCCTTGCTGTGGGACCTCTCTCCTCTGTCTGGGTGCTGGGGCCTAAATAACTGATAGTGGCCATCTCCAGCGGTGGGTGATATGATGCCTTATTCCTTGCTGTGGTACCTCTCTCCTCTGTCTAGGTGCTGGGGTCTAAATAAGTGAAAGTGGCCTTCTCCAGTGGTGGGTGATATGATGCCTTATTCCTTGCTGTGGACCTCTCCCTCTGTCTGGGTGCTGGGGCCTAAATAACTGAAAGTGGCCTTCTCCAGTGGTGGGTGATATGACGCCTTATTTCTTGCTGTGGGACCTCTCTCCACTGTCTGGGTGCTGGGGCCTAAATAACTGAAAGTGGCTTTCTCCAGTGGTGGGTGATATGACGCCTTATTTCTTGCTTTGGGACCTCTCTCCACTGTCTGGGTGCTGGGGCTCAAATAACTCAAAGTGGCCTTCTCCAGTGTGCGGAGTAGGATTCTGGCTAACCGGGAGCAATGCCTGTCGAGACAAGCCCAAACATAACAATAGCTGATCTCCTCAGGAGACCAGCTACAACACCACCGCAGAGCCTCACCTTGGGAGTCTCAACATCAACTGAAGTGCAAGTTCCCTGGGAAAAGGAATATAAAATAAATGTGCAGCCCCAGTTATGGGTCTACAACACACTGAAAGCCAGATATCCCTCAAAGGAGGAAGAACCAAGCAAAAGGGTGTCTCCATTACAGAGATCACCAAATCCAACTATATGTAAGTGGCCCCTATGTCAAGATCCCGCTTTCTTACATGCTTTAAGGATGTGGCGGAAAAACCTAAGCCAGTTATCCATCCACAGACAGCTGTATTCGTGGTGTTGCCCTCATCAGTGCAGAGTAGGATTCTGGCTAACCGGGAGCAATGCCTCGGAGACCACCCAAACACAACAATAGCTGATCTCCTCAGGAGACCAGCTACAAAAACACTGCGGAGCCTCACTTAAGAGTCTCAACACAGCAATCCGAAGTGCAAAGTTCCCTGGGAAAGGGAATATGCAAAATAAATGTGGAGCCCCAGTTATGGGTCTACAACACAATGAAAGCCAGATATCCCTCAAAGGAAGGAAAACCAAGCAAAGGGTGTCTCCATTACAGAGATCACCAAATCCACCATATTAAGTGGCCCCTATGTCAAGATCCCGCTTTTTTACAAGCTTTAAGGATGTGACGGGAAAACCTAAGCCAGTTATCCATCCACAGACAGCTGTTTCGAGGTGTTGCCCCTCATCAGTGCGGAGTAGGATTCTGGCTAACCAGGAGCAATGCCTCGGAGACCACCCAAACACAACAATAGCTGATCTCCTCAGGAGACCAGCTACAAAAACACAGCGGAGCCTCACTTAGAGTCTCAACACAGCAATCCGAAGTGCAAAGTTCCCTGGGAAAAGGGAATATGCAAAATAAATGTGGAGCCCCAGTTATGGGTCTACAACACAATGAAAGCCAGATATCCCTCAAAGGAAGGAAAACCAAGCAAAGGGTGTCTCCATTACAGAGATCACCAAATCCACCATATTAAGTGGCCCCTATGTCAAGATCCCGCTTTTTTACAAGCTTTAAGGATGTGACGGGGAAAACCTAAGCCAGTTATCCATCCACAGACAGCTGTTTCGAGGTGTTGCCACTCATCAGTGCGGAGTAGGATTCTGGCTAACCGGGAGCAATGCCTCGGAGACCACCCAAACACAACAATAGCTGATCTCCTCAGGAGACCAGCTACAAAAACACAGCGGAGCCTCACTTAAGAGTCTCAACACAGCAATCCGAAGTGCAAAGTTCCCTGGGAAAAGGGAATATGCAAAATAAATGTGGAGCCCCAGTTATGGGTCTACAACACAATGAAAGCCAGATATCCCTCAAAGGAAGGAAAACCAAGCAAGGGGTGTCTCCATTACAGAGATCACCAAATCCACCATATTAAGTGGCCCCTATGTCAAGATCCCGCTTTTTTACAAGCTTTAAGGATGTGACGGGAAAACCTAAGCCAGTTATCCATCCACAGACAGCTGTTTCGAGGTGTTGCCACTCATCAGTGCGGAGTAGGATTCTGGCTAACCGGGAGCAATGCCTCGGAGACCACCCAAACACAACAATAGCTGATCTCCTCAGGAGACCAGCTACAAAAACACAGCGGAGCCTCACTTAAGAGTCTCAACACAGCAATCCGAAGTGCAAAGTTCCCTGGGAAAGGGAATATGCAAAATAAATGTGGAGCCCCAGTTATGGGTCTACAACACAATGAAAGCCAGATATCCCTCAAAGGAAGGAAAACCAAGCAAAGGGTGTCTCCATTACAGAGATCACCAAATCCACCATATTAAGTGGCCCCTATGTCAAGATCCCGCTTTTTTTACAAGCTTTAAGGATGTGACGGGAAAACCTAAGCCAGTTATCCATCCACAGACAGCTGTTTCGATGTGTTGCCACTCATCAGTGCGGAGTAGGATTCTGGCTAACCGAGAGCAATGCCTCGGGGACCACCCAAACACAACAATAGCTGATCTCCTCAGGGAGACCAGCTACAAAACACTGCGGAGCCTCACTTAAGAGTCTCAACACAGCAATCCCAACTGCAAAGTTCCCTGGGAAAAGGGAATATGCAAAATAAATGTGGAGCCCCAGTTATGGGTCTACAACACAATGAAAGCCAGATATCCCTCAAAGGAAGGAAAACCAAGCAAAGGGTTGTCTCCATTACAGAGATCACCAAATCCACCATATTAAGTGGCCCCTATGTCAAGATCCCGCTTTTTTACAAGCTTGAAGGATGTGACAGGGAAAACCTAAGCCAGTTATCCATCCACAGACAGCTGTTTCGAGGTGTTGCCACTCATCAGTGCGGAGTAGGATTCTGGCTAACCGGGTGCAATGCCTCGGGGACCACCCAAACACAACAATAGCTGATCTCCTCAGGAGACCAGCTACAAAAACACCGCAGAGCCTCACTTAAGAGTCTCAACACAGCAATCCCAAGTGCAAAGTTCCCTGGGAAAAGGGAATATGCAAAATAAATGTGGAGCCCCAGTTATGGGTCTACAACACAATGAAAGCCAGATATCCCTCAAAGGAAGGAAAACCAAGCAAAGGGTTGTCTCCATTACAGAGATCACCAAATCCACCATATTAAGTGGCCCCTATGTCAAGATCCCACTTTTTTACAAGCTTGAAGGATGTGACGGGAAAACCTAAGCCAGTTATCCATCCACAGACAGCTGTTTCAGGGTGTTGCCACTCATCAGTGCGGAGTAGGATTCTAGCTAACCGGGTGCAATGCCTCGGGGACCACCCAAACACAACAATAGCTGATTCTCAGGAGACCAGCTACAAAAACCGCGGAGCCTCACTTAAGAGTCTCAACACAGCAATCCGAAGTGCAAAGTTCCCTGGGAAAAGGGAATATGCAAAATAAATGTGGAGCCCCAGTTATGGGTCTACAACACAATGAAAGCCAGATATCCCTCAAAGGAAGGAAAACCAAGCAAAAGGGTGTCTCCATTACAGAGATCACCAAATCCACCATATTAAGTGGCCCCTATGTCAAGATCCCATTTTTTTACAAGCTTTAAGGATGTGACAGGGAAAACCTAAGCCAGTTATCCATCCACAGACAGCTGTTTCGGGGTGTTGCCCCTCATCAGTGCGGAGTAGGATTCTAGCTAACCGGGTGCAATGCCTCGGGGACCACCCAAACACAACAATAGCTGATCTCCTCAGGAGACCAGCTACAAAAACACGCAGAGCCTCACTTAAGAGTCTCAACACAGCAATCCTAAGTGCAAAGTTCCCTGGGAAAAGGGAATATGCAAAATAAATGTGGAGCCCCAGTTATGGGTCTACAACACAATGAAAGCCAGATATTCCTCAAAGGAAGGAAAACTAAGCAAAGGGTGTCTCCATTACAGAGATCACCAAATCCACCATATTAAGTGGCCCCTATGTCAAGATCCCACTTTTTTACAAGCTTTAAGGATGTGACGGGAAAACCTAAGCCAGTTATCCATCCACAGACAGCTGTTTCAGGTGTTGCCCCTCATCAGTGCGGAGTAGGATTCTGGCTAACCGGGAGCAATGCCTCGGAGACCACCCAAACACAACAATAGCTGATCTCCTCAGGAGACCAGCTACAAAAACACTGCGGAGCCTCACTTAAGAGTCTCAACACAGCAATCCGAAGTGCAAAGTTCCCTGGGAAAAGGGAATATGCAAAATAAATGTGGAGCCCCAGTCATGGGTCTACAACACAATGAAAGCCAGATATCCCTCAAAGGAAGGAAAACCAAGCAAAAGGGTGTCTCCATTACAGAGATCACCAAATCCACCATATTAAGTGGCCCCTATGTCAAGATCCCGCTTTTTTACAAGCTTTAAGGATGTGACGGGAAAACCTAAGCCAGTTATCCATCCACAGACAGCTGTTTCGGGGTGTTGCCCTCATCAGTGCGAGTAGGATTCTGGCTAACCGGGAGCAATGCCTCGGGACCACCAAACACAACAATAGCTGACTCTCAGGAGACCAGCTACAAAAACACACGGAGCCTCACATAAGAGTCTCAACACAGCAATCCCAAGTGCAAAGTTCCTGGGAAAAGGGAATATGCAAAATAAATGTGGAGCCCCAGTTATGGGTCTACAACACAATGAAAGCCAGATATCCCTCAAAGGAAGGAAAACCAAGCAAAGGTTGTCTCCATTACAGAGATCACCAAATCCACCATATTAAGTGGCCCCTATGTCAAGATCCCACTTTTTACAAGCTTGAAGGATGTGACAGGGAAAACCTAAGCCAGTTATCCATCCACAGACAGCTGTTTCAGGGTGTTGCCCCTCATCAGTGCGGAGTAGGATTCTAGCTAACCGGGAGCAATGCCTCGAGGACCACTCCAAACACAACAATAGCTGATCTCCTCAGGAGACCAGCTACAAAAACCGCGGAGCCTCACTTAAGAGTCTCAACACAGCAATCCCAATGTGCAAAGTTCCCTGGGAAAAGGGAATATGCAAAATAAATGTGGAGCCTCAGTTATGGGTCTACAACACAATGAAAGCCAGATATCCCTCAAAGGAAGGAAAACCAAGCAAAGGTTGTCTCCATTACAGAGATCACCAAATCCACCATATTAAGTGGCCCTATGTCAAGATCCCACTTTTTTACAAGCTTTAAGGATGTGACGGGAAAACCTAAGCCAGTTATCCATCCACAGACAGCTGTTTCGAGGTGTTGCCCCTCATCAGTGCGGAGTAGGATTCTAGCTAACCGGGTGCAATGCCTCGAGGACCACCCAAACACAACAATAGCTGATCTCCAGGAGACCAGCTACAAAAACAGCAGAGCCTCACTTAAGAGTCTCAACACAGCAATCCGAAGTGCAAAGTTCCCTGGGAAAAGGAATATGCAAAATAAATGTGGAGCCCCAGTTATGGGTCTACAACACAGTGAAAGCCAGATATCCCTCAAAGGAAGGAAAACCAAGCAAAGGGTGTCTCCATTACAGAGATCACCAAATCCACCATATTAATGTGGCCCCTATGTCAAGATCCCGATTTTTACAAGCTTTAAGGATGTGACGGGAAAACCTAAGCCAGTTATCCATCCACAGACAGCTGTTTCGGGTGTTGCCCCTCATCAGTGCGAGAGTAGGATTCTGGCTAACCGGGGCAATGCCTCTGGGACCACCCAAACACAACAATAGCTGATTTCCTCAGGAGACCAGCTACAAAAACACAGCTGAGCCTCATTAAGAGTCTCAACACAGCAATCCAGTGCAAAGTTCCCTGGGAAAAGGGAATATGCAAAATAAATGTGAGCCCCAGTTATGGGTCTACAACACAATGCAAGGCAGATATTCCTCAAAGGAAGGAAAACCAAGCAAAAGGGTGTCTCCATTACAGAGATCACCAAATCCACCATATTAATAGCCCCTATGTCAAGATCCCGCTTTTTACAAGCTTTAAGGATGTGACAGGGAAAACTTATGCCAGTTATCCATCCACAGACAGCTGTTTGGGTTGTTTGCCCCTCATCAGTGCGGCAGTAGGATTCTGGCTAACCGGGAGCAATGCCTCGGAGACCACCCAAACACAGACAATAGCTGATCTCCTCAGGGAGACCAGCTACAAAACACCGCGGAGCCTCACTTAATAGTCTCAACACAGCAATCCGAAGTGCAAAGTTCTCTGGGAAAAGAGGAATATGCAAAATAAATGTAGAGCCCCACAGTCATGGGTCTACAACACAATGAAAGCCAAATATCCCTCAAAGGAAGGAAAACCAAGCAAAGGTTGTCTCCATTACAGAAATCACCAAATCCACTATATTAAGTGGCCTCTATGTCAAGATCCTGCTTTTTTTACAAGCTTTAAGGATGTGACGGGGAAAACCTAAGCCAGTTATCCTTCCACAGACAGCTGTTTCGAGGTGTTGCCCCTAATCAGTGTGGAGTAGGATTCTGGCTAATCAGGAGCAATGCCTCGGAGACCACCCAAACACAACAATAGCTGATCTCCTCAGGGAGACCAGCTACAAAAATCACCGCTGAGCCTCACTTAAGAGTCTCAACACAGCAATCCGAAGTGCAAAGTTCGCTGGGAAAAGGGAATATGCAAAATAAATGTGGAGCCCCAGTTATGGGTCTACAACACAATGAAAGCCAGATATCCCTCAAAGGAAGGAAAACCAAGCAAAAGGGTGTCTCCATTACAGAGATCACGAAATCCACCATATTAAGTGGCCCCTATGTCAAGATTCCACTTTTTTTACAAGCTTGAAGGATGTGACGGGGAAAACCTAAGCTAGTTATCCATCCACAGACAGCTGTTTCGGGGTGTTACCCAACATCAGTGCGGAGTAGGATTCTAGCTAACCGAGAGCAATGCCTCGTGGACCACCCAAACACAACAATAGCTGATTTCCTCAGGGAGACCAAATACAAAAAACACCGCGGAGCCTCACTTAAGAGTCTCAACACAGCAATCCGAAGTGCAAAGTTCCCTGGGAAAAGGGAATTTGCAAAATTAATGTGGAGCCCCAGTTATGGGTCTACAACACAATGAAAGCCAGATATCCCTCAATTGAAGGAAAACCAAGCAAAAGGGTGTCTCCATTACAGAGATCACCAAATCCACGATATTAAGTGGCCCCTATGTCAAGATCCCACTTTTTTTTACAAGCTTTAAGAATGTGACGTGGAAAACCTAAGCCAGGTATCCATCCACAGACATCTGTTTTGTGGTGTTGCCCCTCATCAGTGCGGAGTAGGATTCTGGCTAACCGGGAGAAATGCCTCGGAGATAACCCAAACACAACAATAGCTGATCTCCTCAGGGAGACCAGCTACAAAAAACAGCGCGGGTCTCACTTAAGAGTCTCAACACAGCAATCCGATGTGCAAAGTTCCCTGGGAAAAGGGAGTATGCAAAATAAATGTGGAACCCCAGTTATGGGTCTACAACACAATCAAAGCCAGATATCCCTCAAAGGAAGGAAATCCAAGCAAAAGGGTGTCTCCATTACAGAGATCACGAAATCCACCATATTAAGTGGCCCCTATGTCAAGATCCCACTTTTTTTTACAAGCTTGAAGGATGTGACGTGGAAAACCTAAGCCAGTCATCCATCCACAGACAGCTGTTTCGGGGTGTTGCCCCACATCAGTGTGGAGTAGGATTCTGGCTAACCGGGAGCAATGCCTCGTGGACCACCCAAACACAACAATAGCTGATTTCCTCAGGGAGACCAAATACAAAAAACACCACGGAGCCTCAATTAAGAGTCTCAACACAGCAATCCGAAGTGCAAAGTTCCCTGGGAAAGGGAATATGCAAAATTAATGTGGAGCCCCAGTTATGGGTCTACAACACAATGAAAGCCAGATATCCCTCAAAGGAAGGAAAACCAAGCAATACGGGGAAAACCTAAGCCAGTTATCCATCCACAGACAGCTGTTTCGGGGTGTTGCCCCTCATCAGAGCGGAGTAGGATTCTAGCTAATCGGGTGCAATGCCTCGGGGCCACCCAAACACAACAATAGCTGATTTCCTTAGGGAGACCAAATACAAAAAACACCGCGGAGCCTCAATTAAGGGTCTCAACACAGCAATCTGAAGTGCAAAGTTCCCTGGGAAAAGGGAATATGCAAAATAAATGTGGAGCCCCAGTTATGGGTCTACAACACAATGAAAGCCAGATATCCCTCAAAGGACGGAAAACCAAGCAAAGGGGTGTCTCTATTACAGAGATCAAAAATATCCACCATATTAAGTGGCCCCTATGTCAAGATGCCGCTTTTTTTACAAGCTTGAGGGATGTGACGGGGAAAACCTAAGCCAGTTTTCCATCCACAGACAGCTGTTTCGATATGTGTTGCCACTCATCAGTGTGGAGTAGGATTCTGGCTAACCGGGAGCAATGCCTCGGAGACCACCCAAACACAACAATAGCTGATCTCCTCAGGGAGGCCAGCTACAAAAAACACAGCGGAGCCTCAATTAAGAGTCTCAACACAGCAATCCGAAGTGCAAAGTTCCCTTGGAAAAGGGAATATGCAAAACAAATGTGGAGCCCCAGTTATGGGTCTACAACACAATGAAAGCCAGATATCCCTCAAAGGAAGGAAAACCAAGCAATACGGGGAAAACCTAAGCCAGTTATCCATCCACAGACAGCTGTTTCGTTGTGTTGCCCCTCATCAGAGCGGAGTAGGATTCTAGCTAATCGGGTGCAATGCCTCGGGGCCACCCAAACACAACAATAGCTGATTTCCTTAGGGAGACCAAATACAAAAAACACCGCGGAGCCTCAATTAAGGGTCTCAACACAGCAATCTGAAGTGCAAAGTTCCCTGGGAAAAGGGAATATGCAAAATAAATGTGGAGCCCCAGTTATGGGTCTACAACACAATCAAAGCCAGATATCCCTCAAAGGAAGGAAAACCAAGCAAAGGGGTGTCTCCATTACAGAGATCACCAAATCCACCATATTAACCACTTAAGCCCCCCTAGCTTAAACACCCTTAATGACCAGGCCACTTTTTACAATTCCGCACTACACTACTTTCACCGTTTATTGCTCCGTCACACAACTTACCACCCAAATGAATTTTACCTCCTTTTCTTCTCACTAATAGAGCTTTCATTTGGTGGTATTTCATTGTTGCTGACATTTTTACTTTTTTTGCCATTAATACAAATTTAACGACATTTTTGCAAAAAAATGACATTTTTCACTTTCTGTTGTAAAATTTTTAAAAAAACTACATTTCTATATAAATTTTCTCTAAATTTATTGTTCTACATGTCTTTGATAAAAAAAGTCCAATAAGTGTATATTTATTGGTTTGGGTAAAAGTTATAGCGTTTACAAACTATGGTGCAAAAAGTGAATTTCGGCATTTTGAAGCAGCTCTGACTTTCTGAGCGCCTGTCATGTTTCTTCAGGTGCTAGAATGTCAGGAAAGTATAAATACCCCCAAATCACACCATTTTAGAAAGAAGACACCCCAAAGTATTCGCGGAGGGGCATGGTGAGTTCATGTATCATTTCATTTTTTTTCACAAGTTAGCGGAAAATGACACTTCCTGAGAAAAAAAAAAAAAAAAAAGTTTCAATTTCTGCTAACTTCTGGCAAAAAAAAAAGAAATCTCAGACGGACTCACTATGCCCCTCAGTGAATACCTTGGGGTGTCTACTTTCCGAAAAGGGGTCATTTGTGGGGTGTGTTTACTGTTCTGGCATTTTGGGCGGGGCTAAATTGTGAGCCGCCATGTAAAACCTAAAGGTACTCGTTGGAATTTGGGCCCCTTTGCACCCAGGTTGCAAAAAAGTGTCACTTATGTGATATCGCCGTGCTCAGGAGAAGTAGGGCAATGTGTTTTGGGGTGTATTTTTACATATACCCATGTTGGGTGAGAGAAATATCTCTGTAAACTGACAACTTTGTATAAAATTTTTTAAAAGTTGTCGCTTATAGAGATATTTTTCACACACAGTATAGGTATATATAAAAATACACACCAAAGCACATTGCCCTACTTCTCCTGAGTACGGCGATACCACATGTGTGCCACTTTTTTGCAGCCTGGGTGCGCAAAGGGCCCTAAACCAATGAGTACCTTTAGGATTTCACAGGGCATTTTTACGCATTTGGATTCCAGACTTCTTCTCACGCTTTAGGGGCCCCTAAAATGCCAGGACAGTATAAATACCCCACATGTGACCCCATTTTGGAAAGAAGACAACCCAAGGTATTCCGTGAGGGGTATGGTGAGTTCATGTAAAATTTTATTTTTTGTCACAAGTTAGTGGAATATGAGACTTTGTAAAAAACTAAATAAAAAAATATATATATCAATTTCCGCTAACTTGTGCCAAGAAATAAAAATTCTGGTAACTCGCCATGCCCTCACGGAATACCTTGAGGTGTCTTCTTTCCAAAATGGGGTCACATGTGGGGTATGTATACTGCCCTGGCATTTAGGGGCCCCTAAAGCGTGAGAATCCAAATGCGTAAAATGGCCTGTGAAATCCTAAGGTACTCATTGGTTTAGGGCCTTTGTGCACCTGGCTGCAAAGTGCCACTCATGTGGTATCGCCGAACTCAGGAGAAGTAGGGCAATGTGTTTTGGGGTGTATTTTACATATACCATGCTGCGTGTGAGAAATATTGCTGTAAACGACAACTTTTTACATTTTTTTATTCAAAGTTGTCAATTTACAGAGATATTTCTCACACAAAGTATGGGTATATGTAAAAATACACCCCAAAACACATTGCCCTACTTCTCCTGAGTACGGCGATACCACATGAGTGACACTTTTTTGCAGCCAAGATGCGCAAAGGGGTCCTAAAACCAATGAATACCTTTTAGGAGGGCATTTTTACGCATTTTTCTTCTCACGCTTTAGGGCCCCTAAAATGCCAGGGCAGTATACATACCCCACATGTGACCCCATTTTGGAAAGAAGACACCCCAAGGTATTCTGTGAGGGGCATGGCGAGTTCATAGAAGATTTTTTTTTTGGCACAAGTTAGCGGAAATTGATTTTTTATTGTTTTTTCTCATAAAGTCTACCTTTCTGCTAACTTTTGACAAAAAGTTAAATTTTCATGGACTCACTATGCCCTCAGCGAATACCTTGGGTGTCTTCTTTCCAAAATGGGGTCATTTGTGGGTGTTTGTACTGTTCTGGCATTTTGGGTGGGGCTAAATTGTGAGCAGCCATATAAACCTAAAGGTACTCGTTGGAATTTGGGCCCCTTTACGCACTCGGGCTGCAAAAAGTGTCACTCATGTGTATCGCCGTACTAGGAGAAGTAGGGCAGTGTTTGGGGTGTATTTACATATACCCATACTTTGTGTGAGAAATATCTCTGTAAATTGACAACTTTGAATAAAAAAATTTAAAAAGTTGTCGTTTACAGTGATATTTCTCACACACAGTATGGGTATATGTAAAAATACACCCCAAAACACATTGCCCTACTTCTCCCGAGTACGGCGATACCACATGTGTGCCACTTTTTTGCAGCCAAGATGCGCAAAGGGGCCCTAAAACCAATGAGTACCTTTAGGATTTCAAAGGGCATTTTTACGCATTTGGATTCTCACACTTTAGGACCCCTAAAATGCCAGGGCAGTATAAATACCCCACAAGTGACCCCATTGTGGAAAGAAGACACCCCAAGGTAATCCGTGAGGGGTATGGCGAGTTCACAGAAAAAAGAAAATTTGGCACAAGTTAGCGGAAATTGATTTTTTTTTTTTTTTTTTTTTTTTTTTTTACAATCTCATATTCCACTAACTTGTGACAAAAAATAAAATTTTACATGAACTCACCATACCCCTCGCGGAATACCTTGGGGTGTCTTCTTTCTAAAATGGGGTCACATGTGAGGTGTTTGTACTGCCCTGGCATTTGAGGGTCTCCGCAATCATTACACGTATGGCCAGCATTAGGAGTTTCTGCGATTCTCCTTATATTGAGCATACGGGTAATGAGATTTTTTCCGTTCAGCCTCTGGGCTGAAAAGAAAAATGAACGGCACAGATTTTTCATTCGCATCAATCAATGTGGATGAAAAATCTCTGGCCAAAATGTGCAAAAAACAAAACGGCACAGATTTCCTCATTCGCATCGATCAATGTGGATGAATAAATCTCTGCCAAAAATGTGCAAAAAAAGTAGTAAGGCCCCATTCACACGTCCGCAAAAATGTCCGCATCAGCATTTGCGGAGCTGCGGCCGCAAACTTCCGGGTTTCGGCCCCCAAGCATCCGGCCGCAGCTCCGCAAAAGATAGAGCATGTCCTATTCTTGTCCGCAATTGCGGACAAGAAAAGGCATTTTCTATATAGTTCTGGCAATGTGCGGATCCGCAAAATGCGGAAAGCACATTGCTGGTGTCCGTGTTTTGCGGATCCGTGGATCCATGGATCCGCAAAACACATACGGACGTCTGAATGAGCCTTACAGGGGGTAATTAGTGTCAGGGGGGTGACATGGGGTGATCGGGGGTTAATCAGGGGTTAATCAGTGACGGGGGTGGGGGGGTGGGGTGGATGGGTGGGGTGGGGGGTCTGTGTGGTGTTTTGGTGCACTTATAAAAGTTTCTTTGGTGGTCCCAAGCAAAAGGGACCACCAAAGGAACGATCAGCAAGCATATCAGACGCTGATAACAAAACAGCGTCTGATATGCCATTTTTTTAACTTCTACAGCCTGCCAGCGCACGATCAGCGCTGGCAGGCTGTAGCTTACCTTGTCCCCGACGTGATCCTGTGAACGCGCGCACGAGTTCACAGGAAATCTCGCCTCTCGCGAGATGACGCGCAAGCGCGTCAAGGAGGAACAGACCGACCGCCCGCAGGACACAATCCTGCGTGAGGCGTTCGGAAAGAGGTTAAGTGTCCCCTATGTCAAGATGCCGCTTTTTTTACAAGCTTTAAGGATGTGACGGGGAAAACCTAAGCCAGTTATCCATCCACAGACAGCTGTTTCGGGGTGTTGCCCCTAATCAGTGCGGAGTAGGATTCTGGCTAACCGGCGAGCAATGACTCGGGGACCACCCAAACACAACAATAGCTGATCTCCTCAGGGAGACCAGCTACAAAAAACACAGCGGAGCCTCACTTAAGAGTCTCAACACAGCAATCCGAAGTGCAAAGAACCCTGGGAAAAGGGAATATGCAAAATAAATGTGGAGCCCCAGTTATGGGTCTACAACACAATGAAAGCCAGACATCCCTCAAAGGAAGGAAAACCAAGCAAAAGGGTGTCTCCATTACAGAGATCACGAAATCCACCATATTAAGTGGCTCCTATGTCAAGATCCCGCTTTTTTTACAAGCTTTAAGGATGTGACGGGGAAAACCTAAGCCAGTTATCCATCCACAGACAGCTGTTTCGGGGTGTTGCCCCTCATCAGTGCGGAGTAGGATTCTGGCTAACCAGGAGCAATGCCTCGGAGACCACCCAAACACAACAATAGCTGATCTCCTCAGGGAGACCAGCTACAAAAAACACAGCGGAGCCTCACTTAAGAGTCTCAACACAGCAATCTGAAGAGCAAAGTTCCCTGGGAAAAGGGAATATGCAAAATAAATGTGGAGCCCCAGTTATGGGTCTACAACACAATCAAAGCCAGACATCCCTCAAAGGAAGGAAAACCAAGCAAAAGGGTGTCTCCATTACAGAGATCACCAAATCCATCATGTTAAGTGGCCCCTATGTCAAGATCCTGCTTTTTTTTTACAAGCTTTAAAGATGTGACGGGGAAAACCAAAGACATTTATCCATCCACAGACAGCTTTTTTGGGGTGTTGTCCCTCATCAGTGCGGAGTAGGATTCTGGCTAACCGGGAGCAATGCCTCGGAGATAACCCAAACACAACAATAGCTGATCTCCTCAGGGAGACCAGCTACAAAAAACAGCGCGGGTCTCACTTAAGAGTCTCAACACAGCAATCCGAAGTGCAAAGTTACCTGGGAAAAGGGAGTATGCAAAATAAATGTGGAGCCCCAGTTATGGGTCTACAACACAATGAAAGCCAGATATCCCTCAAAGGAAGGAAAACCAAGCAAAGGGGAGTCTCCATTACAGAGATCACCAAATCCACCATATTAAGTGGCCCCTATGTCAAGATCCCGCTTTTTTTTCAAGCTTTAAGGATGTGACGGGGAAAACCTAAGCCAGTTATCCATCCACAGACAGCTGTTTCAGGGTGTTGCCCCTCATCATTGCGGAGTAGGATTCTGGCTAACCGGGAACAATGACTCGGGGACCACCCAAACACAACAATGGCTGATCTCCTCAGGGAGACCAGCTACAAAAAACACCGCAAAGCCTCACTTAAGAGTCTCAACACAGCAATCCGAAGTGCAAAGTTCCCTGGGAAAAGGGAATATGCAAAATAAATGTGCAGCCCCAGTTATGGGTCTACAACACAATCAAAGCCAGATATCCCTCAAAGGAAGGAAAACCAAGCAAAAGGGTGTCTCCATTACAGAGATCACGAAATCCACCATATTAAGTGGCCCCTATGTCAAGATCCCGCTTTTTTTACAAGCTTGAAGGATGTGACGAGAAAACCTAAGCCAGTTATCCATCCACAGACAGCTGTTTCAGGGTGTTGCCCCTCATCATTGCGGAGTAGGATTCTGGCTAACCGTGAACAATGACTCGGGGACCACCCAAACACAACAATAGCTGATCTCCTCAGGGAGACCAGCTACAAAAAACACCGCAAAGCCTCACTTAAGAGTCTCAACACAGCAATCCGAAGGGCAAAGTTCCCTGGGAAAAGGGAATATGCAAAATAAATGTGGAGCCCCAGTTATGGGTCTACAACACAATAAAAGCCAGATATCCCTCAAAGGAAGGAAAACCAAGCAAAGGGGAGTCTCCATTACAGAGATCACTAAATCCACCATATTAAGTGGCCCCTATGTCAAGATCCAACTTTTTTTTACAAGCTTTAAGGATGTGACGTGGAAAACCTAAGCCAGTTATCCATCCACAGACAGCTGTTTCGGGGTTTTGCCCCTCATCAGTGCGGAGTAGGATTCTAGCTAACCGGGAGCAATGCCTCGGAGACCACCCAAAAACAACAATAGCTGATCTCCTCAGAGAGACCAGCTACAAAAAACATCGCAAAGCCTCACTTAAGAGTCTCAACACAGCAATCCGAAGTGCAAAGTTCCCTGGGAAAAGGGAATATGCAAAATTAATGTGGAGCCCCAGTTGTGGGTCTACAACACAATCAAAGCCAGATATCCCTCAAAGGAAGGAAAACCAAGAAAAGGGGTGTCTCCATTACAGAGATCACCAAATCCACCATATTAAGTGGCCCCTATGTCAAGATCCCGCTTTTTTTTACAAGCTTTAAGGATGTGACGGGGAAAACCTAAGCCAGTTATCCATCCACAGATAGCTGTTTCGGGGTGTTGCCCCTCATCAGTGAGGAGTAGGATTCTGGCTAACCGGGAGCAATGACTAGGGGACCACCCAAACACAACAATAGCTGATCTCCTCAGGGAGACCAGCTACAAAAAACACCGCGGAGCCTCAATTAAGAGTCTCAACACAGCAATCCCAATTGCAAAGTTCCCTGGGAAAAGGGAATATGCAAAATAAATGTGGAGCCCCAGTTATGGGTCTACAACACAATGAAAGCCAGATATCCCTCAAAGGAAGGAAAATCAAGCACAGGGGAGTCTCCATTACAGAGATCACAAAATCCACCATATTAAGTGGCCCCTATGTCAAGATCCCGCTTTTTCTTACAAGCTTGAAGGATGTGACGGGGAAAACCTAAGCCAGTTATCCTTCCACAGACAGCTGTTTCGATGTGTTGCCCCTCATCAGTGCGGAGTAGAATTCTGGCTAACTGGGAGCAATGCTTTGGGGACCACCCAAACACAACAATAGCTGATCTCCTCAGGTAGACCAGCTACAAAAAACACCGCGGAGCCTCAATTAAGAGTCTCAACACAGCAATCCGAAGTGCAAAGTTCCCTTGGAAAAGGGAATATGCAAAATAAATGTGGAGCCCCAGTAATGAGTCTACAACACAGTGAAAGCCAGATATCTCTCAAAGGAAGGAAAACCAAGCAAAGGGTGTCTACATTACAGAGATCACCAAATCCACCATATTAAGTGGCCCCTATGTCAAGATCCCGCTTTTTTTTACAAGCTTGAAGGATGTGACGGGGAAAACCTAAGCCAGTTATCCGTCCACAGACAGCTGTTTCGATGTGTTGCCCCTCATCAGTGCGGAGTAGGATTCTGGCTAACTGGGAGCAATGCTTTGGGGACCACCCAAACACAACAATAGCTGATCTCCTCGGGGAGACCAGCTACAAAAAAACACCGCAGAGCCTCACTTAAGAGTCTCAACACAGCAATCCCAAATGCAAAGTTCCCTGGGAAAAGGGAATATGCAAAATAAATGTGGAGCTTCAGCTATGGGTCTACAACACAATGAAAGCCAGATATACCTCAAAGGAAAGAAAACCAAGCAAAGAGGTGTCTCCATTACAGAAATCACCAAATCCACCATATTAAGTGGCCCTTATGTCAAGATCCCGCTTTTTTTTACAAGCTTTAAGGATGTGACGGGGAAAACCTAAGCCAGTTATCCATCCACAAACAGCTGTTTCAGGGTTTTGCCCCTCATCAGTGCGGAGTAGGATTCTGGCTAAACGGGAGTAATGCCTCGGAGACCACCCAAAAACAACAATAGCTGATCTCCTCAGGGAGACCAGCTACAAAAAAACACCGCAGAGCCTCACTTAAGAGTCTCAACACAGCAATCCCAAATGCAAAGTTCCCTGGGAAAAGGGAATATGCAAAATAAATGTGGAGCTTCAGCTATGGGTCTACAACACAATGAAAGCCAGATATACCTCAAAGGAAGGAAAACCAAGCAAAGAGGTGTCTCCATTACAGAGATCACCAAATCAAGTGGCCCCTATGTCAAGATGCCGCTTTTTTTACAAGCTTTAAGGATGTGACGGGGAAAACCTAAGCCAGTTATTCATCCACAGACAGCTGTTTCGATGTGTTTGCCACTCATCAGTGCGGAGTAGGATTCTGGCTAACCGGGAGCAATGCCTCGGAGACCACCCAAACACAACAATAGCTGATCTCCTCAGGGAGACCAGCTACAAAAAACACCGCGGAGCTCACTTAAGAGTCTCAACACAGCAATCCCAATTGCAAAGTTACCTGCGAAAAGGGAATATGCAAAATAAATGTGGAGCCCAAGTTATGGGTCTACAACACAATCAAAGCCAGATATTCCTCAAAGGAAGGAAAACCAAGCAAAGGGGTGACTCCATTACAGAGATCACCAAATCCACCATATTAAGTGGCCCCTATGTCAAGATCACGCTTTTTTTACAAGCTTTAGGGATGTGACAGGGAAAACCTAAGCCAGTTATCCATACACAGACAGCTGTTTCGATGTGTTGCCCCTCATCAGTGCGGAGTAGGATTCTGGCTAACCGGGAGCAATGCCTCGGAGACCACCCAAACACAACAATAGCTGATCTCCTCAGGGAGACCAGCTACAAAAAAAAAACACAGAGCCTCACTTAAGAGTCTCAACACAGCAATCCGAAGTGCAAAGTTCCCTGGGAAAAGGGAATATGCAAAATTAATGTGGAGCCCCAGTTATGGGTCTACAACACAATCAAAGCCAGATATCTCTCAAAGGAAGGAAAACCAAGCAAAAGGGTGTCTCCATTACAGAGATCACCAAATCCACCATATTAAGTGGCCAATATGTCAAGATCCCGCTTTTTTTACAAGCTTGAAGAATGTGACGGGGAAAACCTAAGCCAGTTATCCATCCACAGACAACTGTTTCGGGGTGTTGCCCCTCATCAGTGCGGAGTAGGATTCTGGCTAACCGGGAGCAATGCCTCGGAGACCACCCAAACACAACAATAGCTGATCTCCTCAGGGAGACCAGCTACAAAAAGCACCACAGAGCCTCACTTAAGAGTCTCAACACAGCAATCCGATTTGCAAAGTTCCCTGGGAAAAGGGAATATGCAAAATTAATGTGGAGACCCAGTTATGGGTCTACAACACAATGAAAGCCAGATATCCCTCAAAGGAAGGAAAACCAAGCAAAGGGGTGTCTCCATTAAAGAGATCACCAAATCCACCATTTTAAGTGGCCCCTATGTCAAGATCTCGCTTTTTTTTACAAGCTTTAAGGATGTGACGGGAAAAACCTAAGCCAGTTATCCATCCACAAACAGCTGTTTGGGGGTTTTGCCCCTCATCAGTGCGGAGTAGGATTCTAGCTAACCGGGAGCAATGCCTCGGAGACCACCCAAACACAACAATAGCTGATCTCCTCAGGGAGACCAGCTACAAAAAACACCGCAGAGCCTCACTTAAGAGTCTCAACACAGCAATCCGAAGTGCAAAGTTCCCTGGGAAAAGGGAATATGCAAAATTAATGTGGAGCCCCAGTTATGGGTCTACAACACAATCAAAGCCAGATATCCCTCAAAGGAAGGAAAACCAAGAAAAGGGGTGTCTCCATTACAGAGATCACCAAATCCACCATATTAAGTGGCCCCTATGTCAAGATCCCGCTTTTTTTTACAAGCTTTAAGGATGTGACGTGGAAAACCTAAGCCAGTTATCCATCCACAGACAGCTGTTTCAGGGTGTTGCCCCTCATCAGAGCGGAGTAGGATTCTAGCTACCCGGGTGCAATGCCTCGGGGACCACCCAAACACAACAATAGCTGATCTCCTCAGGGAGACCAGCTACAAAAAACATCGCGGAGCCTCACTTAAGAGTCTCAACACAGCAATCCGAAGTGCAAAGTTCCCTTGGAAAAGGGAATATGCAAAATAAATATGGAGCCCCAGTTATGGGTCTACAACACAGTGAAAGCCAGATATCCCTCAAAGGAAGGAAAACCAAGCAAAAGGGTAACTCTATTACAGAGATCACCAAATCCACCATATTAAGTGGCCCCTATGTCAAGATGCCGCTTTTTTTACAAGCTTTAAGGATGTGACGGGGAAAACCTAAGCCAGTTATCCATCCACAGATAGCGGTTTCGGGGTATTGCCCCTCATCAGTGCGGAGTAGGATTCTGGCTAACTGGGAGCAATGACTAGGGGACCACCCAAACACAACAATAGCTGATCTCCTCAGGGAGACCAGCTACAAAAAACACCGCGGAGCCTCAATTAAGAGTCTCAACACAGCAATCCCAATTGCAAAGTTCCCTGGGAAAAGGGAATATGCAAAATAAATGTGGAGCCCCAGTTATGGGTCTACAACACAATGAAAGCCAGATATCCCTCAAAGGAAGGTAAACCAAGCAAAGGGTGTCTCCATTACAGAGATCACCAAATCCACCATATTAAGTGGCCCCTATGTCAAGATCCCGCTTTTTTTTACAAGCTTGAAGGATGTGACGGGGAAAACCTAAGCCAGTTATCCGTCCACAGACAGCTGTTTCGATGTGTTGCCCCTCATCAGTGCGGAGTAGGATTCTGGCTAACTGGGAGCAATGCTTTGGGGACCACCCAAACACAACAATAGCTGATCTCCTCGGGGAGACCAGCTACAAAAAAACACCGCAGAGCCTCACTTAAGAGTCTCAACACAGCAATCCCAAATGCAAAGTTCCCTGGGAAAAGGGAATAAGCAAAATAAATGTGGAGCTTCAGTTATGGGTCTACAACACAATGAAAGCCAGATATCCCTCAAAGGAAAGAAAACCAAGCAAAGAGGTGTCTCCATTACAGAAATCACCAAATCCACCATATTAAGTGGCCCCTATGTCAAGATCCCGCTTTTTTTTTACAAGCTTTAAGGATGTGACGGAGAAAACCTAAGCCAGTTATCCATCCACAGACAGCTGTTTCAGGGTTTTGCCCCTCATCAGTGCGGAGTAGGATTCTGGCTAAACGGGAGTAATGCCTCGGAGACCACCCAAACACAACAATAGCTGATCTCCTCAGGGAGACCAGCTACAAAAAAACACCGCAGAGCCTCACTTAAGAGTCTCAACACAGCAATCCCAAATGCAAAGTTCCCTGGGAAAAGGGAATATGCAAAATAAATGTGGTGCCCCAGTTATGAGTATACAACACAGTGAAAGCCAGATATCCCTCAAAGGAAGGAAAACCAAGCAAAGAGGTGTCTCCATTACAGAGATCACCAAATCAAGTGGCCCCTATGTCAAGATGCCGCTTTTTTTACAAGCTTTAAGGATGTGACGGGGAAAACCTAAGCCAGTTATCCATCCACAGACAGCTGTTTCGATGTGTTTGCCAATCATCAGTGCGGAGTAGGATTCTGGCTAACCGGGAGCAATGCCTCGGAGACCACCCAAACACAACAATAGCTGATCTCCTCAGGGAGACCAGCTACAAAAAACACAGCGGAGCCTCACTTAAGAGTCTCAACACAGCAATCCGAAGTGCAAAGTTCCCTGGAAAAAAAGGAATATGCAAAATTAATGTGGAGCCCCAGTTATGGGTCTACAACACAATGAAAGCCAGATATCCCTCAAAGGAAGGAAAACCAAGCAAAGGGGTGTCTCCATTACAGAGATCACCAAATCCACCATATTAACTGGTCCCTATGACAAGATCCCGCTTTTTTTTACAAGATTTAAGGATGTGACGAGGAAAACCTAAGCCAGTTATCCATCCACAGACAGCTGTTTCGGGGTGTTGCCCCTCATCAGTGCGGAGTAGGATTCTGGCTAATCGGGAGCCATGACTCCTGTACCACCCAAACACAACAATAGCTGATCTCCTCAGGGAGACCAGCTACAAAAAACACCGCAGAGCCTTACTTAAGAGTCTCAACACAGCAATCCAAATTGCAAAGTTCCCTGGGAAAAGAGAATATGCAAAATAAATGTGGAGCTCCAGTTATGGGTCTACAACACAATGAAAGCCAGATATCCCTCAAAGGACGGAAAACAAAGCAAAGGGGTGTTTCCATTACAGAGATCACCAAATCCAATAAGTTAAATGGCCCCTATCTCAAGATCCCGCTTTTTTTACAAAGTTAAAGGATGTGACGGGGAAAACCTAAGCTAGTTATCTATCCACAGACAGCTGTTTCGGGGTGTTGCCCCTCATCAGTGCGGAGTAGGATTCTGGCTAACCGGGAGCAATGCCTCGGAGACCACCCAAACACAACAATAGCTGATCTCCTCAGGGAGACCAGCTACAAAAAACACTGCGGAGCCTCACTTAAGACTCTCAACACAGCAATCCCAATTGCAAAGTTCCCTAGGAAAAGGGAATATGCAAAATTAATGTGGAGCCCCAGTTATGGGTCTACAACACAATGAAAGCCAGATATCCCTCAAAGGAAGGAAAACCAAGCAAAGGGGTGTCTCCATTACAGAGATCACCAAATCCACCATATTAAGTGGCCCCTATGTCAAGATCCCACTTTTTTTTACAAGCTTTAAGGATGTGACGGGGAAAACCTAAACCAGTTATCCATCCACAGACAGCTGTTTCTGGGTTTTGCCCCTCATCAGTGCGGAGTAGGATTCTGGCTAACCGGGAGCAATGCCTCGGAGACCACCCAAACACAACAATAGCTGATCTCCTCAAATAGAACAGCTACAAAAAAACACCGCAGAGTCTCACTTAAGAGTCTCAACACTGCAATCCGAAGTGCAAAGTTCCCTGGGAAAAGGGAATATGCAAAATTAATGTGGAGCCCCAGTTATGGGTCTACAACACAATGAAAGCCAGATATCCCTCTAAGGAAGGAAAACCAAGCAAAGGGGTGTCTCCATTACAGAGATCACCAAATCCACCATATTAAGTGGCCCCTATGTCAAGATCCCGCTTTTTTTTACAAGCTTTAAGGATGTGACGGGGAAAACCTAAACCAGTTATCCATCCACAGACAGCTGTTTCTGGGTTTTGCCCCTCATCAGTGCGGAGTAGGATTCTGGCTAAACAGGAGCAATGCCTCGGAGACCACCCAAACACAACAATATCTGATCTCCTCAAATAGAACAGCTACAAAAAAACACCGCAGAGTCTCACTTAAGAGTCTCAACACTGCAATCGAAGTGCAAAGTTCCCTGGGAAAAGGAATATACAAAATTAATGTGGAGCCCCAGTTATGGGTCTACAACACAATGAAGCCAGATTTTCCTCAAAGGAAGGAAAACCAAGCAAAGGTGTCTCCATTACAGAGATCACCAAATCCACCATATTAAGTGGCCCCTATGTCAAGATCCCGCTTTTTTACAAGCTTTAAGGATGTGACGGGAAAACCTAAACCAGTTATCCATCCACAGACAGCTGTTTCTGGGTGTTGCCCCTCATCAGTGCGGAGTAGGATTCTGGCTAAACAGGAGCAATGCCTCGGAGACCACCCAAACACAACAATATCTGATCTCCTCAAATAGAACAGCTACAAAAAAACACCGCAGAGTCTCACTTAAGAGTCTCAACACTGCAATCCGAAGTGCAAAGTTCCCTGGGAAAAGGGAATATACAAAATTAATGTGGAGCCCCAGTTATGGGTCTACAACACAATGAAAGCCAGATTTTCCTCAAAGGAAGGAAAACCAAGCAAAGGGGTGTCTCCATTACAGAGATCACCAAATCCACCATATTAAGTGGCCCCTATGTCAAGATCCCGCTTTTTTTTACAAGATTTAAGGATGTGACGGGTGAAAACCTAAGCCAGTTATCCATCCACCGACAACTGTTTCAGGGTGTTGCCCCTCATCAGTGCGGAGTAGGATTCTGGCTAACCGGGAGCAATGCCTCGGAGACCACCCAAACACAACAATAGCTGATCTCCTCAGGGAGACCAGCTACAAAAAACACCGTGGAGCCTCACTTAAGAGTCTCAACACAGCAATCCGAAGTGCAAAGTTCCCTGGGAAAAGGGAATATGCAAAATAAATGTGGAGCCCCAGTTATGGGTCTACAACACAATGAAAGCCAGATATCCCTCAAAGGAAGGAAAATCAAGCACAGGGGAGTCTCCATTACAGAGATCACAAAATCCACCATATTAAGTGGCCCCCTATGTCAAGATCCCGCTTTTTTTTACAAGCTTGAAGGATGTGACGGGGAAAACCTAAGCCAGTTATCCATGCACAGACAGCTGTTTCGATGTGTTGCCCCTCATCAGTGCGGAGTAGGATTCTGGCTAACTGGGAGCAATGCTTTGGGGACCATCCAAACACAACAATAGCTGATCTCCTCAGGGAGACCAGCTACAAAAAACACCGCGGAGCCTCAATTCAGAGTCTCAACACTGCAATCCGAAGTGCAAAGTTCCCTTGGAAAAGGGAATATGCAAAATAAATGTGAAGCCCCAGTAATGAGTCTGCAAAACAGTGAAAGCCAGATATCTCTCAAAGGAATGAAAACCAAGCAAAGGGTGTCTCCATTACAGAGATCACCAAATCCACCATATTAAGTGGCCCCTATGTCAAGATCCCGCTTTTTTTTTACAAGCTTGAAGGATGTGACGGGGAAAACCTAAGCCAGTTATCCGTCCACAGACAGCTGTTTCGATGTGTTGCCCCTCATCAATGCGGAGTAGGATTCTGGCTAACTGGGAGCAATGCTTTGGGGACCACCCAAACACAACAATAGCTGATCTCCTCGGGGAGACCAGCTACAAAAAAAACACCGCAGAGCCTCACTTAAGAGTCTCAACACAGCAATCCCAAATGCAAAGTTCCCTGGGAAAAGGGAATATGCAAAATAAATGTGGAGCTTCAGTTATGGGTCTACAACACAATGAAAGCCAGATATCCCTCAAAGGAAAGAAAACCAAGCAAAGAGGTGTCTCCATTACAGAAATCACCAAATCCACCATATTAAGTGGCCCCTATTTCAAGATCCCGCTTTTTTTTACAAGCTTTATGGATGTGACGGGGAAAATCTAAGCCAGATATCCATCCACAAACAGCTGTTTCAGGGTTTTGCCCCTCATCAGTGCGGAGTAGGATTCTGGCTAAACGGGAGTAATGCCTCGGAGACCACCCAAACACAACAATAGCTGATCTCCTCAGGGAGACCAGCTACAAAAAAACACCGCAGAGCCTCACTTAAGAGTCTCAACACAGCAATCCCAAATGCAAAGTTCCCTGGGAAAAGGGAATATGCAAAATAAATGTGGTGCCCCAGTTATGAGTATACAACACAGTGAAAGCCAGATATCCCTCAAAGGAAGGAAAACCAAGCAAAGAGGTGTCTCCATTACAGAGATCACCAAATCCACCATATTAAGTGGCCCCTATGTCAAGATCCCGCTTTTTTTTACAAGCTTTAAGTATGTGACGGGGAAAACCTAAGCCAGTTATCCATCCACAGACAGCTGTATCGGTGTGTTGCCCCTCATCAGTGCGGAGTAGGATTCAGGCTAACCGGGAGCAATGCCTCGGAGACCACCCAAACACAACAATAGCTGATCTCCTCAGGGAGACCAGCTACAAAAAACACCGCGGAGCCTCACTTAAGAGTCTCAACACAGCAATCCGAAGTGCAAAGTTCCCTGGGAAAAGGGAATATGCAAAATTAATGTGGAGACCTAGTTATGGGTCTACAACACAATGAAAGCCAGATATCCCTCAAAGGAAGGAAAACCAAGCAAAGGGGTGTCTCCATTACAGAGATCACCAAATCCAACATATTAAGTGGCCCCTATGTCAAGATCTCGCTTTTTTTTACAAGCTTTAAGGATGTGACTGGAAAAACCTAAGCCAGTTATCCATCCACAGACAGCTGTTTGGGGGTTTTGCCCCTCATCAGTGCGGAGTAGGATTCTGGCTAAACAGGAGCAATGCCTCGGAGACCACCCAAACACAACAATAGCTGATCTCCTCAAATAGACCAGCTACAAAAAAACACAGCAGAGTCTCACTTAAGAGTCTCAACACTGCAATCCGAAGTGCAAAGTTCCCTGGGAAAAGGGAATATGCAAAATTAATGTGGAGCCCCAGTTATGGGTCTACAACAAAATGAAAGCCAGATTTCCCTCAAAGGAAGGAAAACCAAGCAAAGGGGTGTCTCCATTACAGAGATCACCAAATCCACCATATTAAGTGGCCCCTATGTCAAGATGCCGCGTTTTTTTACAAGCTTTAAGGATGTGACGGGGAAAACCTAAGCCAGTTATCCATCCACAGACAACTGTTTCAGGGTGTTGCCCCTCATCAGTGCGGAGTAGGATTCTGGCTAACCGGGAGCAATGCCTCGGAGACCACCCAAACACAACAATAGCTGATCTCCTCAGGGAGACCAGCTACAAAAAACACCGTGGAGCCTCACTTAAGAGTCTCAACACAGCAATCCGAAGTGCAAAGTTCCCTGGGAAAAGGGAATATGCAAAATTAATGTGGAGCCCCAGTTATGGGTCTACAACATAATGAAAGCCAGATATCCCTCAAAGGTAAGAAAACAAAGCAAAGGGGTGTTTCCATTACAGAGATCACCAAATCCACCATATTAAATGGCCCCTATCTCAAGATCCCGCTTTTTTTACAAAGTTAAAGGATGTGACGGTGAAAACCTAAGCCAGTTATCCATCCACAGACAGCTGTTTCGGGGTGTTGCCCCTCATCAGTGCGGAGTAAGATTCTGGCTAACCTGGAGCAATGCCTCGGAGACCACCCAAACACAACAATAGCTGATCTCCTCAGGGAGACCAGCTACAAAAAACACTGCGGAGCCTCACTTAAGACTCTCAACACAGCAATCCCAATTGCAAAGTTCCCTGGGAAAAGGGAATATGCAAAATAAATGTGGAGCCCCAGTTATGGGTCTACAACACAATCAAAGCCAGATATCTCTCAAATGAAGGAAAACCAAGCAAAGGGGTGTCTCCATTACAGAGATCACCAAATCCACCATATTAAGTGGCCCCTATGTCAAGACCCCGCTTTTTTTACAAGCTTGAAGAATGTGACGGGGAAAACCTAAGCCAGTTATCCATCCACAGACAACTGTTTCGGGGTGTTGCCCCTCATCAGTGCGGAGTAGGATTCTAGCTAACCGGGTGCAATGCCTCGGGGACCACCCAAACACAACAATAGCTGATCTACTCAGGGAGACCAGCTACAAAAAACACCGCGGAGCCTCACTTAAGACTCTCAACACAGCAATCCGAAGTGCAAAGTTCCCTAGGAAAAGGGAATATGCAAAATTATTGTGGAGCCCCAGTTATGGGTCTACATCACAATGAAAGCCAGATATCCCTCAAAGGAAGGAAAACCAAGCAAAGGGGTGTCTCCATTACAGAGATCACCAAATCCACCATATTAAGTGGCCCCTATGTCAAGATCCCGCTTTTTTTTACAAGCTTTAAGGATGTGACGGGGAAAACCTAAACCAGTTATCCATCTACAGACAGCTGTTTCTGGGTTTTGCACCTCATTAGTGCGGAGTAGGATTCTGGCTAACCGGGAGCAATGCCTCGGAGACCACCCAAACACAACAATAGCTGATCTCCTCAAATTGAACAGCTACAAAAAAACACCGCAGAGTCTCACTTAAGAGTCTCAACACTGCAATCCGAAGTGCAAAGTTCCCTGGGAAAAGGGAATATGCAAAATTAATGTGGAGCCCCAGTTATTGTTCTACAACACAATGAAAGCCAGATTACCCTCAAAGGAAGGAAAACCAAGCAAAGGGGTGTCACCATTACAGAGATCACCAAATCCACCATATTAAGTGGCCCCTATGTATGCCGCGTTTTTTTACAAGCTTTAAGGATGTGACGGGGAAAACCTAAGCCAGTTATCCATCCACAGACAGCTGTTTCGGGGTGTTGCCCCTCATCAGTGCGGAGTAGGATTCTGGCTAACCGGGAGCAATGACTCAGGGACCACCCAAACACAACAATAGCTGATCTCCTCAGGGAGACCAGCTACAAAAAACACCGCAGAGCCTCACTTAAGAGTCTCAACACAGCAATCCGAAGTGCAAAGTTCCCTGGGAAAAGGGAATATGCAAAATTAATGTGGATCCCCAGTTATGGGTCTACAATACAATGAATGCCAGATATTGCTTCAAAGGAAGGAAAACCAAGCAAAGGGGTGTCTCCATTACAGAGATCACCAAATCCACCATATTAAGTGGCCCCTATGTCAAGATCACGCTTTTTTTACAAGCTTTAAGGATGTGACAGGGAAAACCTAAGCCAGTTATCCATCCACAGACAGCTGTTTTAGGGTGTTGCCTCTCATCAGTGCGGAGTAGGATTCTAGCTAACCGGGAGCAATGCCTCGGAGACAACCCAAACACAACAATAGCTGATCTCCTCAGGGAGACCAGCTACAAAAAACACCGTGGAGCCTCACTTAAGAGTCTCAACACAGCAATCCGAAGTGCAAAGTTCCCTGGGAAAAGGGAAATGCAAAATAAATGTGGATCCCCAGTTATGGGTCTACAACACAATGAAAGCCAGATATCCCTCAAAGGAAGGAAAACCAAGAAAAGGGGTGTCTCCATTACAGAGATCACCAAATCCACCATATTAAGTGGCACCTATGACACGATCCCGCTTTTTTTTTTACATGCTTTAAGGATGTGACGGGGAAAACCTAAGCCAGTTATCCATCCAAAGACAGCTGTTTCGGGGTGTTGCCCCTCATCAGTGCGGAGTAGGATTCTGGCTAACCGGGAGCAATGCCTCGGGGACCACCCAAACACAACAATAGCTGATCTCCTCAGGGAGACCAGCTACAAAAAACACTTCGGAGCCTCACTAAAGAGTCTCAACACAGCAATCCGAAGTGCAATGTTCCCTGGGAAAAGGGAATATGCAAAATTAATGTGGAGCCCCAGTTATGGGTCTACAACATAATGAAAGCCAGATATCCCTCAAAGGTAAGAAAACAAAGCAAAGGGGTGTCTCCATTACAGAGATCACCAAATCCACCATATTAAGTGGCCCCTATGTCAAGATCCCGCTTTTTTTTACAAGCTTGAAGGATGTGACGGGGAAAACCTAAGCCAGTTATCCATCCACAGACAGCTGTTTCGGGGTGTTGCCCCTCATCAGTACGGAGTAGGATTCTAGCTAACCGGGTGCAATGCCTCGGGGACCACCCAAACACAACAATAGCTGATCTCCTCAGGGAGACCAGCTACAAAAAACACCGCAGAGCCTCACTTAAGAGTCTCAACACAGCAATCCCAAGTGCAAAGTTCCCTGGGAAAAGGGAATATGCAAAATTAATGTGGATCCCCAGTTATGGGTCTACAACACAATGAAAGCCAGATATCACTCAAAGGAAGGAAAACCAAGCAAAGGGGTGTCTCCATTACAGAGATCACCAAATCCACCATATTAAGTGGCCCCTATGTCAAGATCTCGCTTTTTTTACAAGCTTTAAGGATGTGACAGGGAAAACCTAAGCCAGTTATCCATCCACAGACAGCTGTTTCAGGGTGTTGCCCCTCATCAGTGCGGAGTAGGATTCTGGCTAACCAGGAGCAATGCCTCGAAGACCACCCAAACACAACAATAGCTGATCTCCTCAGGGAGACCAGCTACAAAAAACACCGTGGAGCCTCACTTAAGACTCTCAACACAGCAATCCGAAGTTCAAAGTTCCCTGGGAAAAGGGAATATGCAAAATAAATGTGGAGCCCCAGTTATGGGTCTACAACACAATGAAAGCCAGATATCCCTCAAAGGACGGAAAACAAAGCAAAGGGGTGTTTCCATTACAGAGATCACCAAATCCACCATATTAAATGGCCCCTATCTCAAGATCCCGCTTTTTTTACAAAGTTAAAGGATGTGACGGGGAAAACCTAAGCCAGTTATCCATCCACAGAAAGCTGTTTCAGGGTTTTGCCCCTCATCAGTGCGGAGTAGGATTCTGGCTAACCGGGAGCAATGCCTCGGAGACCACCCAAACACAACAATAGCTGATCTCCTCAGGGAGACCAGCTACAAAAAACACTGCGGAGCCTCACTTAAGACTCTCAACACAGCAATCCCAATTGCAAAGTTCCCTGAGAAAAGGGAATATGCAAAATAAATGTTGAGCCCCAGTTATGGGTCTACAACACAATGAAAGCCAGATATCGCTCAAAGGAAGGAAAACCAAGCAAAGGGGTGTCTCCATTACAGAGATCACCAAATCCACCATATTAAGTGGCACCTATGACAAGATCCCGCTTTTTTTTACAAGCTTTAAAGATGTGACGGGGAAAACCTAAGCCAGTTATCCATCCACAGACAGCTGTTTCGGGGATTTGCCCCTCATCAGTGCAGAGTAGGATTCTGGCTAACCGGGAGCAATGCCTCGGAGACCACCCAATCACAACAATAGCTGATCTCCTCAGGGAGACCAGCTACGAAAAATACCGCAGAGCCTCACTTAAGAGTCTCAACACAGCAATCAGAAGTGCAAAGTTCCCTGGGAAACGGGAATATGCAAAATAAATGTGGAGCCCTAGTTATGGGTCTACAACACAATGAAAGCCAGATATCCCTCAAAGGAAGGAAAACCAAGCAAAGAGATGTCTCCATTACAGAGATCACCAAATCCACCATATTAAGTGGCCCCTATGTCAAGATCCCGCTTTTTTTACAAGCTTTAAGGATGTGACGGGGAAAACCTATGCCAGTTATCCATCCACAGACAGCTGTTTCGGGGTGTTGCCCCTCATCAGTGCGGAGTAGGATACTAGCTAACCGGGTGCAATGCCTCGGGGACCACCCAAACACAACAATAGCTGATCTCCTCAGGGAGACCAGCTACAAAAAACACTGTGGAGCCTCACTTAAGAGTCTCAACACAGCAATCCCAATTGCAAAGTTACCTGGGAAAAGGAATATGCAAAATAAATGTGGAGCCCAAGTTATGGGTCTACAACACAATGAAAGCCAGATATTCCTCAAAGGAAGGAAAACCAAGCAAAGGGGTGTCTCCATTACAGAGATCACCAAATCCACCATATTAAGTGGCCCCTATGTCAAGATCCCGCTTTTTTTACAAGCTTTAAGGATGTGACAGGGAAAACCTAAGCCAGTTATCCATCCACAGACATCTGTTTCGATGTGTTGCCCCTCATCAGTGCGGAGTAGGATTCTGGCTAACCGGGAGCAATGCCTCGGAGACCACCCAAACACAACAATAGCTGATCTCCTCAGGGAGACCAGCTACAAAAAACACCGAGGAGCCTCACTTAAGACTCTCAACACAGCAATCCCAATTGCAAAGTTCCCTGGGAAAAGGGAATATGCAAAATAAATGTAGAGCCCCAGTTATGGGTCTACAACACAATGAAAGCCAGATATCCCTCAAAGGAAGGAAAACCAAGAAAAGGGGTGTCTCCATTACAGAGATCACCAAATCCACCATATTAAGTGGCACCTATGACACGATCCCGCTTTTTTTTTACATGCTTTAAGGATGTGACGGGGAAAACCTAAGCCAGTTATCCATCCAAAGACAGCTGTTTCGGGGTGTTGCCCCTCATCAGTGCGGAGTAGGATTCTGGCTAACCGGGAGCAATGCCTCGGGGACCACTCAAACACAACAATAGCTGATCTCCTCAGGGAGACCAGCTACAAAAAACACTTCGGAGCCTCACTAAAGAGTCTCAACACTGCAATCCGAAGTGCAAAGTTCCCTGGGAAAAGGGAATATGCTAAATAAATGTGGAGCCCCAGTTATGGGTCTACAACACAATCAAAGCCAGATATCTCTCAAAGGAAGGAAAACCAAGCAAAGGGGAGTATTCATTACAGAGATCACCAAATCCACCATATTAAGTGGCCCCTATGTCAAGATCCCACTTTTTTTACAAGCTTGAAGGATGTGACGGGGAAAACCTAAGCCAGTTATCCATCCACAGACAGCTGTTTCTGGGTTTTGCCCCTCATCAGTGCGGAGTAGGATTCTAGCTAAACGGGAGCAATGCCTCGGGGACCACCCAAACACAACAATAGATGATCTCCACAGCGAGACCAGCTACAAAAAACACCGCAAAGCCTCACTTAAGAGTCTCAACACAGCAATCCGAAGTGCAAAGTTCCCTGGTAAAAGGGAATATGCAAAATTAATGTGGAGCCCCAGTTATGGGTCTACAACACAATGAAAGCCAGATATCCCTCAAAGGAAGGAAAACCAAGCAAAGGGGTGTCTCCATTACAGAGATCACCAAATCCACCATATTAAGTGGCCCCTATGTCAAGATCCCGCTTTTTTTTACAAGCTTGAAGGATGTGACGGGGAAAACCTAAGCCAGTTATCCATCCACAGACAGCTGTTTCGGGATTTTGCCCCTCATCAGTGCGGAGTAGGATTCTGGCTAACCGGGAGCAATGCCTCGGAGACTACCCAAACACAACAATAGCTGATCTCCTCAGGGAGACCAGCTATAAAAAAACACCGCAGAGCCTCACTTAAGAGTCTCAACACTGCAATCCGAAGTGCAAAGTTCCCTGGGAAAAGGGAATATGCAAAATTAATGTGGAGCCCCAGTTATGGGTCTACAACACAATGAAAGCCAGATTTCCCTCAAAGGTAGGGAAACCAAGCAAAGGGGTGTCTCCATTACAGAGATCACCAAATCCACCATATTAATTGGCCCCTATGTCAAGATCCTGCTTTTTTTACAAGCTTGAAGGATGTGACGGGAAAACCTAAGCCAGTTATCCATCCACAGACAGCTGTTTCGGGGTGTTGCCCCTCATCAGTGCGGAGTAGGATTCTAGCTAAATGGGTGCAATGCCTCGGGGACCACCCAAACACAACAATATCTGATCTCCTCAGGGAGACCAGCTACAAAAAACACCGCGGAGCCTCACTTAAGAGTCTCAACACTGCAATCCGAAGTGCAAAGTTCCCTGGGGAAAAGGGAATATGCAAAATTAATGTGGAGCCCCAGTTATAGGTCTACAACACAATGAAAGCCAGATTTCCCTCAAAGGAAGGAAAACCAAGCAAAGGGGTGTCTCCATTACAGAGATCACCAAATCCACCATATTAAGTGGCCCCTATGTCAAGATCCCGCTTTTTTTTACAAGCTTTAAGGATGTGACGGGGAAAACAAAAGCCAGTTATCCATCCACTGACAGCTGTTTCGGGGTGTTGCCCCTCATCAGTGCATAGTAGGATTCTGGCTAACCGGGAGCAATGCCTCGGAGACCACCCAAACACAACAATAGCTGATCTCCTCAGGGAGACCAGCTACAAAAAACACCGCGGAGCCTCACTTAAGAGTCTCAACACTGCAATCCGAAGTGCAAAGTTCCCTGGGAAAAGAGAATATGCAAAATTAAAGTGGAGCCCCAGTTATGGGTCTACAACACAATGAAAGCCAGATATCCCTCAAAGGAAGGAAAACCAAGCAAAGGGGTGTCTCCATTACAGAGATCACCAAATCCACCATATTAAGTGGCCCCTATGTCAAGATCCAGCTTTTTTTACAAGCTTTAAGGATGTGACGGGGAAAACCTAAGCCAGTTATCCATCCACAGACAGCTGTTTCAGGGTGTTGCCCCTCATCAGTGCGGAGTAGGATTCTGGCTAACCGGGAGCAATGCCTTGGGGACCACGCAAACACAACAATAGCTGATCTCCTCATGAAGACCAGCTACAAAAAACACTGCGGAGCCTCACTTAATAGTCTCAACACAGCAATCTGAAGTGCAAAGTTCCCTGGGAAAAGGGAATATGCAAAATAAATGTGGAGCCCCAGTTATGGGTCTACAACACAATGAAAGCCATATATCTCTCAAAGGAAGGAAAACCAAGCAAAGGGGTGTCTCCATTACAGAGATCACCAAATCCACCATATTAAGTGGCCCCTATGTCAAGATCCCGCTTTTTTTACAAGCTTTAAGGATGTGACGGGGAAAACCTAAGCCAGTTATCCATCCACAGACAGCTGTTTCAGGGGTGTTGCCCCTCATCAGTGCGGAGTAGGATTCTGGCTAACCGGGAGCAATGCCTTGGGGACCACCCAAACACAACAATAGCTGATCTCCTCATGAAGACCAGCTACAAAAAACACTGCGGAGCCTCACTTAAGAGTCTCAACACAGCAATCTGAAGTGCAAAGTTCCCTGGGAAAAGGGAATATGCAAAATAAATGTGGAGCCCCAGTTATGGGTCTACAACACAATGAAAGCCATATATCTCTCAAAGGAAGGAAAACCAAGCAAAGGGGTGTCTCCATTACAGAGATCACCAAATCCACCATATTAAGTGGCCCCTATGTCAAGATCCCGCTTTTTTTACAAGCTTGAAGGATGTGACGTGGAAAACCTAAGCCAGTTATCCATCCACAGACAGCTGTTTCGGGGTGTTGCCCCTCATCAGTACAGAGTAGGATTCTAGCTAACCGGGTGCAATGCCTTGGGGACCACCCAAACACAACAATAGTTGATTTCCTCAGGGAGACCAGCTACAAAAAACACCGCAGAGCCTCACTTAAGAGTCTCAACACAGCAATCTGAAGTGCAAAGTTCCCTGGGAAAAGAGAATATGCAAAATTAATGTGGAGCCCCAGTTATGGGTCTACAACACAATGAAAGCCAGATATCCCTCAAAGGAAGGAAAACCAAGCAAAGGGGTGTCTCCATTACAGAGATCACCAAATCCACCATATTAAGTGGACCCTATGTCAAGATCCAACTTTTTTTACAAGCTTTAAGGATGTGACGGTGAAAACCTAAGCCAGTTATCCATCCACAGACAGTTGTTTCAGGGTGTTGCCCCTCATCAGTGCGGAGTAGGATTCTGGCTAACCGGGAGCAATGCCTTGGGGACCACCCAAACACAACAATAGCTATTCTCCTCAGGGAGACCAGCTACAAAAAACACTGCGGAGCCTCACTTAAGAGTCTCAACACAGCAATCTGAAGTGCAAAGTTCCCTGGGAAAAGGGAATATGCAAAATAAATGTGGAGCCCCAGTTATGGGTCTACAACACAATGAAAGCCAGATATCCCTCAAAGGAAGGAAAACCAAGCAAAGGGGTGTCTCCATTACAGAGATCACCAAATCCACCACATTAAGTGGCCCCTATGTCAAGATCCCGCTTTTCTTACAAGCTTGAAGGATGTGACGGGGAAAATCTAAGCCAGTTATCCATCCACAGACAGCTGTTTCAGGGTGTTGCCACTCATCAGTGCGGAGTAGGATTCTAGCTAACCGGGTGCAATGCCTCGGGGACCACCCAAACACAACAATATCTGATTTCCTCAGGGAGACCAGCTACAAAAAACACCGCAGAGCCTCACTTAAGAGTCTCAACATAGCAATCTGAAGTGCAAAGTTCCCTGGGAAAAGAGAATATGCAAAATTAATGTGGAGCCCCAGTTATGGGTCTACAACACAATGAAAGCCAGATATCCCTCAAAGGAAGAAAAACCAAGCAAAGGGGTGTCTCCATTACAGAGATCACCAAATCCTCCATATTAAGTGGCCCCTATGTCAAGATCCCGCATTTTTTTACAAGCTTTAAGGATGTGACAGGGAAAACCTAAGCCAGTTATCCATCCACAGACAGCTGTTTCAGGGTGTTGCCCCTCATCAGTGCGGAGTAGGATTCTGGCTAAACGGGAGCAATGCCTTGGGGACCACACAAACACAACAATAGCTGATTTCCTCAGGGAGACCAGCTACAAAAAACACTGCGGAGCCTCACTTAAGAGTCTCAACACAGCAATCTGAAGTGCAAAGTTCCCTAGGAAAAGGGAATATGCAAAATAAATGTGGAGCCCCAGCTATGGGTCTACAACACAATGAAAGCCATATATCTCTCAAAGGAAGGAAAACCAAGCAAAGGAGTGTCTCCATTACAGAGATCACCAAATCCACCATATTAAGTGGCCCCTATGTCAAGTCCTGCTTTTTTTTTACAAGCTTTAAGGATGTGACAGGGAAAACAAAAGCCAGTTATCCATCCACAGACAGCTGTTTCGGGGTGTTGCCCCTCATCAGTGCATAGTAGGATTCTGGCTAACCGGAAGCAATGCCTCGGAGACCACCCAAACACAACAATAGCTGATCTCCTCAGGGAGACCAGCTACAAAAAACACCGCGGAGCCTCACTTAAGAGTCTCAACACAGCAATCCGAAGTGCAAAGTTCCTTGGGAAAAGAGAATATGCAAAATTAAAGTGGAGCCCCAGTTATGGGTCTACAACACAATGAAAGCCAGATATCCCTCAAAGGAAGGAAAACCAAGCAAAGGGGTGTCTCCATTACAGAGATCACCAAATCCACCATATTAAGTGGCCCCTATGTCAAGATCCCGCTTTTTTTACAAGCTTGAAGGATGTGACGGGGAAAACCTAAGCCAGTTATCCATCCACAGACAGCTGTTTCGGGGTGTTGCACCTCATCAGTGCAGAGTAGGTTTTTTGCTAACCGGGTGCAATGCCTTGGGGACCACCCAAACACAACAATAGCTGATTTCCTCAGGGAGACCAGCTACAAAAAACACCGCAGAGCCTCACTTAAGATTCTCAACACAGCAATCTGAAGTGCAAAGTTCCCTGGATAAAGGGAATATGCAAAATAAATGTGGAGCCCCAGCTATTGGTCTACAACACAATGAAAGCCATATATCTCTCACAGGAAGGAAAACCAAGCAAAGGGGTGTCTCCATTACAGAGATCACCAAATCAACCATATTAATTGGCCCCTATGTCAAGATCCCGCTTTTTTTACAAGCTTGAAGGATGTGACGGGGAAAACCTAAGCCAGTTATCCATCCACAGACAGCTGTTTCGGGGTGTTGCCCCTCATCAGTGCGGAGTAGGATTCTAGCTAACCGGGTGCAATGCCTCGGGGACCACCCAAACACAACAATAGCTGATCTCCTCAGGGAGACCAGCTACAAAAAACACCGCGGAGCCTCACTTAAGAGTCTCAACACAGCAATCCGAAGTGCAAAGTTCCCTGGGAAAAGGGAATATGCAAAATTAATGTGGAGCCCCAGTTATGGGTCTACAACACAATCAAAGCCAGATATCCCTCAAAGGAAGGAAAACCAAGCAAAGGGGTGTCTCCATTACAGAGATCACCAAAACCACCATATTAAGTGGCCCCTATGTCAAGATCCCGCTTTTTTTTACAAGCTTTAAGGATGTGGCGGGGAAAACCTAAGCCAGTTATCCATCCACAGACAGCTGTTTCGGTGTTTTGCCCTCATCAGTGCAGAATAGGATTCTGGCTAAACGGTAGCAAAGCCTCGGAGACCACCCAAACACAACAATAGCTGATCTACTCAGGGAGACCAGCTACAAAAAAACATCGCAGAGCCTCACTTAAGAGTCTCAACACTGCAATCCGAAGTGCAAAGTTCCCTGGGAAAAGGGAATATGCAAAATTAATGTGGAGCCCCAGTTATGGGTCTACAACACAATGAAAGCCAGATTTCACTCAAAGGAAGGAAAACCAAGCAAAGGGGTGTCTCCATTACAGAGATCACCAAATCCACCATATTAAGTGGCCCCTATGTCAAGTCCTGCTTTTTTTACAAGCTTTAAGGATGTGACAGGGAAAACAAAAGCCAGTTATCCATCCACAGACAGCTGTTTCAGGGTGTTGCCTCTCATCAGTGTGGAGTAGGATTCTAGCTAAACGGGAGCAATGCCTCGGAGACCACCCAAACACAACAATAGCTTATCTCCTCAGGGAGACCAGCTACAAAAAAACACCGCAGAGCCTCACTTAAGAGTCTCAACACTGCAATCCAAAGTGCAAAGTTCCTTGGGAAAAGAGAATATGCAAAATTAAAGTGGAGCCCCAGTTATGGGTCTACAACACAATGAAAGCCAGATATCCCTCAAAGGAAGGAAAACCAAGCAAGGGGTGTCTCCATTACAGAGATCACCAAATCCACCATATTAAGTGGCCCCTATGTCAAGATCCCGCTTTTTACAAGCTTGAAGGATGTGACGGGAAAAC